>CM069863.1:194601710-195004210 GCA_036172795.1 Pelodytes ibericus
AAACAACCAAAGGGTTCCATGTGAATTGCAATATATCCCCAGATTGCACACACTCCCCATTGCTTATTTCAAAATAAAATAAAAAAAATAAAAATAAAATCTTTTGTAAATAAAAACCTTAAAGAAAGTTAAAAAGATCAAAATCTGCATTCAGGCCATTAGGAGTCAGGGTTTTTAGCTCATATACCCATTGCATCTCCAATTTGCCTAATTCCTTAAAACCATCTACCCCCTCCAATGTTTTTTATATTTAGCAATGGCCGGAAAACGAAGTGCCCGGGGGTCACTGTTATGCTGTAAAAAATGTTTGGGGACACTATGTGTTTCCAATTTATTTTTTATATTGTTAGAGTGTTCCCCTATTCGTTTTACCAATTTTCTTGTTGTGCGACCCACATATTGCAATCCTCATGGACATTCCAGAAGATAGATGACCGAACAGGTCTGACAGTTTATAAACTCTTTTATTTTTTTATATAATATATTTTTATTAGCATATATAACAGATAAACCCATATAAACAGATAAAGTACAAAATAGAAAAAGAAATAAAAATAATAAAATAATACAGAGGGCTAAGTATTATTAGTAAGGGCTAAGACTCAGATACATAAACCAACATCCAGCGGATAAAAATAAGAAAAAACATCTTCCAATGTTTACATAGAAAAAATACCCAATATGTATTACACCGAAATACCCCAGAGTAGCCCAAAAAAAAAAAACAATATAAATTTTTCCGAGTATACATAAGAAAACATAAGAAAAGAAGAGGTACAAGAAAAAAGAAGAAAGAAAAGAGAGAATGCAGAAAGAGAAAGATTAGTGGGAGAGAAGAGGAGAACAATGGAGCGGTGGAGGAGCCCACGGGATGGGATGCGGGTAGACCTAGACAATGTTTGCAGCAACTGGGGCATCTGCCCCAGCAAGCTCAGCGTGGCATTCCGTTCCTTCTAAATATAAAGACCAATGCAACCACTTGTATACCTCTGCCATTAGCCGTTTGCAAGGCATCTTCCATAATACGTATGGATTCTACTGAGTCCAACCAGTCTTTAAAGGAAGGGGCTACAGTCGCCTTCCAGTAACGTGGGATAAGCAATTTGGCCGCATTCAAGAGATGTATGGTCAAGGAGCTTTTGTATGCTCCAATAGGGTGCGGTGTGTGGTGTAGTAACACCGTTAGCGGATGTATGCGCATAGACTCATCCCCCACCTTCTTAATCACTCTAACTACCACTGTCCAAAAGGGTTTAATAAGAGGGCAGGACCACCATATAAGTAAAAAATCTCCCACTTGTGAGCGACAACGCCAGCACAGATTAGAAATGGAAGGGAAAATTTTATGCAGGGCCGAAGGGGTCAGGTACCAACGAGTAAGTAATTTGAACGCATTCTCTTGGATATGAGTGGAGGTGGAGCACTTATGTGCCAATAAAGACATTATTTGCCATTGATGTTGGGTGAATTCGATATTACAGTCTCGTTCCCAGTGGAGTATATACGCAGGTTTTGACACGTCAGTCATGTCCGTAAGGGTACAGTATATCGTAGATACGGTCCTAGGTGGTGGATCCTCAGTCATACATAATAACTCAAAAGGGGTAGCTACTACAGGTATGGGGGATGTAGGGCCGAAAGAGTTAAGGAAGTGTGTAATTTGAACATATTTAAAGTTAAATCCAGAAGTCGGGGGCATTACAGACGAAAGGGCGTGCGGAGGTCTAATCACCCCATCTTCTACGACATGGCCCAATCTTGGGTACAGGACCTTCGACTGGAACATGTCACTGAAAAAAACAAAATCGTGGCCTGGGGGGAATAAATTGTTACCAATCAGGGACATTAACAGGGATGGGAACTGGGTAAGCGGCGTAGTACGTATATACCGTTTCCATATACGTAAGGTAGGGGCAATAGTAGGGTGGTTTGGAGAAATGGGAGTCATCTGAGCCCTTGTGGTCCAGGCCGCCACTGGGATAGGGGCACGCAGGCCACGTTGCTCCAAGGACACCCACAATTTGGGAGAGGGGCGCGTCCAGTCCACCACTCTGGCCAGATGTACCGCAGAGTAGTATCATTTAATGTCTGGAAGGCCTACACCTCCCAAACTTTTCGGACGACTTAATAAACAGTGGTTTAAACGAGGGCGTTTATTGTTCCATACAAAAGTACACACCATAGAACGTATCTTGTTAAAAAATGATTTGGGAATATGGATAGGGAGGGTTTGAATCACATAGAGGAACCGAGGAAGAATATTCATTTTAATAACTGACGCCCTACCAAACCAGGAGATCCGGCGGGTTGTCCATCGAGTGAGATCGTGTTGACATGCAGCCAACAAGGGTTTAAAATTTATATCAAAGAGTCGGGTGAGGTCTGCACATAGATGAACACCTAGGTATTTAATCGAGGGGACGCTCCACTTGAACGGAAAGGAGCCTTTAAGGGCAGCTACTGTGGGGCGAGGGAGATATTGAGGGCTTCAGATTTTTTAAAGTTTATTTTGAAATTAGAAAGACATCCAAATGTCTTGAATTCCTCCAGTATGTTGGGAAGGGAGACCACCGGGTTGGTTACGAAGAATAGAAGGTCATCCGCAAACGCAGCTAATTTATGATGGTGAGGACCCACCACCAGGCCGGTGATATCTGGGTTCGCTCTAATAGCTGACGTAAGAGGTTCCAGGATCAAGATAAATAAAAGAGGAGAAAGTGGACAGCCCTGTCTAGTCCCATTTGACAGGGTGAGGTGGCCCAATAGAGATCCATTCACCCGCACCCGAGCCGTGGGGGCCTGGTATAAGGATCCAATCCACTGACGCATCCCTGGTCCTGACCGATATGAGCTCGAACGGCATGTAGAAAGGGCCAGCTCACCCTGTAAAAAGCTTTCTCTGCGTCAGTGGAAAGTAACATGGATGGGGTTTCGTAAATTTTGGCAAAATAAATGAGATTAAGGATCTTGGTCGTGTTGTCACGAGCCTCACGACCCGGGACGAACCCGATCTGATCACGATGGATCAGGGAAGGTATATAAGTTTTGAGACGAGTGCTAAGAATTATAGCAAAGAGTTTTACGTCGACGTTCAGTAGGGAGATGGGGCGATAGCTAGCACAATAATTTGGGTCCTTTCCAGGTTTGGGAATAATAGTAATGTGCACTTCTTGTGCCTGTGGGGGGAACGAATGACCCTCACGTAAAGAATTAAATGCGGCCACAAGTGGAGGAGCTATAAGGTCTAGGAAAACTTTATAATAGGAGATGGTGAATCCATCTGGGCCAGGGCTTTTACCAGTCGGGGAGTTCTTGATGGCAGCAGCCAGCTCCTCAACAGTAATAGGTGAGTTCTGGAACGTCACAAGGTATTTGTCAAAGGTATTTTTGTGTGCATATTGGCATCTAGGTACGACCGGATTTTATCATGAAGCACCTCAGTGGCAGGTTCGTTAAGTGGTTTCGACAAATTATACAGGTCAGCATAATAATCTCAGAAAGCCTCAGAAATTAATGGCGTGGTATGCATCGTGTCCCCTCCATTGGACCTTATCTTAGGTATAAAAGTGGTTTGATGTCAATCACTGAGCATTCGTGCCAGAGTCCTACCAGCCTTATCTTTGCACTGATACAGACGGTTTTTGATTTGCTGATGAATACGTCTGTCACGAATGTTACATAAATCCGCCAATTTGGCTTTAAGGTCCAATGAAGGGCTCAGGGACAACTTATGTGTAGTTTCAATACTGGCTATATCGTTTAACAATTTGATCATGTCAGCTGAGTGCTGTTTCTTTTTGAATACTGATACAATGACCACGTAGGACCGCCTTATGAGCTTCCCAAACCATCGTAGGGGACATTTGAGGACATATATTCTCTGTGAAATAATTAGTGATGTGTGTTTTGAGTAGCGAGAGTGTCTCCAGGTCATGGAGTAAAGATTCGTTCAGTCTCCAATTAGGGTGGCGTCGAGTTAAGGAGGGTAAAGTCAATAGTAAGGAAACAGGGGCATGATCACTCCACGTAATATGGCCTATGTCAGTTTTCGTCACACATGGGAGATGTCTGTGCGATATACACAGATAGTCGATACGGGAGTATCGGTGGTGAGGTGGGGAGTAAAAGGTATAGTCCGTAGCTCTAGGATTAGAGATGTGCCATACATCCGCCAACTGGGCATCACGGAGAGCCTTCTTAACTACTTTGATTTTAGCGTATCTTATCGAGGAAGAGCCTGAGGAGGAATCTAGGGTCGGATCTAACGCTACATTGAAGTCCCCCCCCCCCCAGCATGGTTTAACAAACAGCAAAACACTGTAAGTGGTGTAACACCGTATTTAAAAAGGTTTGTTGGGATACATTGGGGGCATACAAAGTGGCTATAGTCACAAGATCCTGACCAATAGCACCTTTAAGAAATAACGCCCTCCCTTCATTATCTGACCATTGATCCTGGATAACAAATGGGAGACGCTTGGAGATAAAAATAGCCACCCCTTTATTTTTTTGGAAAGGTTTTTGTTCCTCGGTAAGTTGCTTTTCAATACCTAGCAGAGCAGTGTGCAGGGACGCCTGGTCACTTTCGACCTTCTCGATACGGTGCCCGTGCTCCATGAGGTCCATTCTCAGGGTCTGGATCTCTTCTTTAATAGTAGCGCGGATCATGTCTACTGCCGCAGCAAGGTCCGTTTTGACCTGTGTCACTAACTTCAGAAAATCTGCCCTGATATTGTCTTGAGGTTGTATAATCTGGTGTGGTGGTGCTGTGTCCACATCTTCGTCGGAACACTCGCTGGGAGACTGCAGCGGTGCTTCCTGCCCTAATGGCGCCATCTTGGCTAGATCTGCCGAGGGTAATGGGACTAGAAAGTTCCGTAAGTTGGGCACAGATGTTTTTCAGGTTTTCCGGAGTCTGTGAGCTGGGGGTGCTTCTTAGAAGATTTCCCCAACGAAAAAAATGGGTTTAGGTGGGGGGTAGAAGCTGCAACTTGCGGTTTTACAGCCCGGGAAGCAGGAGCTCAGGTCAAACACGTCTCACCACCTCGACATCAGGACACGCCCCTCATAAACTCTTTTATTTGATAGTCTTTCCCTGTCACCCTAGATCTAAGACTACAGATCTTCTTGTTTTGTTTAGGTTTAGCTTGTCCACAGGCATTACAGTTGTTACATCTGTAAAAACCAGGATTTTGGGTCAAAAAAGTTGGTTTTGTTTTAATTTGTTGTTTGGTGTAGCTTTTTGTGATGCACCTGGTTTTTACAGATGTAACAACTGTAATGCCTGTCGACAAACTAAACCTAAACAAAACAAGAAGATCTGTAGTTTTAGATCTAGGGTGACAGGGAAAGACTATCAAAATAAAATAGTTTATGAACTGTCAGACCAGTTCGGTCATCTATCTTCTGGAATGTCCATGCGGATTGCAATGGTGATATGAGCTAAAAACCCTGACTACTAATGGCCTGAATGCAAATTTTGATCTTTTTAACTTTCTTTAAGGTTTTTATTTACAAAAGATTTTATTTTTATTTTTTTTATTTTATTTTGAAATAAGCAATGGGGAGTGTGTGCAATCTGGGGATATATTGCAATTCACATGGAACCCTTTGGTTGTTTTATATGTGTGAATTAAGTAAGCATGGGATATTGGGCATGGTATTATTTAATTATAGTTTTAATCTTTTGTAAGTATATATTTTCATATAATAAAACTTATCTTTTAAATTTGTATAATATTTTTTATATAAATGTTGTATATAATATTTAATAGTGCCCAGTATCTTTATTTAATGTATATTGATTGTTGTGCTATCTTATTATATTAATTCTTTTATTACACATTCAATGTGGATTCTATATCCCTCCGTTTGCGAGATACTGCTGGAGAGATAAGAAAGGGTTAAGAAGTCAGCCTATTGAGAGGAGGAGGCTGCAGACGCGTCTGATCGGAGGGACACTTACTGCAGACTGAAGACGCTGCACGGGTGACGTCACTACACGCGGCGTTCGGGAGTCGCGTGTAGTGTGAGATTTAAAAGTGGAAATTACAGAACAGAGAGAGGACACTTGAAAAAGCCCTATCTAGTGGGCGAAACGCATTGTGGAAGGGAGGAGACCTTTTGGGACTGACTTGGACACTTGGCTTGATACTACTGTGCACTTGTATGCTGAATCCTGTGATATGGAATGTAAGACTTTTATGTACCTTTTTTAATATTAAATCTATTCACACTAAAAGTCTCTCTCTTGCTATTTCTTGGAGGCCTGCTGGATCATTAACCCCTTGTGGGCTCCATGGATGCTTCATAGACTGAGCAGAACTCTGCTAAGGGAGATGTGAGTGCATTCTCATTTATATTGAATATCGGCACCTTTTTGTTAAAGATTACTACACTATATTATTATTGTATCTGTTTTTTATCCCTTCTGGCTTACACCGAGCTGATTACGTTATATCTCAAGGTAACCCCGATTTTATTTTCTGTGTGTGTATTAGAGTGTTGGGTTACAGCGCACTTTTTCACATGATTGTTTTGTCTGTTTGTTATCAGGAGTGAGACACTGGTAGATTTTGTTGCTGCTATTGCCACCAAAACCAGGCGCAGTGTGTTTTCTTCCTCTTTTTGTACCCCATTTATGCCTTCAGCCTCCCTTTTCCCATCACTGATCCTTTTTCACACCTCTCTGCTCCCCGTGGCCCATGTCTCCTGCCTGTGCCCCATCTCTGCTGCCTGTGCCCCATCTCTGCTGCCTGTGCCCCATCACTGCTGCCTGTGCCCCATCACTGCTGCCTGTGCCCCATCACTGCTGCCTGTGCCCCATCACTGCTCTCTTTTCCCATGTCTCTGCTCCCTTTGTCCCTTTGTTTGCTGTCTGTGACCCATTACCCATTCCTGTGCCCTATCACTGCTGCCTGTGCCCCATCACTGCTCTCTTTTCCCATGTCTCTGCTCCCTTTGTCCCTTTGTTTGCTGCCTGTGCCCCATCACTGCTCTCTTTTCCCATGTCTCTGCTCCCTTTGTCCCTTTGTTTGCTGTCTGTGACCCATTACCCATTCCTGTGCCCCATCACTGCTGCCTGTGCCCCATCACTGCTCTCTTTTCCCATGTCTCTGCTCCCTTTGTCCCTTTGTTTGCTGTCTGTGACCCATCACTGCTCTCTTTTCCCATGTCTCTGCTCCCTTTGTCCCTTTGTTTGCTGTCTGTGACCCATTACCCATTCCTGTGCCCCATCACTGCTGCCTGTGCCCCATCACTGCTGCCTGTGCCCCATCACTGCTGCCTGTGCCCCATCACTGATCTCTTTTCCCATGTCTCTGCTCCCTTTGTCCCTTTGTTTGCTGCCTGTGACCCATTACCCATTCCTGTGCCCCATCACTGTTCCCTTTCCCCACCTCTCTGCTCAATATCTGATCTAATTTCCCACCTCTTTGTTCCCTGTGCCCCATGCCTGCTGCCCATTGTCACTGTGCTCCATCACTGTTCCCTTTCCCCACCTCACTGCTCCCTGTGCACCATCTCTGATCTAATTTCCCACCTCTTTGCTACCTTTTCCCACCTCTTTGTTCCCATGTGCCCGATATTTGCTCTCTATTCCCACATCACTGCTCCCTGTTCCCCATATTTGTTCCCTGTGCCCCAACGTGCATCTCTGTTTCCACCTCTCTGTTCCTTGTGCCCCTTCTTCTCCCTTTTCCTACCTCTCTGCCCCTTGTGCCACATCTCTGCTGCCTGTTCCCATCAATGATCCTTTTTCTCACCTCTCTACTCCCTGTGCCCCATCTTTGATCTCTTTTCCCACCTCTCTGTTCCTTGTTAATCAACTCTTGTCCCTTTTCCTACCTCTCTGCTCACTGTGGCCCACCTTTCTGCTGACTGTGCAAAAACTCTGCTCCATGCCCCCTATCTGCCCCAGCCTCCCAGTACCCCATTGTTGCTCCATAATCCCCCTCTCTGCTCTCTATTTCCACCTTTCTTCTCACTGAACCCCATCTATGATCTCTTTTTCCAACCTCTCCACTGCCTGTTCCCCATCTTTGTTCCCTTTTCCCCACCTCTATTCTTGCTGTGCCCCATCTATGATCTCTCTTTCCACCACTCTGCTCCCTGTTCCCAATCTCTGCTGCCTGTGGCCTATCTATGCCCTTGGCCTCCCTGCACCCCATTACTTCTCCCTGTGACCCATCTCTGCCCTCAGCCTGCTTATATCCCATGGTGGCTCTCTTTCTCATCTCTCTGCTCACTGTACCCCACATTTTATCTCTTCTTCGGCCTCTATGCCTACTTTTCCCCCTCACAGCTATCTGTGCCCCATCTCTTCCCTCAGCCTCCCAGTATCCCAATGCTGTGCTCTCTGACCCTGCTCAGCTCCCTGTGCCCTCTCTCTGTCCTCATCCTTCCTGAGACACATATATGTTCTCTATTCCCACCTCTCTACTCCATGTGTCCCATCTATTATCTGTGTTCCCAACTATCTGCTCCCTGTCCCCCATCTTTGTTAATTTTTCTCACCTCTATGCTCCCTGTGCCAATATCTGCCCTCAGCCTTGCTGTACTATTTAGCACCCAAAACAATTAGAATTTTTCAAAGTGTGCTGTAAGCACAGTATTGGACTGTTCTATTTGACTCTCAGATATGAGGTGCAACGCAAGACGCAAATGTACTATTTAGCACCCAAAACAATTAGAATTTTTCAAAGTGCGCTATAAGCACAGTATTTGACGGTTCTATTTGACTCTCAGATATGAAGTGCACCGAAAGACGCAAATGTACTATTTAGCACCCAAAACAATTAGAATTTTTCATAGTGCGCTGTAAGCACATTTTTGACAGTTCTATTTGACTCTCAGATATGAAGTGCACCGCAAAATGCAAATGTACTATTTAGCACCCAAAACAATTAGAATTTTTCAAAGTGCGCGGTAACCACAGTATTTCACTGTTCTATTTGACTCTCAGATATGAAGTGCACCGCAAGATGCAAATGTACTATTTAGCAACCAAAACAATTAGAATTTTTTAAAGTGCTCTGTAAACACAGTATTGGACTGTTCTATTTGAATCTCAGATATGAAGTGTACCGCAAGACGCAAATGTACTATTTAGCAACCGAAACAATTAGTATTTTTTAAAGTGCTCTGTAAACACAGTATTGGACTGTTCTCTTTGACTCTCAGATATGAAGTGCACCGAAAGACGCAAATGTACTATTTAGCACCCAAAACAATTAGAATTTTTCAAAGTGCGCTGTAAGCACAGTATTGGACGGTTCTTTTTGACTCTCAGATATGAAGTGCACCGAAAGACGCAAATGTACTATTTAGCACCCAAAACAATTAGAATTTTTCAAAGTGCGCTGTAAGCACATTATTTGACTGCTCTATTTGACTCTCAGATATGAAGTGCACCGCAAAATGCAAATGTACTATTTAGCACCCAAAACAATTAGAATTTTACAAAGTGCGCTGTAACCACAGTATTTCACTGTTCTATTTGACTCTCAGATATGAAGTGCACCGCAAGATGCAAATGTACTATTTAGCAACCAAAACAATTAGAATTTTTTAAAGTGCTCTGTAAACACAGTATTGGACTGTTCTTTTTGACTCTCAGATATGAAGTGCACCGAAAGACGCAAATGTACTATTTAGTACCCAAAACAATTATAATTTTTCAAAGTGCGCTGTAAGCACAGTATTGGACTGTTCTATTTGACTCTCAGATATGAAGTGCACCGAAAAATGCAAATGTACTATTTAGCACCCAAAACAATTAGAATGTTTCAAAGTGAATTGTAACCACAGTATTTCACTGTTCTATTTGACTCTCAGATATGAAGTGCACCGCAAGATGCAAATGTACTTTTTAGCAACCAAAACAATTAGAATTTTTAAAAGGGGTCTGTAAACACAGTATTGGACTGTTCTCTTTGACTCTCAGATATGAAGTGCAAAGCAAGACGCAAATGTACTATTTAGCACCCAAAACAATTAGAATTTTTCAAAGTGTGCTGTAAGCACAGTATTGGACTGTTCTATTTGACTCTCAGATATGAAGTGCACCACAAGACGCAAATTTACTATTTAGCACCCAAAACAATTAGAATTTTTCAAAGTGCGCTGTAAGCACATTATTTGACAGCTCTATTTGACTCTCAGATATGAAGTGCACCGAAAAATGCAAATGTACTATTTACCACCCAAAACAATTAGAACTTTTCAAAGTGCGCTGTAACCACAGTATTTCACTGTTCTATTTGACTCTCAGATATGCAAATGCAAGATGCAAATGTACTATTTAGCAACCAAAACAATTAGAATTTTTCAAAGTGCGCTATAAGCACAGTATTTGACGGTTCTATTTGACTCTCAGATATGAAGTGCACCGAAAGACGCAAATGTACTATTTAGCACCCAAAACAATTAGAATTTTTCAAAGTGCGCTGTAAGCACATTGTTTGACAGTTCTATTTGACTCTCAGATATGAAGTGCACCGCAAAATGCAAATGTACTATTTAGCACCCAAAACAATTCGAATTTTTCAAAGTGCGCGGTAACCACAGTATTTCACTGTTCTATTTGACTCTCAGATATGAAGTGCACCGCAAGATGCAAATGTACTATTTAGCAACCAAAACAATTAGAATTTTTTAAAGTGCTCTGTAAACACAGTATTGGACTGTTCTATTTGAATCTCAGATATGAAGTGTACCGCAAGACGCAAATGTACTATTTAGCAACCGAAACAATTAGTATTTTTTAAAGTGCTCTGTAAACACAGTATTGGACTGTTCTCTTTGACTCTCAGATATGAAGTGCACCGAAAGACGCAAATGTACTATTTAGCACCCAAAACAATTAGAATTTTTCAAAGTGCGCTGTAAGCACAGTATTGGACTGTTCTTTTTGACTCTCAGATATGAAGTGCACCGAAAGACGCAAATGTACTATTTAGCACCCAAAACAATTAGAATTTTTCAAAGTGCGCTGTAAGCACATTATTTGACTGCTCTATTTGACTCTCAGATATGAAGTGCACCGCAAAATGCAAATGTACTATTTAGCACCCAAAACAATTAGAATTTTACAAAGTGCGCTGTAACCACAGTATTTCACTGTTCTATTTGACTCTCAGATATGAAGTGCACCGCAAGATGCAAATGTACTATTTAGCAACCAAAACAATTAGAATTTTTAAAAGGGGTCTGTAAACACAGTATTGGACTGTTCTCTTTGACTCTCAGATATGAAGTGCAAAGCAAGACGCAAATGTACTATTTAGCACCCAAAACAATTAGAATTTTTCAAAGTGTGCTGTAAGCACAGTATTGGACTGTTCTATTTGACTCTCAGATATGAAGTGCACCACAAGACGCAAATTTACTATTTAGCACCCAAAACAATAAGAATTTTTCAAAGTGCGCTGTAAGCACATTATTTGACAGTTCTATTTGACTCTCAGATATGAAGTGCACCGAAAAATGCAAATGTACTATTTACCACCCAAAACAATTAGAACTTTTCAAAGTGCGCTGTAACCACAGTATTTCACTGTTCTATTTGACTCTCAGATATGCAAATGCAAGATGCAAATGTACTATTTAGCAACCAAAACAATTAGAATTTTTTAAAGTGCGCTGGAAACACAGTATTGGACTGTTCTTTTTGACTCTCAGATATGAAGTGCACCGAAAGACGCAAATGTCTCTATTTAGTACCCAAAACAATTATAATTTTTCAAAGTGCGCTGTAAGCACATTATTTGACTGTTCTATTTGACTCTCAGATATGAAGTGCACCGCAAAATGCAAATGTACTATTTAGCACCCAAAACAATTAGAATTTTTCAAAGTGCGCTGTAGCCACAGTATTTCGCTGTTCTATTTGACTCTCAGATATGAAGTGCACCGCAAGATGCAAATGTACTATTTAGCAACCAAAACAATTAGAATTTTTTAAAGGGCTCTGTAAACACAGTATTGGACTGTTCTCTTTGACTCTCAGACATGAAGTGCACTGAAAGACGCAAATGTACTATTTAGCACCCAAAACAATTAGAATTTTTCAAGTGCGCTATAAGCACAGTATTGGACTGTTCTATTTGACTCTCAGATATGAAGTCACCACAAGACGCAAATGTGCTATTTAGCACCCAAACCAATTAGAATTTTTTAAAGTGCGCTTTAATCACAGTATTGGACTGTTCTATTTGACTCTCAGATTTGAAGTGCACCGCAAGACGCAAATGTACTAATTAGCACCCAAAACAATTAGAATTTTTCACAGTGCACTGTAACCATAGTATTTCACTGTTCTATTGGACTCTCAGATATGAAGTGCACCGAAAGACGCAAATGTACTATTTAGCACCCAAAACAATTAGAATTTTTCAAAGTGCGCTGTAACCACAGTATTTCACTGTTCTATTTGACTCTCAGATATGAAGTGCACCGCAAGATGCAAATGTACTATTTAGCACCCAAAACAATTAGAATTTTTCAAGTGCGCTATAAGCACAGTATTGGACTGTTCTATTTGACTCTCAGATATGAAGTCACCACAAGACGCAAATGTGCTATTTAGCACCCAAACCAATTAGAATTTTTTAAAGTGCGCTTTAATCACAGTATTGGACTGTTCTATTTGACTCTCAGATTTGAAGTGCACCGCAAGACGCAAATGTACTAATTAGCACCCAAAACAATTAGAATTTTTCACAGTGCACTGTAACCATAGTATTTCACTGTTCTATTGGACTCTCAGATATGAAGAGCACCGAAAGACGCAAATGTACTATTAAGCACCCAAAACAATCAGAATTTTTCAAAGTGCACTGTAACCACAGTATTGGACTGTTCTATTTGACTCTCAGATATGAAGTGCACCGAAAGACGCAAATGTACTATTTAGCACACAAAGCAATTAGAATGTTTCAAAGTGCGCTATAAGCACAGTATTGGACTGTTTTATTTGACTCTCAGATATGAGTTGCACCGCAAGACGCAAATGTACTATTTAGCAACCAAAATAATTAGAATTTTTCAAACTGTGCTGTAACCACAGTATTAGACTGTTCTATTTGTCTCTCAGATATGAAGTGCACCGCAAGATGTAAATGTACTATTTAGCACCCAAAACAATTAGAATTTTTCAAAGAGTGCTGTAAGCACAGTATTGGACTGTTCTTTTTGACTCTAAGATATGAAGTGCACCGCAAAATGCAAATGTACTATTTAGCACCCAAAACAATTATGATTTTTCAAAGTGCGCTGTAAGCACAGTATTGGACTGTTTTATGTGACTCTCAGATATGAAGTGCACCGAAAGACGCAAATGTACTATTTAGTACCCAAAACAATTATAATTTTTCAAAGTGCGCTGTAAGCACAGTATTGGACTGTTCTATTTGACTCTCAGATATGAAGTGCACCGAAAAATGCAAATTTACTATTTAGCACCCAAAACAATTAGAATTTTTCAAAGTGAACTGTAACCACAGTATTTCACTGTTCTATTTGACTCTCAGATATGAAGTGCACCGCAAGATACAAATGTACTTTTTAGCAACCAAAACAATTAGAATTTTTAAAAGGGCTCTGTAAACACAGTATTGGACTGTTCTCTTTGACTCTCAGATATGAAGTGCAAAGCAAGACGCAAATGTACTATTTAGCACCCAAAACAATTAGAATTTTTCAAAGTGCGCTGTAAGCACAGTATTGGACTGTTCTATTTGACTCTCAGATTTGAAGTGCACCACAAGACGCAAATTTACTATTTAGCACCCAAAACAATTAGAATTTTTCAAAGTGCGCTGTAAGCACATTATTTGACAGTTCTATTTGACTCTCAGATATGAAGTGCGCCGAAAAATGCAAATGTACTATTTAGCACGCCAAAACAATTAGAACTTTTCAAAGTGCGCTGTAACCACAGTATTTCACTGTTCTATTTGACTCTCAGATATGAAGTGCACCGCAAGATGCAAATGTACTATTTAGCAACCAAAACAATTAGAATTTTTTAAAGTGCTCTGTAAACACAGTATTGGACTGTTCTTTTTGACTCTCAGATATGAAGTGCACCGAAAGACGCAAATGTACTATTTAGTACCCAAAACAATTATAATTTTTCAAAGTGCGCTGTAAGCACATTATTTGACTGTTCTATTTGACTCTCAGATATGAAGTGCACCGCAAAATGCAAATGTACTATTTAGCACCCAAAACAATTAGAATATTTCAAAGTGCGCTGTAGCCACAGTATTTCGCTGTTCTATTTGACTCTCAGATATGAAGTGCACCGCAAGATGCAAATTTACTATTTAGCACCCAAAACAATTAGAATTTTTCAAAGTGTGCTGTTAGCACAGTATTGGACTGTTCTATTTGACTCTCAGATATGAAGTGCACCGAAAGACGCAAATGTACTATTTAGCAACTAAAACAATTAGAATTTTTTAAAGGGCTCTGTAAACACAGTATTGGACTGTTCTCTTTGACTCTCAGACATGAAGTGCACTGAAAGACACAAATGTACTATTTAGCACCCAAAACAATTAGAATTTTTCAAGTGTGCTATAAGCACAGTATTGGACTGTTCTATTTGACTCTCAGATATGAAGTCACCACAAGACGCAAATGTGCTATTTAGTACCCAAACCAATAAGAATTTTTTAAAGTGCGCTTTAATCACAGTATTGGACTGTTCTATTTGACTCTCAGATTTGAAGTGCACCGCAAGACGCAAATGTACTAATTAGCACCCAAAACAATTAGAATTTTTCACAGTGCACTGTAACCATAGTATTTCACTGTTCTATTGGACTCTCAGATATGAAGTGCACCGAAAGACGCAAATGTACTATTAAGCACCCAAAACAATCAGAATTTTTCAAAGTGCACTGTAAACACAGTATTGGACTGTTCTATTTGACTCTCAGATATGAAGTGCACCGAAAGACGCAAATGTACTATTTAGCACCCAAAGCAATTAGAATGTTTCAAAGTGCGCTATAAGCACAGTATTGGACTGTTTTATTTGACTCTCAGATATGAGGTGCACCGCAAGACGCAAATGTACTATTTAGCAACCAAAATAATTAGAATTTTTCAAACTGTGCTGTAACCACAGTATTAGACTGTTCTATTTGTCTCTCAGATATGAAGTGCACCGCAAGATGTAAATGTACTATTTAGCACCCAAAACAATTAGAATTTTTCAAAGAGTGCTGTAAGCACAGTATTGGACTGTTCTTTTTGACTCTAAGATATGAAGTGCACTGCAAAATGCAAATGTACTATTTAGCACCCAAAACAATTATGATTTTTCAAAGTGCGCTGTAAGCACAGTATTGGACTGTTTTATGTGACTCTCAGATATGAGGTGCACCGCAAGACGCAAATGTACTATTTAGCAACCAAAATAATTAGAATTTTTCAAACTGTGCTGTAACCACAGTATTAGACTGTTCTATTTGTCTCTCAGATATGAAGTGCACCGCAAGATGTAAATGTACTATTTAGCACCCAAAATAATTAGAATTTTTCAAAGTGTGCTGTAAGCACAGTATTGGACTGTTCTATTTGACTCTCAGATATGAAGTGCACTGCAAAATGCAAATGTACTATTTAGCACATAAATCATATAGAATTTTTCAAAGTGCGCTGTAAGCACAGTATTGGACTGTTCTATTTGACTCTCAGATATGAAGTGCACCGTCAGACGCAAATGTACTATTTACCATCCAAAACTATTAGAATTTTTCAAAGTGCGCTGTAAGCACAGTATTGGACTGTTCTCTTTGACTCTCAGATATGAAGTGCACCGAAAGACGCAAGTGTACTATTTAGCACAGAAAACAATTAGAATTTTTCACAGTGCGCTGTAAGCACAGTATTTCACTGTTCTATTTGACTCTCAGATATGAAGTGCACCGAAAAATGCAAATGTACTATTTAGCACCCAAAACAATTAGAATTTTTCAAAGTGCGCTGTAACCACAGTATTTCACTGTTCTATTTGACTCTCAGATATGAAGTGCACCGCAAGATGCAAATGTACTATTTAGCACCCAAAACAATTAGAATTTTTCAAAGTGCGCTGTAAGCACAGTATTGGACTGTTCTATTTGACTCTCAGATATGAAGTCCACCGCAAGACGCAAATTTACTATTTACCACCCAAAACTATTCGAATTTTTTAAAGTGCTCTGTAAACACAGTATTGGACTGTTCTTTTTGACTCTCAGATATGAAGTGCACTGAAAGACGCAAATGTACTATTTAGTACCCAAAACAATTATAATTTTTCAAAGTGCGCTGTAAGCACAGTATTGGACTATTCTATTTGACTCTCAGATATGAAGTGCACCGCAAAATGCAAATGTACTATTTAGCACCCAAAACAATTAGAATTTTTTAAAGTGCTCTGTAAACACAGTATTGGACTGTTCTTTTTGACTCTCAGATATGAAGTGCACCGAAAGACGCAAATGTACTATTTAGTACCCAAAACAATTATAATTTTTCAAAGTGCGCTGTAAGCACATTATTTGACTGTTCTATTTGACTCTCAGATATGAAGTGTACCGCAAGACGCAAATGTACTATTTACCACCCAAAACTATTAGAATTTTTCAAAGTGCGATGTAGCCACAGTATTTCGCTGTTCTATTTGACTCTCAGATATGAAGTGCACCGCAAGATGCAAATGTACTATTTAGCAACCAAAACAATTAGAATTTTTTAAAGGGCTGTGTAAACACAGTATTGGACTGTTCTCTTTGACTCTCAGATATGAAGTGCACTGAAAGACGCAAATGTACTATTTAGCACCCAAAACAATTAGAATTTTTCAAGTGCGCTATAAGCACAGTATTGGACTGTTCTATTTGACTCTCAGATATGAAGTGCACAGAAAGACTCAAATGTACTATTTAGCACCCAAACCAATTAGAATTTTTTAAAGTGCGCTTTAATCACAGTATTGGACTGTTCTATTTGACTCTCAGATTTGAAGTGCACCGCAAGACGCAAATGTACTAATTAGCACCCAAAACCATTAGAATTTTTCACAGTGCACTGTAACCACAGTATTTTACTGTTCTATTGGACTCTCAGATATGAAGTGCACCGAAAGACGCAAATGTACTATTTAGCACCCAAAGCAATTAGAATGTTTCAAACTGCGCTGTAACCACAGTATTAGACTGTTCTATTTGTCTCTCAGATATGAAGTGCACCGCAAGATGTAAATGTACTATTTAGCACCCAAAACAATTAGAATTTTTCAAAGAGTGCTGTAAGCACAGTATTGGACTGTTCTTTTTGACTCTCAGATATGAAGTGCACTGCAAAATGCAAATGTACTATTTAGCACATAAATCAAATAGAATTTTTCAAAGAGCGCTGTAAGCACAGTATTGTACTGTTTTATTTGACTCTCAGATATGAGGTGCACCGCAAGACACAAATATACTATTTAGCAACCAAAGTAATTAGAATTTTTCAAACTGTGCTGTAACCACAGTATTAGACTGTTCTATTTGACTCTCAGATATGAAGTGCACCGCAAAATGCAAATGTACTATTTAGCACCCAAAACAATTATGATTTTTCAAAGTGCGCTGTAAGCACAGTATTGGACTGTTTTATGTGACTCTCAGATATGAGGTGCACCGCAAGACGCAAATGTACTATTTAGCACCCAAAACAATTAGAATTTTTCAAAGTGCGCTGTAAGCACATTATTTGACAGTTCTATTTGACTCTCAGATATGAAGTGCACCGCAAGATGCAAATGTGCTATTCAGCAACCAAAACAATTAGAATTTTTTAAAGTGCTCTGTAAACACAGTATTGGACTGTTCTTTTTGACTCTCAGATATAAAGTGCACCGAAAGACGCAAATGTACTATTTAGTACCCAAAACAATTATAATTTTTCAAAGTGCGCTCTAAGCACATTATTTGACTGTTCTATTTGACTCTCAGATATGAAGTGCACTGAAAGACGCAAATGTACTATTTAGCGCCCAAAACAATTAGAATTTTTCAAGTGCGCTATAAGCACAGTATTGGACTGTTCTATTTGACTCTCAGACAGTGCCGTAGCGTGGGGGGTGCAGGGGGGGCCGGCCGCACCGGGCGCAATATATGGGGGGGCGCACTAGCCCTATGCGGCCGCCAGGGCCGTCTTTAACGCGGGGCAAACGGGGCAGCTGCCCTGGGCCCATTTACTCCTGGGGGGCCCCAAGGCAGCTGTCCCGTGGGCCCCCAGCCCCTGCTGCCGCGTTCACAGCGCATTGCGCTTGTGAACGGTTTTTTCCGGCAAGCCGCATCCGATGGATGCGACGGCCGAAAAAAAAAAAAAAAAAAAACTGCCGCCGGATGTGACGTCGCGTCACATCCGGTTTCTGTTTCCCTCCTCCGTGCAAGAGGGAAGACTGCACGGAGGAGACATCCGGCGGGGGACACGGAGCAGCTTCATGTAAGTACGGGGGGGGGGTGGCTGGCACAATATTCCTGGTATCTGACTGGCACAATATTCCTGGTATCTGACTGGCACTATATTACTGGGCATCTGATTGGCACTATATTACTGGGTATCTGATTGGCACAATATTACTGGGCATCTGATTGGCACTATATTACTGGGTATCTGATTGGCACTATATTACTGGGTATCTGATTGGCACTATATTACTGGGTATCTGATTGGCACTATATTACTGGGCATCTGATTGGCACTATATTACTGGGCATCTGATTGGCACTATATTACTGGGTATCTGACTGGCACTATATTACTGGGTATCTGATTGGCACTATATTACTGGGCATCTGATTGGCACTATATTACTGGGTATCTGATTGGCACTATATTACTGGGCATCTGATTGGCACTATATTACTGGGTATCTGATTGGCACTATATTACTGGGCATCTGATTGGCACTATATTACTGGGCATCTGATTGGCACAATATTACTGGGTATCTGACTGGCACTATATTACTGGGCATCTGATTGGCACAATATTACTGGGTATCTGATTGGCACAATATTACTGGGTATCTGATTGGCACTATATTACTGGGCATCTGACTGGCACAATATTACTGGGTATCTGATTGGCACTATATTACTGGGTATCTGATTGGCACAATATTACTGGGTATCTGATTGGCACTATATTACTGGGTATCTGAATGGCACTATATTACTTGGCATCTGATTGGCACTATATTACTGGGCATCTGATTGGCACTATATTACTGGGTATCTGATTGGCACAATATTACTGGGTATCTGATTGGCACTATATTACTGGGTATCTGAATGGCACTATATTACTTGGCATCTGATTGGCACTATATTACTGGGCATCTGATTGGCACTATATTACTGGGTATCTGATTGGCACTATATTACTTGGTATCTGACTGGCACTATATTACTGGGCATCTGGCTGGCACAATAATACTGGGCATCTGGCTGGCATAATATTACAGGCATCTGGCTGGCACTATATTACTGGGCTCTGACTGGCACAATATTACAGGCATCTGACTGGCATAATATTACAGGCATCTGACTGGCACAATATTACAGGCCTCTGACTGGCACAATATTCCTGGCCTCTGACTGGCACACTATTACAAGCATCTGACTGGCATAATATTACAGGCATCTGACTGGCATAATATTACAGGCATCTGACTGGCACAATATTACAGGCATCTGACTGGCACAATATTCCTGGCCTCTGACTGGCATAATATTACAGGCATCTGACTGGCATAATATTACAGGCATCTGACAGGCACCATATTCCTGGGCTCTGACAGGCACAATATTCCTGGGCTCTGACAGGCACAATATTCCTGGTATCTGACTGGCACAATATTATTGGTATCTGACTGGCACAATATTACTGGTATCTGACTGGCACATTATTACTGGGCTCTGACTGGCACAATATTGCAGGCCTCTGACTGCACACTATTACAGGCATCTGACTGGCATAATATTACAGGCATCTGACAGGCACCATATTCCTGGGCTCTGACAGGCACAATATTCCTGGGCTCTGACAGGCACAATATTCCTGGTATCTGACTGGCACAATATTATTGGTATCTGACTGGCACAATATTACTGGTATCTGACTGGCACATTATTACTGGGCTCTGACTGGCACAATATTACAGGCCTCTGACTGGCACAATATTCCTGGCCTCTGACTGGCACACTATTACAAGCATCTGACTGGCATAATATTACAGGCATCTGACTGGCATAATATTACAGGCATCTGACTGGCACAATATTACAGGCATCTGACTGGCACAATATTCCTGGCCTCTGACTGCACACTATTACAGGCATCTGACTGGCATAATATTACAGGCATCTGACAGGCACCATATTCCTGGGCTCTGACAGGCACAATATTCCTGGTATCTGACTGGCACATTATTACAGGTATCTGACTGGCACAATATTACTGGTATCTGACTGGCACATTATTACTGGGCTCTGACTGGCACAATATTGCAGGCATCTGACTGGCACAATATTGCAGGCATCTGACTGGCACAATATTACTAGGCTCTGACTGGCACAATATTACTGGGCTCTGACTGGCACAATATTACTGGCATCCGAAAGTTACAATATTACTGGCATCTGAATGGCACAACAATTATGGCATATGTGTGTGTGTGTGGGGGGGGGGGGGTAACATTAGAGGTACAGGATTGAGAAAGTTGGCTCCATCTAGCCCAGTCTTGGATCATCTCCAGGGTATGGTTCCATTTTGATGTTTAGTTTTTGTTCTTGATATTGTTTGTCGTTTACGATGGTTGTGAGACGACATATAATAGCATGGCCCATGCTAGGTTACTACATGTGTATATTTGTATTCATAGACCTGCTGAAAATGTGGAGAATGTGTGTAATGCATGTTCGCACTCAATAAAGTGTTGGAAAATAAACTTGTATTTAGATGCATTTTACTTTAATTACATAAGTATTTTCATAACAAACAATACATGTGCTTGGGGGGTAAGGGTTTCTTTAACTAATCTAGTAGAAGAGACTTGAGTGCTAAAATCCACGGGTTAGGGGGCGCAAATTACTTGCCTTGCCCCGGGTGCTGACAACCCACGCTACGCCACTGCTCTCAGATATGAAGTGCACAGAAAGACGCAAATGTACTATTTAGCACCCAAACCAATTAGAATTTTTTAAAGTGCGCTTTAATCACAGTATTGGACTGTTCTATTTGACTCTCAGATTTGAAGTGCACCGCAAGACGCAAATGTACTAATTAGCACCCAAAACAATTAGAATTTTTCACAGTGCACTGTAACCATAGTATTTCACTGTTCTATTGGACTCTCAGATATGAAGTGCACCGAAAGAAGCAAATGTACTATTAAGCACCCAAAAAATTCAGAATTTTTCAAAGTGCACTGTAACCACAGTATTGGACTGTTCTATTTGACTCTCAGATATGAAGTGCACCGAAAGACGCAAATGTACTATTTAGCACCCAAAGCAATTAGAATGTTTCAAACTGTGCTGTAACCACAGTATTAGACTGTTCTATTTGTCTCTCAGATAGGAAGTGCACCGCAAGATGTAAATGTACTATTTAGCACCCAAAACAATTAGAATTTTTCAAAGAGTGCTGTAAGCACAGTATTGGACTGTTCTTTTTGACTCTCAGATATGAAGTGCACTGCAAAATGCAAATGTACTATTTAGCACATAAATCAAATAGAATTTTTCAAAGTGCGCTGTAAGCACAGTATTGGACTGTTTTATTTGACTCTCAGATATGAGGTGCACCGCAAGACACAAATGTACTATTTAGCAACCAAAATAATTAGAATTTTTCAAACTGTGCTGTAACCACAGTATTAGACTGTTCTATTTGACTCTCAGATATGAAGTGCACCGCAAAATGCAAATGTACTATTTAGCACCCAAAACAATTATGATTTTTCAAAGTGCGCTGTAAGCACAGTATTGGACTGTTCTATTTGACTCTCAGATATGAAGTGCACCGAAAGACGCAAATGTACTATTTAGCACCCAAAGCAATTAGAATGTTTCAAACTGTGCTGTAACCACAGTATTAGACTGTTCTATTTGTCTCTCAGATAGGAAGTGCACCGCAAGATGTAAATGTACTATTTAGCACCCAAAACAATTAGAATTTTTCAAAGAGTGCTGTAAGCACAGTATTGGACTGTTCTTTTTGACTCTCAGATATGAAGTGCACTGCAAAATGCAAATGTACTATTTAGCACATAAATCAAATAGAATTTTTCAAAGTGCGCTGTAAGCACAGTATTGGACTGTTTTATTTGACTCTCAGATATGAGGTGCACCGCAAGACACAAATGTACTATTTAGCAACCAAAATAATTAGAATTTTTCAAACTGTGCTGTAACCACAGTATTAGACTGTTCTATTTGACTCTCAGATATGAAGTGCACCGCAAAATGCAAATGTACTATTTAGCACCCAAAACAATTATGATTTTTCAAAGTGCGCTGTAAGCACAGTATTGGACTGTTTTATGTGACTCTCAGATATGAGGTGCACCGCAAGATGCAAATGTACTATTTAGCACCCAAAACAATTAGAATTTTTCAAAGTGCGCTGTAAGCACATTATTTGACTGTTCTATTTGACTCTCAGATATGAAGTGCACCGAAAAATGCAAATGTACTATTTAGCACCCAAAACAATTAGAATTTTTCAAAGTGAACTGTAACCACAGTATTTCACTGTTCTATTTGACTCTCAGATATGAAGTGCACCGCAAGATGCAAATGTACTATTTAGCACCCAAAACAATTATGATTTTTCAAAGTGCGCTGTAACCACAGTATTAGACTGTTCTATTTGTCTCTCAGATATGAAGTGCACCGCAAGATGTAAATGTACTATTTAGCACGCAAAACAATTAGAATTTTTCAAAGAGTGCTGTAAGCACAGTATTGGACTGTTCTTTTTGACTCTCAGATATGAAGTGCACTGCAAAATGCAAATGTACTATTTAGCACATAAATCAAATAGAATTTTTCAAAGAGCGCTGTAAGCACAGTATTGTACTGTTTTATTTGACTCTCAGATATGAGGTGCACCGCAAGACACAAATAAACTATTTAGCAACCAAACTAATTAGAATTTTTCAAACTGTGCTGTAACCACAGTATTAGACTGTTCTATTTGACTCTCAGATATGAAGTGCACCGCAAAATGCAAATGTACTATTTAGCACCCAAAACAATTATGATTTTTCAAAGTGCGCTGTAAGCACAGTATTGGACTGTTTTATGTGACTCTCAGATATGAGGTGCACCGCAAGACGCAAATGTACTATTTAGCACCCAAAACAATTAGAATTTTTCAAAGTGCGCTGTAAGCACATTATTTGACAGTTCTATTTGACTCTCAGATATGAAGTGCACCGAAAAATGCAAATGTACTATTTAGCACCCAAAACAATTAGAATTTTTCAAAGTGCGCTGTAACCACAGTATTTCACTGTTCTATTTGACTCTCAGATATGAAGTGCACCGCAAGATGCAAATGTACTATTTAGCAACCAAAACAATTAGAATTTTTTAAAGTGCTCTGTAAACACAGTATTGGACTGT
Source organism: Pelodytes ibericus (assembly GCA_036172795.1). Classification (NCBI taxonomy): domain Eukaryota; kingdom Metazoa; phylum Chordata; class Amphibia; order Anura; family Pelodytidae; genus Pelodytes; species Pelodytes ibericus. The sequence goes on from CM069863.1 coordinate 194,625,395, forward strand.
TCTTTTTGACTCTCAGATATAAAGTGCACCGAAAGACGCAAATGTACTATTTAGTACCCAAAACAATTATAATTTTTCAAAGTGCGCTCTAAGCACATTATTTGACTGTTCTATTTGACTCTCAGATATGAAGTGCACTGAAAGACGCAAATGTACTATTTAGCGCCCAAACCAATTAGAATTTTTTAAAGTGCGCTTTAATCACAGTATTGGACTGTTCTATTTGACTCTCAGATTTGAAGTGCACCGCTAGACGCAAATGTACTAATTAGCACCCAAAACAATTAGAATTTTTCACAGTGCACTGTAACCATAGTATTTCACTGTTCTATTGGACTCTCAGATATGAAGTGCACAGAAAGACGCAAATGTACTATTAAGCACCCAAAAAATTCAGAATTTTTCAAAGTGCGCTGTAAGCACAGTATTGGACTGTTCTCTTTGACTCTCAGATATGAAGTGCACCGCAAGATGTAAATGTACTATTTAGATCCCAAAACAATTAGAATTTTTCAAAGTGCGCTGTAAGCACAGTATTGGACTGTTCTATTTGACTCTCAGATATGAGGTGCACCGCAAGACACAAATGTACTATTTAGCAACCAAAATAATTAGAATTTTTCAAACTGTGCTGTAACCACATTATTAGACTGTTCTATTTGACTCTCAGATATGAAGTGCACCGCAAAATGCAAATGTACTATTTAGCACCCAAAACAATTATGATTTTTCAAAGTGCGCTGTAAGCACATTATTGGACTGTTTTATGTGACTCTCAGATATGAGGTGCACCGCAAGATGCAAATGTACTATTTAGCACCCAAAACAATTAGAATTTTTCAAAGTGCGCTGTAAGCACATTATTTGACAGTTCTATTTGACTCTCAGATATGAAGTGCACCGAAAAATGCAAATGTACTATTTAGCACCCAAAACAATTCGAATTTTTCAAATTGCACTGTAACCACAGTATTTCACTGTTCTATTTGACTCTCAGATATGAAGTGCACCGCAAGACGCAAATTTACTATTTAGCACCCAAAACAATTAGAATTTTTCAAAGTGAACTGTAACCACAGTATTACACTGTTCTATTTGACTCTCAGATAGGAAGTGCACCGCAAGATGCAAATGTACTATTTAGCAACCAAAACAATTAGAATTTTTTAAAGTGCTCTGTAAACACAGTATTGGACTGTTCTTTTTGACTCTCAGATATGAAGTGCACTGAAAGACGCAAATGTACTATTTAGCACCCAAAACAATTAGAATTTTTCAAGTGCGCTATAAGCACAGTATTGGACTGTTCTATTTGACTCTCAGATATGAAGTGCACCGCAAAATGCAAATGTACTATTTAGCACCCAAAACAATTAGAATATTTCAAAGTGCGCTGTAACCACAGTATTTCACTGTTCTATTTGACTCTCAGATATGAAGTGCACCGCAAGATGCAAATGTACTATTTAGCAACCAAAACAATTAGAATTTTTTAAAGGGCTCTGTAAACACAGTATTGGACTGTTCTCTTTGACTCTCAGATATGAAGTGCACTGAAAGACGCAAATGTACTATTTAGCACCCAAAACAATTAGAATTTTTCAAGTGCGCTGTAAGCACAGTATTGGACTGTTCTATTTGACTCTCAGATATGAAGTCCACCGCAAGACGCAAATGTACTATTTAGCACCCAAACCAATTAGTATTTTTTAAAGTGCGCTTTAATCACAGTATTGGACTGTTCTATTTGACTCTCAGATTTGAAGTGCACCGCAAGACGCAAATGTACTAATTAGCACCCAAAACAATTAGAATTTTTCACAGTGCACTGTAACCATAGTATTTCACTGTTCTATTGGACTCTCAGATATGAAGTGCACCGTAAGACGCAAATGTACTATTGAGCACCCAAAACAATCAGAATTTTTCAAAGTGCACTGTAACCACAGTATTGGAATGTTCTATTTGACTCTTAGATATGAAGTGCACCGAAAGACGCAAATGTACTATTTAGCACCCAAAGCAATTAGAATGTTTCAAAGTGCGCTATAAGCACAGTATTGGACTGTTTTATTTGACTCTCAGATATGAGGTGCACCGCAAGACGCAAATGTACTATTTAGCAACCAAAATAATTAGAATTTTTCAAACTGTGCTGTAACCACAGTATTAGACTGTTCTATTTGTCTCTCAGATATGAAGTGCACCGCAAGATGTAAATGTACTATTTAGCACCCAAAACAATTAAAATTTTTCAAAGAGTGCTGTAAGCACAGTATTGGACTGTTCTTTTTGACTCTCAGATATGAAGTGCACTGCAAAATGCAAATGTACTATTTAGCACCCAAAACAATTATGATTTTTCAAAGTGCGCTGTAAGCACAGTATTGGACTGTTTTATGTGACTCTCAGATATGAGGTGCACCGCAAGACGCAAATGTACTATTTAGCAACCAAAATAATTAGAATTTTTCAAACTGTGCTGTAACCACAGTATTAGACTGTTCTTTTTGACTCTCAGATATGAAGTGCACTGCAAAATGCAAATGTACTATTTAGCACATAAATCAAATAGAATTTTTCAAAGTGCGCTGTAAGCACAGTATTGGACTGTTCTATTTGACTCTCAGATAAGAAGTGCAATTCAAAATGCAAATGTACTATTTAGCACCCAAAACAATTAGAATTTTTCAAAGTGCGCTGTAAGCACAGTATTGGACTGTTCTCTTTGACTCTCAGATATGAAGTGCATCGCAAGACGCAAATGTACTATTTAGCACAGAAAACAATTAGAATTTTTCAAAGAGTGCTGTAAGCACAGTATTGGACTGTTCTTTTTGACTCTCAGATATGAAGTGCACTGCAAAATGCAAATGTACTATTTAGCACATAAATCAAATAGAATTTTTCAAAGAGCGCTGTAAGCACAGTATTGTACTGTTTTATTTGACTCTCAGATATGAGGTGCACCGCAAGACACAAATATACTATTTAGCAACCAAAGTAATTAGAATTTTTCAAACTGTGCTGTAACCACAGTATTAGACTGTTCTATTTGACTCTCAGATATGAAGTGCACCGCAAAATGCAAATGTACTATTTAGCACCCAAAACAATTATGATTTTTCAAAGTGCGCTGTAAGCACAGTATTGGACTGTTTTATGTGACTCTCAGATATGAGGTGCACCGCAAGACGCAAATGTACTATTTAGCACCCAAAACAATTAGAATTTTTCAAAGTGCGCTGTAAGCACATTATTTGACAGTTCTATTTGACTCTCAGATATGAAGTGCACCGAAAAATGCAAATGTACTATTTAGCACCCAAAACAATTAGAATTTTTCAAAGTGCGCTGTAACCACAGTATTTCACTGTTCTATTTGACTCTCAGATATGAAGTGCACCGCAAGATGCAAATGTACTATTTAGCAAACAAAACAATTAGAATTTTTTAAAGTGCTCTGTAAACACAGTATTGGACTGTTCTTTTTGACTCTCAGATATAAAGTGCACCGAAAGACGCAAATGTACTATTTAGTACACAAAACAATTATAATTTTTCAAAGTGCGCTCTAAGCACATTATTTGACTGTTCTATTTGACTCTCAGATATGAAGTGCACTGAAAGACGCAAATGTACTATTTAGCGCCCAAAACAATTAGAATTTTTCAAGTGCGCTATAAGCACAGTATTGGACTGTTCTATTTGACTCTCAGATATGAAGTGCACAGAAAGACGCAAATGTACTATTTAGCACCCAAAGCAATTAGAATGTTTCAAACTGTGCTGTAACCACAGTATTAGACTGTTCTATTTGTCTCTCAGATAGGAAGTGCACCGCAAGATGTAAATGTACTATTTAGCACCCAAAACAATTAGAATTTTTCAAAGAGTGCTGTAAGCACAGTATTGGACTGTTCTTTTTGACTCTCAGATATGAAGTGCACTGCAAAATGCAAATGTACTATTTAGCACATAAATCAAATAGAATTTTTCAAAGTGCGCTGTAAGCACAGTATTGGACTGTTTTATTTGACTCTCAGATATGAGGTGCACCGCAAGACACAAATGTACTATTTAGCAACCAAAATAATTAGAATTTTTCAAACTGTGCTGTAACCACAGTATTAGACTGTTCTATTTGACTCTCAGATATGAAGTGCACCGCAAAATGCAAATGTACTATTTAGCACCCAAAACAATTATGATTTTTCAAAGTGCGCTGTAAGCACAGTATTGGACTGTTTTATGTGACTCTCAGATATGAGGTGCACCGCAAGATGCAAATGTACCATTTAGCACCCAAAACAATTAGAATTTTTCAAAGTGCGCTGTCAGCACATTATTTGACAGTTCTATTTGACTCTCAGATATGAAGTGCACCGAAAAATACAAATGTACTATTTAGCACCCAAAACAATTCGAATTTTTCAAATTGCACTGTAACCACAGTATTTCACTGTTCTATTTGACTCTCAGATATGAAGTGCACCGCAAGACGCAAATTTACTATTTAGCACCCAAAACTATTAGAATTTTTCAAAGTGAACTGTAACCACAGTATTACACTGTTCTATTTGACTCTCAGATAGGAAGTGCACCGCAAGATGCAAATGTACTATTTAGCAACCAAAACAATTAGAATTTTTTAAAGTGCTCTGTAAACACAGTATTGGACTGTTCTTTTTGACTCTCAGATATGAAGTGCACTGAAAGACGCAAATGTACTATTTAGCACCCAAAACAATTAGAATTTTTCAAGTGCGCTATAAGCACAGTATTGGACTGTTCTATTTGACTCTCAGATATGAAGTGCACCGCAAAATGCAAATGTACTATTTAGCACCCAAAACAATTAGAATTTTTCAAAGTGCGCTGTAGCCACAGTATTTCGCTGTTCTATTTGACTCTCAGATATGAAGTGCACCGCAAGATGCAAATGTACTATTTAGCAACCAAAACAATTAGAATTTTTTAAAGGGCTCTGTAAACACAGTATTGGACTGTTCTCTTTGACTCTCAGATATGAAGTGCACTGAAAGACGCAAATGTACTATTTAGCACCCAAAACAATTAGAATTTTTCAAGTGCGCTATAAGCACAGTATTGGACTGTTCTATTTGACTCTCAGATTTGAAGTGCACAGCAAGACGCAAATGTACTAATTAGCACCCAAAACAATTAGAATTTTTCACAGTGCACTGTAACCATAGTATTTCACTGTTCTATTGGACTCTCAGATATGAAGTGCACCGAAATACGCAAATGTACTATTTAGCACCCAAAGCAATTAGAATGTTTCAAAGTGCGCTATAAGCACAGTATTGGACTGTTTTATTTGACTCTCAGATATGAGGTGCACCGCAAGACGCAAATGTACTATTTAGCAACCAAAATAATTAGAATTTTTCAAACTGTGCTGTAACCACAGTATTAGACTGTTCTATTTGTCTCTCAGATATGAAGTGCACCGCAAGATGTAAATGTACTATTTAGCACACAAAACAATTAAAATTTTTCAAAGAGTGCTGTAAGCACAGTATTGGACTGTTCTTTTTGACTCTCAGATATGAAGTGCACTGCAAAATGCAAATGTACTATTTAGCACCCAAAACAATTATGATTTTTCAAAGTGCGCTGTAAGAACAGTATTGGACTTTTTTATGTGACTCTCAGATATGAGGTGCACCGCAAGACGCAAATGTACTATTTAGCAACCAAAATAATTAGAATTTTTCAAACTGTGCTGTAACCACAGTATTAGACTGTTCTTTTTGACTCTCAGATATGAAGTGCACTGCAAAATGCAAATGTACTATTTAGCACATAAATCAAATAGAATTTTTCAAAGTGCGCTGTAAGCACAGTATTGGACTGTTCTATTTGACTCTCAGATAAGAAGTGCAATTCAAAATGCAAATGTACTATTTAGCACCCAAAACAATTAGAATTTTTCAAAGTGCGCTGTAAGCACAGTATTGGACTGTTCTCTTTGACTCTCAGATATGAAGTGCATCGCAAGACGCAAATGTACTATTTAGCACAGAAAACAATTAGAATTTTTCACAGTGCACTGTAACCATAGTATTTCACTGTTCTATTTGACTCTCAGATATGAGGTGCAACGCAAGACGCAAATGTACTATTTAGCACCCAAAACAATTAGAATTTTTCAAAGTGCGCTGTAAGCACATTATTTGACAGTTCTATTTGATTCTCAGATATGAAGTGCACCGAAAAATGCAAATGTACTATTTAGCATCCAAAACAATTAGAAATTTTCAAAGTGCGCTGTAACCACAGTATTTCACTGTTCTATTTGACTCTCAGATATGAAGTGCACCGCAAGATGCAAATGTACTATTTAGCAACCAAAACAATTAGAATTTTTTAAAGTGCTCTGTAAACACAGTATTGGACTGTTCTATTTGACTCTCAGATATGAAGTGCACCGCAAAATGCAAATGTACTATTTAGCAAAGAAAACAATTCGAATTTTTCACAGTGCACTGTAACCATAGTATTTCACTGTTCTATTTGACTCTCAGATATGAAGTGCACCGAAAGACTCAAATGTACTATTTAGCACCCAAAACAATTAGAATTTTTCAAAGTGTGCTGTAACCACAGTATTTCACTGTTCTATTTGACTCTCAGATATGAAGTGCACAGCAAGATGCAAATGTAATATTTAGCACCCAAAACAATCAGAATTTTTCAAAGTGCGCTGTAAGCACAGTATTGGACTGTGCTATTTGACTCTCAGATATGAAGTGCCCCGCAGGATGCAAATGTACTATTTAGCAACCAAAACAATTAGAATTTTTCAAAGTGCGCTGTAAACACAGTATTGGACTGTTCTATTTGACACTCAGATATGAAGTGCATCGCAAGACGCAAATGTACTATTTAGCACCCAAAACAATTCGAATTTTTCAAAGTGCGCTTTAAGCACATTATTTGACAGTTCTATTTGACTCTCAGATATGAAGTGCACTGCAAGACGCAAATATACTATTTAGCACCCAAAACAATTAGAATTTTTCAAAGTGCGCTGTAAACACAGTATTGGACTGTTCTATTTGACACTCAGATATGAAGTGCACCGCAAGACGCAAATGTACTATTTAGCACCCAAAACAATTCGAATTTTTCAAAGTGCGCTTTAAGCACATTATTTGACAGTTCTATTTGACTCTCAGATATGAAGTGCACCGAAAAATGCAAATGTACTATTTAGCACCCAAAACAATTAGAATTTTTCAAAGTGCGCTGTAACCACAGTATTTCACTGTTCTATTTGACTCTCAGACAGGAAGTGCAACGCAAGACGCAAATGTACTATTTAGCACCCAAAACTATTAGAATTTTTCAAAGTGCGCTGAAAGCACAGTATTGGACTGTTCTATTTGACTCTCAGATATGAAGTGCACAGCAAGATGCAAATGTACTATTTAGCACCCAAAACAATTCGAATTTTTCAAATTGCACTGTAACCACAGTATTTCACTGTTCTATTTGACTCTCAGATATGAAGTGCACCGCAAGACGCAAATTTACTATTTAGCACCCAAAACAATTAGAATTTTTCAAAGTGAACTGTAACCACAGTATTACACTGTTCTATTTGACTCTCAGATAGGAAGTGTACAGCAAGACGCAAATGTACTATTTAGCACCGAAAACAATCAGAATTTTTCAAAGTGCACTGTAACCACAGTATTGGACTGTTCTATTTGACTCTCAGATATGAAGTGCACCGAAAGACGCAAATGTACTATTTAGCACCCAAAACAATTAGAATTTTTTAAAGTGAGCTATAAGCAAAGTATTGGACAGTTCTATTTCTCTCTCAGACATGAAGTGGACCACAAGACGCAAATGTACTATTTAGCAACCAAAATAATTAGAATTTTTCAAACTGTGCTGTAACCACAGTATTAGACTGTTCTATTGGACTCTCAGATATGAAGTGCACCGCAAGATGTAAATGTACTATTTAGCACCCAAAACAATTAGAATTTTTCAAAGTGTGCTGTTAGCACAGTATTGGACTGTTCTTTTTGACTCTCTGATATGAAGTGCACTGCAAAATGCAAATGTACTATTTAGCACATAAATCAAATATAATTTTTCAAAGTGCGCTGTAAGCACAGTATTGGACTGTTCTATTTGACTCTCAGATATGAAGTGCACTGCAAAATGCAAATGTACTATTTAGCACCCAAAACAATTAGAATTTTTCAAAGTGCGCTGTAAGCAGAGTATTGGACTGTTTTATTTGACTATCAGATATGAGGTGCACCGCAAGACGCAAATGTACTATTTAGCATGTAAAACAATTAGAATTTTTCAAAGTGCGCTGTAAGCACAGTATTGGACTTTTCTCTTTGACTCTCAGATATAAAGTGCACCGAAAGTCGCAAATGTACTATTTAGCACCCAAAACAATTAGAATTTTTCAAAGTGCGCTGAAAGCACAGTAATGGACTGTTCTATTTGACTCTCAGATATGAAGTGCACCTCAAGACGCAAATTTACTATTTAGCACCCAAAACAATTAGAATGTTTTAAAGTGCACTGTAACCACAGTATTTCACTGTTCTATTTGACTCTCAGATAGGAAGTGCAACGCAAGACGCAAATGTACTATTTAGCACGTAAAACAATTAGAATTTTTCAAAGTGCGCTGTAAGCACAGTATTGGACTGTTCTCTTTGACTCTCAGATATAAAGTGCACCGAAAGACGCAAATGTACTATTTAGCACCCAAAACAATTAGAATTTTTCAAAGTGCACTGTAAGCACAATATTTCACTGTTCTATTTGACTCTCAGATATGAAGTGCACCGCAAGACGCCAATGTACTATTCAGCACCCAAAACAATTAGAATTTTTCAAAGTGTGCTGTAAGCACAGTATTGGGCTGTTCTATTTGACTCTCAGATATGAAGTGCACCACAAGATGCAAATGTACTATTTAGCACCCAAAACAATTTTAATTTTTCAAAGTGCGCTTTAAGCACAGTATTGGACTGTTCTATTTGACTCTCAGATTGGAAGTGCACCGCAAGACGCAAATGTACTATTGAGCACTCAAAACAATTAGAATTTTTCAAAGTGCGCTGTAACCACAGTTTTTCACTGTTCTATTTGACTCTCAGATATGAAGTGCACCGCAAGACGCAAATTTACTATTTAGCATCCAAAACAATTAGAATTTTTCAAAGTGAACTGTAACCACAGTATTTCACTGTTCTATTTGACTCTCAGATATGAAGTGCACCGCAAGACTCAAATGTACTATTTAGCACCCAAAACAATTTGAATGTTTTAAAGTGCACTTTAACCACAGTATTTCACTGTTCTATTTGACTCTCAGATATGAAGTGCACCGCAAGACGCAAATGTACTATTTAGCACGTAAAACAATTAGAATTTTTCAAAGTGCGCTGCAAGCACAGTATTGGACTGTTCTATTTGACTCTCAGATATGAAGTGCACTGCAAGACGCAAATGTACTATTTACCACCCAAAACTATTAGAATTTTTCAAAGTGCGCTGTAAGCACAGTATTGGACTGTTCTATTTGACTCTCAGATATGAAGTGCACAGCAAGATGCAAATGTACTATTTAGCACCCAAAACAATTAGAATTTTACAAAGTGCACTGTAACCACAGTATTTCACTTTTCTGTTTGACTCTCAGATATGAAGTGCACAGCAAGATGCAAATGTACTATTTAGCACCCAAAACAATTTGAATTTTTCAAAGTGCGCTGCAAGCACAGTATTGGACTGTTCTATTTGACTCTCAGATATGAAGTGCACCGCAGGATGCAAATGTACTATTTAGCAACCAAAACAATTAGAATTTTTCAAAGTGCTCTTTAATCACAGTATTGGACTGTTCTATTTGACTCTCAGATATGAAGTGCACCGCAAGATGCAAATGTACTATTTAGCACCCAAAACAATTAGAATTTTTCAAAGTGCGCTGTAAACACAGTATTGGGCTGTTCTATTTGACACTCAGATACGAAGTGCACCGCAAGACGCAAATGTACTATTTAGCACCCAAAACAATTCGAATTTTTCAAAGTGCGCTGTAAGTATAGTATTGGACTGTTTTATTTGACTATCAGATATGAGGTGCACCGCAAGACGCAAATGTACTATTTAGCATGTAAAACAATTAGAATTTTTCAAAGTGCGCTGTAAGCACAGTATTGGACTTTTCTCTTTGACTCTCAGATATAAAGTGCACCGAAAGTCGCAAATGTACTATTTAGCACCCAAAACAATTAGAATTTTTCAAAGTGCGCTGAAAGCACAGTAATGGACTGTTCTATTTGACTCTCAGATATGAAGTGCACCTCAAGACGCAAATTTACTATTTAGCACCCAAAACAATTAGAATGTTTTAAAGTGCACTGTAACCACAGTATTTCACTGTTCTATTTGACTCTCAGATAGGAAGTGCAACGCAAGACGCAAATGTACTATTTAGCACGTAAAACAATTAGAATTTTTCAAAGTGCGCTGTAAGCACAGTATTGGACTGTTCTCTTTGACTCTCAGATATAAAGTGCACCGAAAGACGCAAATGTACTATTTAGCACCCAAAACAATTAGAATTTTTCAAAGTGCACTGTAAGCACAATATTTCACTGTTCTATTTGACTCTCAGATATGAAGTGCACCGCAAGACGCCAATGTACTATTCAGCACCCAAAACAATTAGAATTTTTCAAAGTGTGCTGTAAGCACAGTATTGGGCTGTTCTATTTGACTCTCAGATATGAAGTGCACCACAAGATGCAAATGTACTATTTAGCACCCAAAACAATTTTAATTTTTCAAAGTGCGCTTTAAGCACAGTATTGGACTGTTCTATTTGACTCTCAGATTGGAAGTGCACCGCAAGACGCAAATGTACTATTGAGCACTCAAAACAATTAGAATTTTTCAAAGTGCGCTGTAACCACAGTTTTTCACTGTTCTATTTGACTCTCAGATATGAAGTGCACCGCAAGACGCAAATTTACTATTTAGCATCCAAAACAATTAGAATTTTTCAAAGTGAACTGTAACCACAGTATTTCACTGTTCTATTTGACTCTCAGATATGAAGTGCACCGCAAGACTCAAATGTACTATTTAGCACCCAAAACAATTTGAATGTTTTAAAGTGCACTTTAACCACAGTATTTCACTGTTCTATTTGACTCTCAGATATGAAGTGCACCGCAAGACGCAAATGTACTATTTAGCACGTAAAACAATTAGAATTTTTCAAAGTGCGCTGCAAGCACAGTATTGGACTGTTCTATTTGACTCTCAGATATGAAGTGCACTGCAAGACGCAAATGTACTATTTACCACCCAAAACTATTAGAATTTTTCAAAGTGCGCTGTAAGCACAGTATTGGACTGTTCTATTTGACTCTCAGATATGAAGTGCACAGCAAGATGCAAATGTACTATTTAGCACCCAAAACAATTAGAATTTTACAAAGTGCACTGTAACCACAGTATTTCACTTTTCTGTTTGACTCTCAGATATGAAGTGCACAGCAAGATGCAAATGTACTATTTAGCACCCAAAACAATTTGAATTTTTCAAAGTGCGCTGCAAGCACAGTATTGGACTGTTCTATTTGACTCTCAGATATGAAGTGCACCGCAGGATGCAAATGTACTATTTAGCAACCAAAACAATTAGAATTTTTCAAAGTGCTCTTTAATCACAGTATTGGACTGTTCTATTTGACTCTCAGATATGAAGTGCACCGCAAGATGCAAATGTACTATTTAGCACCCAAAACAATTAGAATTTTTCAAAGTGCGCTGTAAACACAGTATTGGGCTGTTCTATTTGACACTCAGATACGAAGTGCACCGCAAGACGCAAATGTACTATTTAGCACCCAAAACAATTCGAATTTTTCAAAGTGCGCTGTAAGTATAGTATTGGACTGTTTTATTTGACTATCAGATATGAGGTGCACCGCAAGACGCAAATGTACTATTTAGCATGTAAAACAATTAGAATTTTTCAAAGTGCGCTGTAAGCACAGTATTGGACTTTTCTCTTTGACTCTCAGATATAAAGTGCACCGAAAGTCGCAAATGTACTATTTAGCACCCAAAACAATTAGAATTTTTCAAAGTGCGCTGAAAGCACAGTAATGGACTGTTCTATTTGACTCTCAGATATGAAGTGCACCTCAAGACGCAAATTTACTATTTAGCACCCAAAACAATTAGAATGTTTTAAAGTGCACTGTAACCACAGTATTTCACTGTTCTATTTGACTCTCAGATAGGAAGTGCAACGCAAGACGCAAATGTACTATTTAGCACGTAAAACAATTAGAATTTTTCAAAGTGCGCTGTAAGCACAGTATTGGACTGTTCTCTTTGACTCTCAGATATAAAGTGCACCGAAAGACGCAAATGTACTATTTAGCACCCAAAACAATTAGAATTTTTCAAAGTGCACTGTAAGCACAATATTTCACTGTTCTATTTGACTCTCAGATATGAAGTGCACCGCAAGACGCCAATGTACTATTCAGCACCCAAAACAATTAGAATTTTTCAAAGTGTGCTGTAAGCACAGTATTGGGCTGTTCTATTTGACTCTCAGATATGAAGTGCACCACAAGATGCAAATGTACTATTTAGCACCCAAAACAATTTTAATTTTTCAAAGTGCGCTTTAAGCACAGTATTGGACTGTTCTATTTGACTCTCAGATTGGAAGTGCACCGCAAGACGCAAATGTACTATTGAGCACTCAAAACAATTAGAATTTTTCAAAGTGCGCTGTAACCACAGTTTTTCACTGTTCTATTTGACTCTCAGATATGAAGTGCACCGCAAGACGCAAATTTACTATTTAGCATCCAAAACAATTAGAATTTTTCAAAGTGAACTGTAACCACAGTATTTCACTGTTCTATTTGACTCTCAGATATGAAGTGCACCGCAAGACTCAAATGTACTATTTAGCACCCAAAACAATTTGAATGTTTTAAAGTGCACTTTAACCACAGTATTTCACTGTTCTATTTGACTCTCAGATATGAAGTGCACCGCAAGACGCAAATGTACTATTTAGCACGTAAAACAATTAGAATTTTTCAAAGTGCGCTGCAAGCACAGTATTGGACTGTTCTATTTGACTCTCAGATATGAAGTGCACTGCAAGACGCAAATGTACTATTTACCACCCAAAACTATTAGAATTTTTCAAAGTGCGCTGTAAGCACAGTATTGGACTGTTCTATTTGACTCTCAGATATGAAGTGCACAGCAAGATGCAAATGTACTATTTAGCACCCAAAACAATTAGAATTTTACAAAGTGCACTGTAACCACAGTATTTCACTTTTCTGTTTGACTCTCAGATATGAAGTGCACAGCAAGATGCAAATGTACTATTTAGCACCCAAAACAATTTGAATTTTTCAAAGTGCGCTGCAAGCACAGTATTGGACTGTTCTATTTGACTCTCAGATATGAAGTGCACCGCAGGATGCAAATGTACTATTTAGCAACCAAAACAATTAGAATTTTTCAAAGTGCTCTTTAATCACAGTATTGGACTGTTCTATTTGACTCTCAGATATGAAGTGCACCGCAAGATGCAAATGTACTATTTAGCACCCAAAACAATTAGAATTTTTCAAAGTGCGCTGTAAACACAGTATTGGGCTGTTCTATTTGACACTCAGATACGAAGTGCACCGCAAGACGCAAATGTACTATTTAGCACCCAAAACAATTCGAATTTTTCAAAGTGCGCTTTAAGCACATTATTTGACAGTTCTATTTGACTCTCAGATATGAAGTGCACCGCAAGATGCAAATGTACTATTTAGCACCCAAAACAATTAGAATTTTTCAAAGTGCGCTGTAACCACAGTATTTCACTGTTCTATTTGACTCTCAGACAGGAAGTGCAACGCAAGACGCAAATGTACTATTTAGCACCCAAAACTATTAGAATTTTTCAAAGTGCGCTGAAAGCACTGTATTGGACTGTTCTATTTGACTCTCAGATATGAAGTGCACAGCAAGATGCAAATGTACTATTTAGCACCCAAAACAATTCGAATTTTTCAAATTGCACTGTAACCACAGTATTTCACTGTTCTATTTGACTCTCAGATATGAAGTGCACCGCAAGACGCAAATTTACTATTTAGCACCCAAAACAATTAGAATTTTTCAAAGTGAACTGTAACCACAGTATTTCACTGTTCTATTTGACTCTCAGATAGGAAGTGTACCGCAAGACGCAAATGTACTATTTAGCACCGAAAACAATCAGAATTTTTCAAAGTGCACTGTAACCACAGTATTGGACTGTTCTATTTGACTCTCAGATATGAAGTGCACCGAAAGACGCATATGTACTATTTAGCTCCCAAAACAATTAGAATTTTTTAAAGTGAGCTATAAGCAAAGTATTGGACAGTTCTATTTCTCTCTCAGACATGAAGTGGACCACAAGACGCAAATGTACTATTTAGCACCCAAAACAATTCGAATTTTTCAAAGTGCGCTGTAAGCACAGTATTGGACTGTTTTATGTGACTCTCAGATATGAGGTGCACCGCAAGACGCAAATGTACTATTTAGCAACCAAAATAATTAGAATTTTTCAAACTGTGCTGTAACCACAGTATTGGACTGTTCTTTTTGACTCTCAGATATGAAGTGCACTGCAAAATGCAAATGTACTATTTAGCACATAAATCAAATATAATTTTTCAAAGTGCGCTGTAAGCACAGTATTGGACTGTTCTATTTGACTCTCAGATATGAAGTGCACTGCAAAATGCAAATGTACTATTTAGCACCCAAAACAATTAGAATTTTTCAAAGTGCGCTGTAAGCAGAGTATTGGACTGTTTTATTTGACTATCAGATATGAGGTGCACCGCAAGACGCAAATGTACTATTTAGCAACCAAAATAATTAGAATTTTTCAAACTGTGCTGTAACCACAGTATTAGACTGTTCTATTTGTCTCTCAGATATGAAGTGCACCGCAAGACGCAAATGTACTATTTAGCACCCAAAACAATTAGAATTTTTCAAAGTGCGCTGGAAACACAGTATTGGACTGTTCTATTTGACTCTCAGATATGAAGTGCATAGCAAGACGCAAATTTACTATTTAGCACCCAAAACAATTAGAATGTTTTAAAGTGCACTGTAACCCCAGTATTTCACTGTTCTATTTGACTCTCAGATAGGAAGTGCAACGCAAGACGCAAATGTACTATTTAGCACGTAAAACAATTAGAATTTTTCAAAGTGCGCTGTAAGCACAGTATTGGACTGTTCTCTTTGACTCTCAGATATAAAGTGCACCGAAATACGCAAATGTACTATTTAGCACCCAAAACAATTAGAATTTTTCAAAGTGCACTGTAAGCACAATATTTCACTGTTCTATTTGACTCTCAGATATGAAGTGCACCGCAAGACGCCAATGTACTATTCAGCACCCAAAACAATTAGAATTTTTCAAAGTGTGCTGTAAGCACAGTTATGGACTGTTCTATTTGACTCTCAGATTGGAAGTGCACCGCAAGACGCAAATGTACTATTGAGCACTCAAAACAATTAGAATTTTTCAAAGTGGGCTGTAACCACAGTTTTTCACTGTTCTTTTTGACTCTCAGATATGAAGTGCACCGCAAGACGCAAATTTACTATTTAGCATCCAAAACAATTAGAATTTTTCAAAGTGAACTGTAACCACAGTATTTCCCTGTTCTATTTGACTCTCAGATATGAAGTGCACCGCAAGACTCAAATGTACTATTCAGCACCCAAAACAATTAGAATGTTTTAAAGTGCACTGTAACCACAGTATTTCACTGTTCTATTTGACTCTCAGATAGGAAGTGCAACGCAAGACGCAAATGTACTATTTAGCACGTAAAACAATTAGAATTTTTCAAAGTGCGCTGTAAGCACAGTATTGGACTGTTCTCTTTGACTCTCAGATATAAAGTGCACCGAAAGACGCAAATGTACTATTTAGCACCCAAAACAATTAGAATTTTTCAAAGTGCACTGTAAGCACAATATTTCACTGTTCTATTTGACTCTCAGATATGAAGTGCACCGCAAGACGCCAATGTACTATTCAGCACCCAAAACAATTAGAATTTTTCAAAGTGTGCTGTAAGCACAGTTATGGACTGTTCTATTTGACTCTCAGATATGAAGTGCACCACAAGATGCAAATGTACTATTTAGCACCCAAAACAATTTTAATTTTTCAAAGTGCGCTTTAAGCACAGTATTGGACTGTTCTATTTGACTCTCAGATTGGAAGTGCACCGCAAGACGCAAATGTACTATTGAGCACTCAAAACAATTAGAATTTTTCAAAGTGCGCTGTAACCACAGTTTTTCACTGTTCTTTTTGACTCTCAGATATGAAGTGCACCGCAAGATGCAAATTTACTATTTAGCATCCAAAACAATTAGAATTTTTCAAAGTGAACTGTAACCACAGTATTTCCCTGTTCTATTTGACTCTCAGATATGAAGTGCACCGCAAGACTCAAATGTACTATTCAGCACCCAAAACAATTAGAATGTTTTAAAGTGCACTGTAACCACATTATTTCACTGTGCTCTTTGACTCTCAGATATAAAGTGCACCGAAAGACGCAAATGTACTATTTAGCACCCAAAACAATTAGAATTTTTCAAAGTGAGCTGTAAGCACAATATTTCACTGTTCTATTTGACTCTCAGATATGAAGTGCAGCAGAATTTTTTTTAAAGTGCGCTGTAAGCACAGTATTGGACTGTTCTATTTCTCTCTCCGATATGAAGTACACAGCAAGACGCAAATGTACTAGTACCTACACTAAGAAGAGCTCATGTGATGTGTGTGTACGTGACTCCAGCTTATATATAGAGGCTGGGTCAAATGCTGCACTGGCCAATCACAGCCATGCCATTAGTAGGCATGGCTGTGATGGCTTCTAAGGGCAAACAAGTCAATCACTTGTTGATTGGCTGCCCTGCGCCTTTGAAATTGCGACAAAAAAATCGCCGAACCCCGAACTCCAACACGAACATACAGTGGAATGTCTGTGTTCGGGTCCGGGGTCAAAAAACCTTAATGTTCTCTACGAACCTGAACAGTGCGGTTCGGGTTCGCTCAACACCAATATTAAGATGTTGAGGGACATGATTGCTAGATACAGAGTGATATTGAGATGTTGAGAGACATCTTACTGGATACAGAAGGATATTAAATTGTGAGGGACATGATTGCTGGATAGAGAAATATATCAAATGGTGAGGGAAATGGTGGCTGGATACAGGAGGATATTGAGATGTTGAATGACATCGTTGCTGGATAGAGTAGGATATTAAGATGAAGAAGTACATGATCACTTGTTAGAGAAAGATATTGAGATGTTGAGGGTCATTGTTGCTGGATAGAGAAAGATCTTAAATGGTGAGGGACATGATTGCTGGATAGAGAAATATATCAAATGGTGAGGGAAATGGTGGCTGGATACAGTAGGATATTGAGATGTTGAGGGACATCGTTGCTGGATAGAGTAGGATATTAAGATGAAGAAGTACATGATCACTTGTTAGAGAAAGATATTGAGATGTTGAGGGTCATTGTTGCTGGATAGAGAAAGATCTTAAATGGTGAGGGACATGATTGCTGGATAGAGAAATATATAAAATGGTGAGGGAAATGGTGGTTGGAAACAGAAGGATATTGAGATGTTGAGGGAAATGGTGGCTGGATACAGAAGTATATTGAGATGTTGAGGGACATCTTTACTGGATAGAGAAGGATATTAAGATGTTGCGGGACATGATTGCTGGATAGAGAAATATATACAATGTTGATGGAAATGGTGGCTGGATACAGAAGGATATTGAGATGTTGAGGGACATGATTGCTGGATACAGAAGGATTTTGAGATGTTGAGGGACATCATTGCTGGATAGAGAAGGATATTGAGATGTTGAGGGACATCGTTACTGGATACAGAAGGATATTAAATGGTGAGTGACATAATTGCTGGATAGAGAAATATATCAAATGGTGAGGGACATTGTTGCTGGATAGAGAAGGATATTGATATGTTGAGGGACACGATTGCTGGATAGAGAAGGATATTGAGATGATGAAGTACATGATTGCTGGAAAGAGAAAGATTTTGAGATGGTGAGGGACATGTTTGCTGGAAATAGAAGGATATTAAGATGATGAAGTATGTGATTGCTGGATAGAGAAGGATATTGAGATGTTGAGGGGCATTGTTGTTGAATAGAGAAGGATATTAAATGATGAAGGATATGTTTGCTGGATGTAGAAGGATATTAAATGGTGAGGGACATGATTGCTGGATAGATAAGTATATTAAGATGTTGAGCGACATTGTTGCTGTATATAGAAGGATATTAAATGGTGAGGGACATGACTGCTGGATAGAGAAATATATTAAATGGTGAGGGAAATAGTGGCGGGATACAGAAGGATATTGAGATGTTGAGGGACATCATTACTGGATAGAGAAGGATATTAAGATGTTAAAGGAAATGATTTCTGCATAGTGAAGGAAATTGAGATGTTCAGGGACATGACTGCTTGATACAGAGGGATATTGAGATGTTGAGGGACATATTTTCTGGACTGAGAAGGATATTGAGATGTTGAGGGACATGTTTGCTGGACAGAGAAATATATTGAGATGGGGAGGAACAAGATTGCTGGATAGAGAAGGATACTGAGATGTTGAAGGACATGTTTGCTGGATAGTGAAGGATTTTGAGATGTTGAGGGACATTGTTGCTGGATAGAGAAGTATATTAAGATGTTGAGGGACATGATTGCTGGATAGAGAAGGATATTAAGATGTTGAGGGACATGATTGCTGGATAGAGAATATATTAAGATGTTGAGAGACATGATTGCTGGAAAGAAAAGGATATTAAGATGATGAAGTACATGATTTCTCGATAGAGAAAGATATTGAGATGTCAAGGGACATGAATGCTGGACAGAGAAGGCTATTAAATGCTCAGGGACATGATTGCTGGATATTGAAGGATATTGAGATGTTGAGGGACATCGTTACTGGATAGAGAAGGATATTGAGATGTTGAGGGACATCGTTACTGGATAGAGAAGGATATTGAGATGTTGAGGGACATTGTTACTGGATAGAGAAAGATATTGAGATGCTGAGGGACATGAATGCTTGACAGAGAAGGATATTAAATGCTCAGGGACATGATTGCTGGATAGAGAAGGATATTGAGATGTTGAGGGACATAGTTACTGGATAGAGAAGGATATTGAGATGTTGAGGGACATAGTTACTGGATAGAGAAGGATATTGAGATGCTGAGGGAAATGATTGCTGGATAGATAGGAACTAAGCTTTTTTGTTATCTATCTACTGTGCGTTCAATCATTACTATAGGAAATATGAGGTTAGAAAGCAGGTCCATTGTTAGTCAGACTGAAAAGACAAAAGAAAATGTGTTTAATAGGCAGCAAACAGCAGCCTCAGTGCTGTATAAATATATATACATCCCCAAAAATAAGGTGCGTCCATTGAACCCCTTCCACCTCATCAAAATACTGACCACCTTGACTGTAGTTAAAAGACAAAATAAAAAACCCAAAGCGCATAGACTATGGACATCTAAAGGACCATTCCAACTTGTTTAACTTCAAGGAAGCAAGGGTTAAAAAACCATGTCCCGCTCTTTGAAAGTAAACCTTACGTGTATCTTAATAGATACACGCGGGTTTACTAACTGCTGTGTCTCACATGTGAGACATGCAGCTGTCAGTCACAGGATAAACTGGCTGATGTACTATCAAAAGTACCTGCCCAGTTTATCCTCATACTAGGACAATGGACATTTCACTTGTGTTTCTATATTAGATGCACAAGTGGGAAAATTTTTTTTTAATTTCTCTTTAACTGAAACCATATAAAAGAAGGTGTACAAAATACACTGAAAAATATATAGCATTGACCTATGACGGTGACGGAGGTAGCGCGATGACGTGAGACGCTGAGTGGGCGGAGCGTCTCGGAGCTCAGGGGGGTTGAGAATTGAATCCACGTGGAGAGATGACCAAGGCTTGACACTTGGAGCCTTCCCCTCTGCATGCACCATAGGCGGCCAGTGAACGGAGTGTGGGAGCCCTAAACGCCATAGATAACGCTGCATTGGAATCAGAGTCCTACGTGCCTCCTCTGAATAGAGTGCCTTTAACGGAGCGGGGGTCATACCGAGTAAAGAGCAACCTGTGGACAAGCATCCCCAGCGGGGGCAGATAAGTACCTTATATATTGGATAAACAGGACAGTACTTTTTCTTGTTACTGGTTAGAATCACTACACATGGTTATATCCAGCTGTACGACGGAGAGGGTTGAGGTGTTTAAATAAGGGGTAGAAACAGGGGTAACAGGTGGAAAACAAGAGAAACCCCTTATAAATTGGAATACTCCCATCAAAGCTAGGTCATTAAAACCTGCCACAGTGCTCTTTGTGGGAGATACCCTCAGCAAAGCTCAGTTGCAGAGGCCAATTACTCATTAATTACCAGTCAAGAAAGAGTTATTACATTTCTAAACTGAGAGCTGCTCCTTACACATGATGGCATCTAAAAGGGGACAGGACAGTAAAACAACTGCCAAAAAGGAAAGGGAAAAGGATAAAAGTAAAAGGATCTCTGAAGGAGCTCAAGAAAAAATAACAACCCTATTTTCACCTGCGATTAATAAGCAACAAACAGCAAGGGGCATAGATCAAGACAGAGCTAATAATGAGGAGCATGACCCAGGAATTTCCCAACTAATAGGAAGTATGTCTCCTACCCCAGGTACACCATTAACCCAAGATCATCTACAAAATTGTTTAGACAGACAGTTAACTCTGTTCAAAAACGAACTGGACAAACATTTTAGGGAATCAAACGAAATGATGACTAAAATGGGGGACAGAATTCTGAACTGTGAACAGAAGATTGAGAATCTTGAATTCACCAATAACTCTTTCAATGATCAGATTGGGGAATTGAAAGAGTCAATGAGCAAACTTGAGATCAAAATTATTGATGCAGAAGATAGAGCTAGGCGCAAAAACATCAGGATTAGGGGGGTAGCTGAAGCTTTGACCCTATCTGTCTGATCTCTTTTCCTCAATGGGGGTCCAAGAGGCGATTCACGAAACCTATGCCCCTGTTGAGACAAGATTTAAGAATATCTCGTTCTTCCAGGACCTTTCAGCCGGTACCAGGGCTAAGAGAAGAACTTTTGGCTTTTTTACGGAGGCTTTGAGAGAGCTAAACATAAGATACAATTGGGGCTTTCCAACTAAACTGTATATTAGGCTTGCAGACTCTTTCTACATTATAAATAATGTAGAAGAGGCAAAAGAATGGCTACACACCCATAGAGTGCAGAAGGGGTCAGCCTAATGGATATCGCCATTTGGTGGTTAAAATAGATTGTTTCTAGCTTTGTCTAAATCTTAAAATTGGTCGATGGCCTGGTCTAGCTTAAAATCGATATTATTTACAAAAGACATTTTCAAGCATTCTTGATGTCCTTTTCTGTCCCCAAATAGTGAGATATAGGCATCTAGGTTCATAGGAATTACAGATTAATAAGTGGGGCGAGAAGGGGAAAGAGAAAGGGGGATGTACAGTATCTCCCAAGCGGCTCATATAGACCGCACAGATTTGCACAAGACACTTTTAGGGGTTTTTTTTTTGTTTTTTTTTTGTTTTTTTTTCTGTACCAGTAAGCTTAAGACCGGTTGTTGATATAGCACCAAATTGAAATGAATTGCACAAGACATTTCTTAAGCATTCTTTGATGTCCTTTTTCTGTCACCAAGGGTAAAAAGGAAAGAAAAAGAGGGGAAAAGGAGATACTGGCACCTAGCTTTATAGAAATTACAAATTAATAAATGGGGAGAGAAAGGGAACGAGAAGGGGGAAAGCACAACATTTCCAAGCCGGCTCATATAGACCGCACAGATTTGCACAAGGCACTTTTAGGGTTTTTTTGTTTTTTTCCCAACAAGCTTAAGACCGGCTGATGATTTAGCACAAAATCGAAATTTATTGCACAAGACTTTTTTAAGAATTCTCTGATGTCCTTTTCTGTCCCCAAAAGGGAAGAAGAAGGGGAAAAGAAAGGAAAGGGAAATGAGATATAGGAACCTAGATTCCTAGGAATTAATAAGCGGGGAGAGATAGGGTAAGAGAAGAGGCAAAACACAATACTTTTCAGATGGCCCATAGAGACCGCACAGATTTGAAAAGTGAAAAGTCACTTTTACGGTCCTTCTTTTTTTTTTTTTTTTTTAAGCTGGTTTTATACTAGCGTGATTTACACTGGTCACTTTTGAGCACCTTTCGAAATACACATATTTTATTATACCAGATATAGTTGCCTATCTTATAGGAATTTCTTTTATTAAGAGCGGAGAGAGGAATGGGCAGAGAAGGGAAAAAGTATGATGCCATTACGCTGGTTTCCTAAAGTCCACACTTAATTGCATAAGACACGTTTAAGCTCCCTATGACCTTTTATATATATATATATATATATATATATATATATATATATATATATTTTTTTTTTATTTATTTTTTATCTTTTCCTTCCCTCTGTTCATCTCATCACGGGAGGAAATATAGAGAAAAATATTTAGAAACAATTTAAAAAAACCCTGGCTCCAATTAGCTTAAGTGCAGGAGTTAGGGATAGGATGCAAGAGAGATGCATCACGAAGGAGGAAGAGGAGGAGGATGAGGAATGGTTGGAATCCTCATCTGCAAGGGGGGAAGGGTTTGTTGTATGTTGTAATTTGTATTGTCTGTTAGTATGTCCCCGCCAGGGATCGAGGAAATCGATAGATGCGTTTAAGGGGCACCGGGGGCTGAGAAAAGGGGATATCGGCCTATGGGTGGTCTGAGATTTTTAACCCTGAATGCTCAGGGTTTGAATATTCCACAACGCAGAATTACACTCACGAAGTCCCTGTGGGCAGATAAGATTGATATCGCGTGTATTCAAGAAACACATTTAAAAGAGATAGACGCCCATAGACTGAAAACAAAAAAATTCCCCCATTGTGAATATTCCTCACTTCAGGGGAGAAAAAAAGGGGAGTGGCAATTCTTATCTCTCGTGATATTAAGTATGAAATGATCCATAAGCAATCAGACCCGAATGGAAGATTTGTGTTTCTTGTTTGTAAATTGAATGATAAAATTTACTCTTTATTGAATGTTTATGCTCCCAACATAAGCCCAATGAAGTTTATAAATAGAACTCTAAATCAGATAAATGGTTATGTTCAGGGAGCATTTATTGTATTGGGCGATTTTAACTGCGTCTCAGAGCCAGAGGTAGATAGGAAAGGTACTTGTACTAAAGGTATTTCCCCAACTGATAGAGGTTTGGCTAGAGATTTCCACGACACCCTGGGTAAATTTCAACTTTACGATGTGTGGAGAGTCTTAAATCCATTGGAGAGAGACTTCACCTTTTTTTCCAACAGGCACAGGTCATATTCTAGAATAGACATGATTCTATTGGACCAAGCGACAATCATAAATTGTATAAGGACCAACATTAAAATCATAGCGTGGTCAGACCACGATGCTGTTATATTAGACACTAAGGATGATACCCCAAAAATTAGAGGGCGTTGGAAAATGAATGATTTTTTGCTTAATAGCAAATTTACTATAGAAGGCTTACAGTCCATGGCCCAAGACTACTTCGCGATAAATGCAACTGGGAAAGTAAATAAATCAACAGTGTGGTGCGCCTTTAAGAGTGTGGCTCGGGGCCATCTTATTAGTGTGGGGTCCCATCAGAAAAAAGAGCAGGGGAAAACCTTAGCCGAACTGAACATCAGGCTTGCAGAAGTCAATCTATTAAATAGAACCACGATCGAGGAATCCCGCACAATTGAAATACAATGCCTAAGAAAGACGATAAGGGAGCTATTATATCTTAAAGCTTCTAGAACTTTGAAAAATTCTAAACAGAAATGGTTTTACTTAGGCAATAGGGCCGAAAAGCTGATGACCAACCAGCTCAAATCCAATAATCTGAGATCAAGGATTTTTAGGATTATAGAAAAAGGGGAAACTCATCTATCCCCCCAAGATATTAGCAAGGCCTTTGTCAACTTTTATCACAGTTTATACAACCTGCCCTTAAGTAAAGATAACGAAGCTACGAGGCTCTATATAGCTCAGACAGGGCTCCCAAAGATAAGCCGGCAACAAAAGCTGGATCTGGAAGCTCCCCTCTCACTATTGGAAGTGAGGCGAGCCATAGATAAGCTTAAGACTAATAAAGCCCCAGGCCCGGATGGATTTTCAGCCCTGTTTTATAAAAAAACTGCGGCTATTATCGCACCTCATCTAATGGGCGCATTCAATGAGATTAAACAGGGGCGATCATTCCCAAGCAAGATGCTCCAAGCAGCTATACTCCCCATCCCTAAGCCAGGAAAAGATCCAACACTGCTAAGTAATTATAGGCCAATATCATTAATCAACCTGGACACGAAAATCTATTCCTCTATAGTAGCAGACAGGCTTAAATCCACTGTGACCTCTATTATACATATAGACCAAACTGGATTTGTAAAAGGACGTCAGTCTATGGGTAATACAAGGAGGATCATTAACCTCATAGAGTACGTCAATAAACATAAAATCCACTCAGTCATAATGGCCTTAGATGCTGAGAAGGCTTTTGACCGGGTCGATTGGAGCTTTCTGGAGGAAACTCTAAGGGCATATAATTTTGGGGAGGGCCTAATCGACTCGGTCATGGCCTTATATACATCTCCCGCAGCTAAGATTTCTGGCCCTGGGCTGGGCTCAGATTGGTTCAATGTGAGGAATGGCACCCGACAGGGATGTCCATTGGCCCCAATCCTTTACATTTTATCGCTTGAACCACTAGCCATTAGGATCCAGAAAGCCCTGGAAATCCAGGGGATAAAGGTGGGAGGGAGAGAATGCAAGATCAGCTTGTTTGCGGATGACATCTTACTGACGCTGACTAATCCAGGTAGATCAATTAAGAAAGTATTGGAGGAAATAGATACTTTTGGTCTCCACTCCAATTACAAACTGAATATTAATAAAACCCAGGCCATGGAGATTAATATACCCCCTAATGTACTTAACGAAATGAGGGGTAGATATCCCTTTGAATGGACGGAATCTTCCATTTCATATTTAGGGGTTTTGATATCAAAAGACACCAACGACATCTTAAATATAAATTATTCACCCCTATTTAGAGATCTACAACAGAAGATAGGCCAGTGGAAGAGATTGAATATATCCTGGATGGGAAGGATGAATTCCATTAAATCATACATTATACCCAAGTGGCTGTACCTATTAAGGATGATCCCAATTCCCATACCCGCTACGTATTGTAAGCAATTCCAAAATATGGTTGGCGGTTATATTTGTGGAGATAAAAAACCAAGAATTGCGAGACAGTGGTTGAATAAACAGGTAATAAAGGAGGTCTGGGTCTGCCAATCCTGGCTAGATATGCTGAAGCCAGCATGCTACACCATGTATATAGAATTCAACTCCCGGACTCTCGTAGGGAGGATTGGTTTTGGATTGAGCAGGTCATGATAGGGCCGATGGCGTTGGAAAACAGCCTCTGGCTAAATAGATCCAAGACCCTTTCCCTAATTTCTGCCTCAGATAACATCATATTGAAGGGCACGCTGGGCATTTGGCTCACTTTTAAGAGGAGAGTAGGTTTAACAAATAAGATCATTAAAACCATCCCAGTTAATGTTAGTATGGATCTAATTGATGACATCTCCTTTAGTGAGGCCTTTAAAGAAAAGAACTTGACCTTTGCTTATTTAATACAAGGCAACGGGACTAAACCATTAAAACAAGTAATGGAGGAATTGGGGCTCCATTGGAAAGAAGCCTTTGGGATATTAAGGCTCCTCCACTTTACAAGGAAACAGGTGGTTAAGCCTAAAGACGAACCAGAGCACCCTTTATTGGAAAAAATATTTGAGAACAACCCCAAAAGGGGCAGATTAAAAAACTGGTGCCATCTGCTAGACAACCTTAATCCTAGTACTTCGCCAAAGGCCTGGGGCAAATGGATAACAGATCTTAAGATGGAGGGAGAGAAAGAGCTATGGGAAAAGGGATGGATCCATACAAAACAAGCCCCTCACTGTATCAATATACAGGAGATGCAGTTTAGGCTGTTTTTTAGATGGTATTGGGTCCCTCTATCCATGAACAAATTTGATAAATCGCAAACCCCCCAGTGCAGGAGATGCCAGAGCAAAGAGGGGAGCTATGCCCACATCTGGTGGGAGTGTAGAGGAGTTGAGGGGACATGGAGAGAGATCTTTCAGGTTCTATCTTCCCTCTTCAACCGCAACTAACCAATGCGTGCAGATCAGGCTCTCCTCCACTGTAATATGGATGACTTCTATGGGGATGACAGAAAATTAGCTATTCAACTATTTTTGGCAATGAAAAGGTGCATTGCCCAGAAATGGAAAAAAAACGACAAGATTGGATGGGGAATTGTAAGAGCCACCATGAATCACTTTGGGGAGATGGAGAAGGGGTATTTTATAAATATTAAACGACTCCCGGCATATTACAAAATTTGGCAGCCTTGGTGGAACCAGTTCCCCCCATAGGGCCCTCCCTTAGACTAAATAGATTGAAAAAAGTTTAAACGCTACACCTGACAAGAACCAAACGAAGCTGAGATACGATCAACCTCGAACTATCCCTGGCATAAGTGTGTAATTGTTAATGTATGTTTGAATGTTTAATGTTTCACTTATTTTCACATGCCGGTTTATGGGAATACGGTCGCCCTAAAACACGAGGGTAACGTTCAACCGCAGAATTACTACAAAATCATACGCGGGAGAGAGATCCCAGGGCGACAGATAAATTAGAAAAGAAATAGTGGGTAATGATAAAACGACACAATGATGGCAAATTAACTCTTGTGAGTATATAAGGTAAACTCGCTCTACTGAGTGTCAAAAAAAAAAAAAAAATATATAGCATTAAAATACTAGTTAAGAAAATAATAAAATCCCACAAATACAAGTGTATAAATGGAACTAAAACGATGTATAATGATCAACTGTGATGATATCTATATCAAAAAAGTGGAAATAACATTGAACAAATAATACTAGCAATGCATATATATATATATATATATATATATATATATATATATATATATATATATATACCGTATTTGCTCGATTATAAGACGACCCTGATTATAAGACGACCCCCCAAACTTTGGATATTCCTTTAGGAAAAAAACGAAAAGCCTGAATATAAGACTACCCTATAGGAAAAACGTTCAACTTGTATATATTCACATGGAAATTGCTTTTTTTAATAAAAAATTATATCAAAAAATGTCTTGTTTTTATTTCCTTTTATGTGCCAATGCTGCCTCTCTCTTTCCCTTGCCCCCAGATTTGTCTCTTTCCTCCCCTTAGTGTTGTCTCTCTCTCCCCCTCCCTTTGACTCCCCCTCGCCTCTGCCCCCCTCCCCTTGTTTCTCTCTGCCCCCCTCCCCTTGTTACTCTGTTCCCCCCCTCCCTCCCCTTGTCTCTCTCTTCCCCCCTCCATCCCCTTGTCTCTGTCTCTTCCCCCCTCCCTCCCCTTGTTGCTCTGTCCCCCCCTCCCACTGTCTCTCTGGAGCCAGTGAGGAAGAATGTAGTGATTTGGACATATTCTTGCTGGGTATTGTCTATTTATTGTAATGTCTGTTTTATATTTTGTTACCTAGATATATAATAAAAATAAATATAAAAACATTTCAATCTGATGACTGAAATGAAAGCATAATATCTTTATTTTGTAAATCCCACAAGCTCGGTGCAATGATTACTGTCATTTGGGACACAGAAAATCCCTTAAGGGGGGACATCACTCCTGCTACTATAATTGTGTTGGATGGAATCAAGGTAAGAGAGCTGGCCGGCCCCTTTACGGTCCCCGAAGGTGTAAAGATGACCTCTGCAAAGTATGTGGAGTTTCTGACTGACCACTTTCTTCACTTGTACAGAAGGAAGAATTATGCTTTCCGTAATAAAATCATCTTCATGCATGACAATGCACCATCTCATGCTGCAAAGAATACCTCTGTATCAGTGGCTGCTATGGGGATAAAAGGAGAGAAGTCATGGTGTGGCCTACATCCTACGCTCATTATCCTTGAACCTTGTGATGAATTTGTCAAATCCTTCTCTAGTTCATACCAGTTATATTTCTTTTGCACTTGAAATTTATGTGTTCGGGGGCACATTCATTTTTTCATTGAGAAAAATTATAAACCCTATATATATTTATTTATCTTTTTGCAGTACACAGAGTGCAACACAACACATACATACACAGCCACACAAACACAAACAGAGACACACAAACACATACATACTCTTACACACACACACAGTTTCTTACACACACACACAGTCACTTACACACACACAGAGTCACTTACACACACACACAGAGTCACTTACACACACATACACACACACAGAGTCACTTACACACACACCCACACAGAGTCACTGACACACACACAGAGTCACTTAAACACACAGAGAGTCACTTACACACAGAGAGAGTCACTTACACGCACACAGTCACTTACACACACACACACACACACACACACACACACACACACACAGAGTCACTTCCACACACACAGAGTCACTTCCACACACACAGAGAGTCACTTACACACACAGAGTCACTTACACAGACACATACAGAGTCACTTACACACACACACACACACACAGAGTCATTTACACACACAAACACAGTCACTTACACACACACAGAGTCACTTACACACACACACAGAGAGTCACTTACACACACACACACACACACACACACAGAATCACTTACACACACACAGAGTCCCTTACACACACACACACACACACACAGAGTCATTTACACACACAAACACAGTCAGTTACACACACACACACACACACACAGAGTCACTTACACACACAGAGAGAGTCACTTACACACACACACAGAATCACTTAAACACACAGACACACAGAGTAACTTACACACACACACAGAGAGTCACTTACACACACACACACACAGAGTCACTTACACACACAGAGTAACTTACACACACACAGAGAGAGAGAGAGTCACTTACACACACACAGTCACTTATACACACAGAGTCACTTACACACACACACACAGAAGGTCACTTACACACACAGAGTTACTTACGCACACACACACAGAGTAACTTACACACACAGAGAGTCACATACACACACACACACAGAGTCACTTACACACACAGAGTCACTTACACACACACACACACACACAGAGAGTCACTTACACACACACAGAGTCACTTACACACACAGAGTCACTTACACACACAGAGAGTCACTTACACACACACAGAGTCACTTGCACACACACAGAGTAACTCACACACACACAGAGTCCGTTACACTTACACACACACAGAGTCACTTACACTCACACACACAGAGTCACTTACATATACACACAGAGTCACTTAGACACACACAGTGTCACTTACATACACACACACACACAGAGTCACTTACACACACACAGTCACTTACACACACACACACAGAGTCACTTACACACACAGAGTCACTTACACACACACACAAAGTCACATACACACTCTCACAAACACACAGAGTCACTTACATACACACACACAGAGTCACTTACAAACACACACAGAGTCACTTACATACACACACAGAGTC
The DNA here is from genome assembly GCA_036172795.1 of Pelodytes ibericus. NCBI lineage: Eukaryota > Metazoa > Chordata > Amphibia > Anura > Pelodytidae > Pelodytes > Pelodytes ibericus. Next base: position 194,655,333 of record CM069863.1, read on the forward strand.
ACTTACACACACACACACACACAGAGTCACTTGCACACACACACACACACACACACACACAGAGTCACTTACACACACGCACACAGAGTCACTTACACACTCACACAGAGTCACTTACACACACAGAGTCACTTACATACACACACACACACACACACAGAGTCACTTGCACACACACACAGAGTCACTTACATACACACACAGAGTCACTTACACACACACACACAGAGTCACTTGCACACACACACACAGAGTCACTTGCACACACACACACACACACACACACACACAGAGTCACTTACACACACACACAGAGTCACTTACACACTCACACAGAGTCACTTACACACACAGATTCACTTACACACACAGAGTCACTTACACACTCACACACACACAGAGTCACTTACATACACACACACACACACACAGAGAGTCACTTACACACACACACACACACACACACAGAGTCACTTACACACACACAGAGTCACTTACACACACACACACAGAGAGTCACTTACACACACACACGGAGTCACTTACACACACACACACACACACACACAGAATCACTTACACACACACAGAGTCACTTACACACACACACACACACACACACACAGAGTCATTTACACACACAAACACAGTCACTAACACACACACACAGAGTCACTTACACACACACAGAGAGTCACTTACACACACACACAGAGTCACTTACACACACAGAGAGAGAGAGAGACAGTCACTTACACACACAGTCACTTACACACACAGAGTCGCTTACACGCACAGAGTCACTTACACACACACACACACACACACACACACACACACAGAGAGTCACTTACACACACACAGAGTCACTTACACACACAGATAGTCACTTACACACACACACACACACAGAGTCACTTGCACACACACAGAGTCCGTTACACTTACACACACACACTCAGAGTCACTTACATACACACACAGAGAGAGTCACTTAGACACACACAGTGTCACTTACATACACACACACACACAGAGTCACTTACACACACACACAGAGTCACTTACATACACACACAGAGTCACTTACACATACACACACACAAACACAGAGTCACTTGCACACACACACACACACACACACACACACAGAGTCACTTACACACACACACAGAGTCACTTACACACTCACACAAAGTCACTTACACAGAGAGTCAATTACACACTCACACACAGAGTCACTTACATACACACACACAGAGAGTCACTTACACACACACACAGAGTCACTCACACACACACAGAGTCACTTACACACACACACACACACACACACACACACACAGAGTCACTTACACACACACGGAGTCACTTACAAACACACACACACAGAATCATTTACACACACACAGAGTCACTTACACACACACACACAGAGTCACTTGCACACACACACACACACACACACACACACACACAGAGTCACTTACACACACACACACACACACAGAGTCACTTACACTCACACACAGAGTCACTTATACACACACACACACAGATAGTCACTTACACACACACACACACACACACAATCACTTACACACACAGAGTCATTAACACACTCACACACACAGAATCACTTACACTCACACACACAGAGAGTTTCTTACACACACACACACAGAGTTACTTACACGCACAGATTCACTTACACACACAGAGAGAGTCACTTACACACACATACAGAATCACTTAAACACACAATCACAGAGTCACTTACACACACAGAGTCACTTACACACACACAGAGAGAGAGAGAGTCACTTACACACACACAGTTACTTACACACACACAGAGGGTCACTTACACACACAGAGTTACTTACACACACAGAGAGAGAGAGAGTCACTTACACACACACAGTCACTTACACACACACAGTGGGTCACTTACACACACAGAGTTACTTACACACACAGGGTCACTTACACACACATAATCACTTACACACACACACACACACACACACACACAGAGTCACTTACACACACACACACACACACACAGAGTCACTTACACTCACACACACAGTCACTTGCATACACACAAACAGAGAGTCACTTAGACACACACACAGAGTCACTTACACTCACACACACAGAGTCAATTACATACACACACAGAGAGAGTCACTTACACACACACACAGTCACTTACACACACACACACACACTCACACACAGAGTCACTTACACTCACACACACACACACACAGTCACTTACACACACACACCGAGTCACTTACACACACACACCGAGTCACTTACACACACACACAGAGTCACTTACACACACACACAGAGTCACTTACACACACACACAGAGTCACTTACACACACACAGAGTCACTTACACACTCTCACACACACACAGAATCACTTACATACACACACACACACAGAGTCACTTACACACACACACAGAGTCACTTACATACACACACAGAGTCACTTACACATACACACACACAAACACAGAGTCACTTGCACACACACACACACACACACACACACACACACACACAGAGTCACTTCCACACACACAGAGTCACACACACACTCACACAGAGTCACTTACAGACAGAGTCACTTACACACTCACACACACACAGAGTCACTTACATACACACACACAGAGAGTCACTTACACACACACGGAGTCACTTACAAACACACACACACAGAATCACTTACACACACACAGAGTCACTTACACACACACACACACACACAGAGTCATTTACACACACAAACACAGTCACTAACACACACACACACAGAGTCACTTACACACACAGAGAGAGTCACTTACACACACATACAGAATCACTTAAACACACACACACAGAGTCACTTACACACACAGAGTCACTTACACACACACAGAGAGAGAGAGAGTCACTTACACACACACAGTCACTTACACACACACAGTGGGTCACTTACACACACAGAGTCACTTACACACACAGAGAGAGTCACTTACACACACATACAGAATCACTTAAACACACACACACAGAGTCACTTACACACACAGAGTCACACACACACACACACAGAGAGAGAGAGTCACTTACACACACACAGTCACTTACACACACACAGTGGGTCACTTACACACACAGAGTTACTTACACACACACAGAGAGAGAGAGAGTCACTTACACACACACAGTCACTTACACACACACAGTGGGTCACTTACACACACAGAGTTACTTACACACACAGGGTCACTTACACACACAAATAATCACTTACACACACACACACACACACACACACAGAGTCACTTACACACACACACACACACACACACACACACACACACACAGAGTCACTTACACTCACACACACAGTCACTTGCATACACACAAACAGAGAGTCACTTAGACACACACACAGAGTCACTTACACTCACACACACAGAGTCAATTACATACACACACAGAGAGAGTCACTTACACACACACACAGTCACTTACACACACACACACACTCACACACAGAGTCACTTACACTCACACACACACACACACACACAGTCACTTACACACACACACCGAGTCACTTACACACACACACAGAGTCACTTACACACACACACAGAGTCACTTACACACACACACAGAGTCACTTACACACACACAGAGTCACTTACACACTCTCACACACACACAGAATCACTTACATACACACACACACACAGAGTCACTTACACACACACACAGAGTCACTTACATACACACACAGAGTCACTTACACATACACACACACAAACACAGAGTCACTTGCACACACACACAGAGTCACTTCCACACACACAGAGTCACTTACACACTCACACAGAGTCACTTACAGACAGAGTCACTTACACACTCACACACACACAGAGTCACTTACATACACACACACAGAGAGTCACTTACACACACACACAGAGTCACTTACACACACACAGAGTCACTTACACACTCTCACACACACACAGAATCACTTACATACACACACACACACACAGAGTCACTTACACACACACACACAGAGTCACTTACATACACACACAGAGTCACTTACACATACACACACACAAACACAGAGTCACTTGCACACACACACACACACACACACCTCAGAGTCACTTCCACACACACAGAGTCACACACACACTCACACAGAGTCACTTACAGACAGAGTCACTTACACACTCACACACACACAGAGTCACTTACATACACACACACAGAGAGTCACTTACACACACACGGAGTCACTTACAAACACACACACACAGAATCACTTACACACACACAGAGTCACTTACACACACACACACACACACACACAGAGTCATTTACACACACAAACACAGTCACTAACACACACACACACAGAGTCACTTACACACACAGAGAGAGTCACTTACACACACACACAGAATCACTTAAACACACACACACAGAGTAACTTACACACACACACACACACACAGAGTCACTTACACACACAGAGTCACTTACACAGAGAGAGAGAGAGAGAGAGAGAGAGAGAGAGAGAGAGAGAGAGTCACTTACACACACACAGTCACTTACACACAGAGTCACTTACACACACACACACACACACAGAGGGTCACTTACACACACAGAGTTACTTACACACACACACACAGAGTAACTTACACACACAAAGAGTCACATACACACACACACAGAGTCACTTACACACACAGAGTTACTTACACACACACACACACACAGTCACTTACACACACACAGAGTCACTTACACACACACACACACACAGAGTCACTTACACACTCACACAGAGTCACTTACACACAGAGTCACTTACACACTCACACACACACAGAGTCACTTACATACACACACACAGAGAGTCACTTACACACACACACAGGTCACTTACACACACACAGAGTCACTTACACACACACACACACAGAGTCACTTACACACACACGGAGTCACTTAAAAACACACACACACAGAATCACTTACACACACACAGAGTCACTTACACACACACACACACACACACACACACACACAGAGTCATTTACACACACAAACACAGTCACTAACACACACACACACACAGAGTCACTTACACACACAGAGAGAGTCACTTACACACACACACAGAATCACTTAAACACACACACACAGAGTAACTTACACACACACACACACACACACACAGAGTCACTTACACACACAGAGTCACTTACACAGAGAGAGAGAGAGAGTCACTTACACACACACAGTCACTTACACACACAGAGTCACTTACACACACACACACAGAGGGTCACTTACACACACAGAGTTACTTACACACACACACACACACACACACAGAGTAACTTACACACACAAAGAGTCACATACACACACACACAGAGTCACTTACACACACAGAGTCACTTACACACACACACACACACAGAGTCACTTACACACACACAGAGTCACTTACACACACACACACACACACACACAGAGTCACTTACACACTCACACAGAGTCACTTACACACAGAGTCACTTACACACTCACACACACACAGAGTCACTTACATACACACACACAAAGAGTCACTTACACACACACACACACACAGTCACTTACACTCACACACACAGAGTCACTTATACTCACACACACACAGATAGTCACTTACACACACACACACAGTCACTTACACACACAGAGTCATTAACACACTCACACACACAGAATCCCTTACACTCACACACACAGAGAGTTTCTTACACACACACACACACACAGAGTTACTTACACGCACAGAGTCACTTACACACACAGAGAGAGTCACTTACACACACACACAGAATCACTTAAACACACACACACAGAGTCACTTACACACACACACACACACACAGAGTCACTTACACACACACAGTCACTTACACACACAGAGTCACTTAAGCACACAAACACAGAGGGTCACTTACACACACAGAGTTACTTACACACACACACACAAAGTAACTTACACACACAAAGAGTCACATACACACACACACAGAGTCACTTACACACACAGAGTCACTTACACACACACACACACACAGTCACTTACACACACACAGAGTCACTTACACACACACACACACACACAGAGTCACTTACACACTCACACAGAGTCACTTACACACAGAGTCACTTACACACTCACACACACACAGAGTCACTTACATACACACACACACAAAGAGTCACTTACACACACACACACACACACAAACAGTCACTTACACTCACACACACAGAGTCACTTATACTCACACACACACAGATAGTCACTTACACACACACACACAGTCACTTACACACACAGAGTCATTAACACACTCACACACACAGAATCACTTACACTCACACACACAGAGAGTTTCTTACACACACACACACACACACAGAGTTACTTACACGCACAGAGTCACTTACACACACAGAGATAGTCACTTACACACACACACACAGAATCACTTAAACACACACACACAGAGTCACTTACACACACAGCGTCACTTACACACACAGAGAGAGAGAGTCACTTACACACACACAGTCACTTACACACACACACAGTGGGTCACTTACACACACAGAGTTACTTACACACACAGGGTCACTTACACCCAGAATCACTTACACACACACACACACACACAGAGTCACTTACACACACACACAGAGTCACTTACACTCACACACACACACAGAGTCACTTACACTCACACACACAGTTACTTGCATACACACAAACAGAGAGTCACTTAGACACACACACAGAGTCACTTACACTCACACACACAGAGTCACTTACATACACACACACAGAGAGTCACTTACACACACACACAGTCACTTACACACACACACACACACACACAGAGTCACTTACACTCACACACACACACACAGTCACTTACACACACACCGAGTCGCTTACACACACACACCGAGTCACTTACACACACACACACACACAGAGTCACTTGCACACACACACACACATAGAGTCACTTACACACACACACAATCAAACAGTCACTTACACACACACACACATAATCACTTACACACAAACAGTCACTTACACACACACACAGTGTTACTTACACACACACACACACAGAGTGTCACTTACACACACAGAGAGTCACTTACACACACAGAGTGTCACTTACACACACAGAGAGTCACTTACACACACACACAGTCACTTACACACACACACACAGAGTCACACACACACACACACACAGAGTCACTTACACACACACACACACACACACAGAGTCACTTACACACACACACACACCGAGTCACTTACACACACACACCGAGTCCCTTACACACACACACACACACAGAGTCACTTACACACACACACAGAGTCACTTGCACACACACACGGAGAGTCACTTACACACACACACAGAGTCACTTACACACACACAGAGTCACTTACACACCATCACTCACACATACACACACACACACACACACACACACACACACACACAGAGAGTCACTTCCACACACACAGAGTCACTTACACACTCACACAGAGTCACTTACAGACAGAGTCACTTACACCCTCACACACACACAGAGTCACTTACATACACACACACAGAGAGTCACTTACACACACACACAGAGTCACTTACACACACACAGAGTCACTTACACACACACACACAGAGAGTCACTTACACACACACGGAGTCACTTACAAACACACCCACACACAGAATCACTTACACACACACAGAGTCACTTACACACACACACACACACACACACAGAGTCATTTACACACACAAACACAGTCACTAACACACACACACACACACACAGAGTCACTTACACACACAGAGAGAGTCACTTACACACACACACAGAATCACTTAAACACACACACACAGAGTAACTTACACACACACAGAGTCACTTACACACACAGAGTCACTTACACAGAGAGAGAGAGAGAGAGAGAGAGAGAGAGAGAGTCACTTACACACACACAGTCACTTACACACACAGAGTCACTTACACACACACACACAGAGGGTCACTTACACTCACAGAGTTACTTACACACACACACACAGAGTAACTTACACACACAAAGAGTCACATACACACACACACACAGAGTCACTTACACACACATAGTCACTTACACACACACACACACACACAGTCACTTACACACACACAGAGTCACTTACACACACACACACAGAGTCACTTACACACTCACACAGAGTCACTTACACACAGAGTCACTGACACACTCACACACACACAGAGTCACTTACATACACACACACAGAGAGTCACTTACACACACACACAGGTCACTTACACACACACAGAGTCACTTACACACACACACACAGAGTCACTTACACACACACGGAGTCACTTACAAACACACACACACAGAATCACTTATACACACACAGAGTCACTTACACACACACACACACACACACACAGAGTCATTTACACACACAAACACAGTCACTAACACACACACACACACACACACACACAGAGTCACTTACACACACAGAGTCACTTACACACAGAGAGAGAGAGAGTCACTTACACACACACAGTCACTTACACACACAGAGTCACTTACACACACACACACAGAGGGTCACTTACACACACAGAGTTACTTACACACACACACACACACACAGAGTAACTTACACACACAAAGAGTCACATACACACACACACAGAGTCACTTACACACACAGAGTCACTTACACACACACACACACACAGAGTCACTTACACACTCACACAGAGTCACTTACACACAGAGTCACTTAAACACTCTCACACACACAGAGTCACTTACATACACACACACAAAGAGTCACTTACACACACACACACACACACACAGTCACTTACACTCACACACACAGAGTCACTTATACTCACTCACACACAGATAGTCACTTACACACACACACACAGTCACTTACACACACAGAGTCATTAACACACTCACACACACAGAATCACTTACACTCACACACACAGAGAGTTTCTTACACACACACACACACACAGAGTTACTTACACGCACAGAGTCACTTACACACACACAGAGACTCACTTACACACACACACAGAATCACTTAAACACACACACACAGAGTCACTTACACACACAGAGTCACTTACACACACAGAGTCACTTACACACACACACAGAATCACTTAAACACACACACACAGAGTCACTTACACACACAGTCACTTACACACAGAGAGAGAGAGAGTCACTTACACACACACAGTCACTTACACACACACACAGTGGGTCACTTAAACACACAGAGTTACTTACACACACAGGGTCACTTACACACACAGAATCACTTACACACACACACACACACACACACACACACAGAGTCACTTACACACACACACAGAGTCACTTACACTCACACACACACACACAGAGTCACTTACACTCACACACACACACACAGAGTCACTTACACTCACACACACAGTTACTTGCATACACACAAACAGAGAGTCACTTAGACACACACACAGAGTCACTTACACTCACACACACAGAGTCACTTACATACACACACACAGAGAGTCACTTACACACACACACAGTCACTTACACACACACACACACACACACACAGAGTCACTTACACTCACACACACACACACACAGTCACTTACACACACACCGAGTCGCTTACACACACACACCGAGTCACTTACACACACACACACACAGAGTCACTTGCGCACACACACACACACAGAGAGTCACTTACACACACACACACACTCAAACAGTCACTTACACACACACACACTCAAACAGTCACTTACACACACACACACAGAATCACTTACACACAAACAGTCACTTACACACACACACAGTGTTACTTACACACACACACACAGAGTCACTTGCACACACACACAGTCACTTACACACACACACTCAAACAGTCACTTACACACACACACACCCAAACAGTCACTTACACACACACACACAGAATCACTTACACAAACAGTCACTTACACACACACACAGTGTTACTTACACACACACACACACACACACACACAGAGTATCTTACACACGCACAGAGTCACTTACACACAAACAGAGTCACTTAGACACACACACACACAGAGTCACTTACACACACACTAGTCACTTACACACACACACACAGAGTCACTTACACACACACACACACACACACACACACACACACACACAGAGTCATTTACACACAAACTCACACACACTCAGAGTCATTTACACACACACACACACAGAGTCACTTACACACACACACAGAGTCACTTACACACAAACACACAGAGTCACTTACACACACACACACACACAGAGTCACTTACACACACACACAGAGTCACTTACACACACACACACACACACACACACACAGTCATTTACACACACACACACACACACACACACACACACACAGAGTCACTTACACACACTCACACACACACAGAATCACTTACACACACACATTCACTTACACACACACACAGGGAGAGAGTCACTTACACACACACACACAGTCACTTACACACACACACATTGTTTCTTACACACACACACACACACAGAGTGTCACTTACACTCACATACACACACAGAGAGTCACTTACACACACACACACAGAGTGTCACTTACACACACAGAGAGTCACTTACACACACACACACACACACACAAACAGAGTCAATTACACACACAGAGTCACTTACACACACACACACAGTCACTTGCACACACACACACACAGAGAATCACTTACACACACACACACCGAGTCACTTGCACACACACACACAGTCACTTACACACACACAGAGTCATTAACACACTCACACACACAGAATCACTTACACTCACACACACAGAGATTTTCTTACACACACACACAGAGTAGCTTACACACACACACAGAGTCACTTACACACACAGAGTCACTTACACACACAGAGAGAGAGAGTCACTTACACACACACACAGTCACTTACACACACACAGAGAGGGTCACTTACACACACAGAGTTACTTACACACACACACACAGAGTCACTTACACACACAGAGTCACTTACACATACAGAGAGAGAGAGTCACTTACACACACAGAGTCACTTACACACACAGAGAGAGAGAGTCACTTACACACACAGAGTTACTTACACACACACACAGAGTCACTTACACACACAGAGAGTCACATACACACACACAAACACACACAGAGTCACTTACACACACAGAGTCACTTATACACACACACACACAGTCACTTACACACACAGAGAGTCACTTACACACACACACACACAGAGTCACTTGCACACATACACACACAGAGTCACTTACACACACACACAGAGTCCCTTACACTTACACACACACAGAGTCACTTACACACACACACACACACACACACACACACCCAGAGTCATTAACACACTCACACACACAGAATCACTTACACTCACACACACAGAGATTTTCTTACAATCACACACAGAGTCACTTACACACGCACAGAGTCACTTACACACACAGAGGGAGTCAATTACACACACACACAGAATCACTTAAACACACACACACAGAGTAACTTACACACACACACAGAGTCACTTACACACACAGAGTCACTTACACACAGAGAGAGAGAGAGTCACTTACACACACACACACAGTCACTTACACACACACAGAGAGAATGTCACTTACACACACAGTGTTACTTACACACACACACACAGAGTCACTTACACACACAGAGTCACTTACACATACAGAGAGAGAGAGTCACTTACACACACAGAGTCACTTACACACACAGAGAGAGAGAGTCACTTACACACACAGAGTTACTTAAACACACACACACAGAGTCACTTACACACACAGAGAGTCACATACACACACACACACACACACACACAGAGTCACTTACACACACAGAGTCACTTATACACACACACACACAGTCACTTACACACACACAGAGTCATTACACACACAGAGTCACTTACACACACAGAGAGTCACTTACACACACACACACACACACAGAGTCACTTGCACACATACACACACAGAGTCACTTGCACACATACACACACAGAGTCCCTTACACTTACACACACACACAGAGTCACTTACACTCACACACACACAGAGTCACTTATACACACACAGATAGTCACTTACACACACACACACACACATATAGTCCCTTACACACACACACACACACACACACACACACACACACAGTCACTTACACACACACACAGTCACTTACACACACAGAGTCATTAACACACTCACATACACAGAATCACTTACACTCACACACACAGAGAGTTTCTTACACACACACACAGAGTCACTTACACATGCACAGAGTCACTTACACACACAGAGAGAGTCACTTACACACACACACAGAATCACTTAAACACACACACACAGAGTAACTTACACACACACAATCAGAAAGTCACTTTCACACACACACAGAGTCACTTACACACACAGAGTCACTTACACACAGAGAGAGAGAGTCACTTACACACACACAGTCACTTACACACACAGAGTCACTTACACACACATAAAGAGGGTCACTTACACAAACAGAGTTACTTACACACACACACAGAGTCACTTACACACACAGAGAGTCACATACACACACACACACACACACACACACAGAGTCACTTACACACACAGAGTCACTTACACACACACACACAGTCACTTACACACACACACAGAGTCACTTACACACACAGAATCACTTACACACACAGAGAATCACTTACACACACACACACACACACACACACAGAGTCACTTGCACACACACACACACAGAGTCCCTTACACTTACACACACACAGAGTCACTTACACTCACATACACACACAGAGAGTCACTTACACACACACACACACAGAGTCACTTACACACACACACACACAGAGAATCACTTACACTCTCACACACACACACACAGAGTCACTTACACACACACACACACCGAGTCACTTACACACACACACACACACACAGAATCACTTACACTCACACACACACAGTGTCACTTACACACACACACACACACACACACACAGAGTCACTTACACACACACACACACACACACAGAGAATCACTTACACTCTCACACACACACACACAGAGTCACTTACACACACACACACACCGAGTCACTTACACACACACACACACACACACAGAATCACTTACACTCACACACACAGTGTCACTTACACACACACACACACAGAGTCACTTACACACAGAGTCACTTAAACACACACACACAGAGTCACTTACACACTCACACACACACAGAGTCACTTACATACACACACACACACAGAGTCACTTACACACACACAGAGTCACTTACACACACAGAGTCACTTACACACACACAGAGTCACTTACACACACACAGAGTCACTTACATACACACACACAGAGTCACTTACATACACACACACAGAGTCACTTACACACACACACACACACACACAGAGTCACTTGCACACACTTACACACACACAAAGTCACTTACACACACACACACACACACACACACACACACACAGAGTCACTTACACACTCACACACACACAGAGTCACTTACACACACGGAGTCACTTACACACACACAGAGTCACTTACATACACACACACAGAGTCACTTACACTCACACACACAGAGTCACTTGCATACACACACAGAGAGAGTCACTTAGACACACACAGAGTCACTTACACACACACACACACACACAGAGAGTCACTTACACACACACACAGAGAGTCACTTACACACACACTCACAGTCACTTACACACACACACAGAGTCACTTACACACACACACACATAGTCACTTACACACACACAGAATCACTTACACTCACACACACACACAGAGTCACTTACACACACACACACACACCGAGTAACTTACACATGCACAGAGTCACTTACACACACAGAGAGAGTCACTTACACACACACACAGAATCACTTAAACACACACACACAGAGTAACATACACACACACAATCAGAGAGTCACTTACACACACACACAGAGTCACTTACACACACAGAGTCACTTACACACAGAGAGAGAGAGTCACTTACACACACACAGTCACTTACACACACAGAGTCACTTACACACACACACAGAGGGTCACTTACACACACAGAGTTACTTACACACACACACACAGAGTCACTTACACACACAAAGAGTCACATACACACACACACACACACAGAGTCACTTACACACACAGAGTCACTTACACACACAGAGAGTCACTTACACACACACACACACACACACAGAGTCACTTGCACACACACACACAGAGTCCCTTACACTTACACACACACAGAGTCACTTACACTCACACACACACACACAGAGTCACTTACACACACACAGACAGAGTCACTTACACACAAACAGAGTCACTTACACACACAGAGTCACTTACACACACAGAGAGTCACTTACACACACACACACACACACACACACACACACAGAGTCACTTGCACACACACACACAGAGTCCCTTACACTTACACACACACAGAGTCACTTACACTCACACACACACACAGAGAGTTACTTACACACACACAGACAGAGTCACTTACACACACAAAGAGTCACATACACACACACACACACACACACAGAGTCACTTACACACACAGAGTCACTTATACACACACACACACAGTCACTTACACACACACAGAGTCACTTACACACACACAGAGTCACTTACACACACAGAGTGTCACTTACACACACACACACACACACACACAGAGTCACTTGCACACATACACACACAGAGTCACTTACACACACACACACAGAGTCCCTTACACTTACACACACACAGAGTCACTTACACTCACACACACACACACAGAGTCACTTATACACACACACACAGATAGTCACTTACACACACACACACACACACATATAGTCCCTTACACACACACACACACACAGTCACTTACACACACACACAGCCACTTACACACACAGAGTCATTAACACACTCACACACACAGAATCACTTACACTCACACACACAGAGAGGTTCTTACACACACACACAGAGTCACTTACACATGCACAGGGTCACTTACACACACAGAGAGAGTCACTTACACACACACACAGAATCACTTAAACACACACACACAGAGTTACATACACACACACAATCAGAGAGTCACTTACACACGCACACACAGTCACTTACACACAAACAGAGTCACTTACACACACAGAGTCACTTACACACACAGAGAGTCACTTACACACACACACACACACACACACACACAGAGTCACTTGCACACACACACACAGAGTCCCTTACACTTACACACACACAGAGTCACTTACACTCACACACACACACAGAGAGTTACTTACACACACACACACAGAGTCACTTACACACACAAAGAGTCACATACACACACACACACACACACACAGAGTCACTTACACACACAGAGTCACTTATACACACACACACACAGTCACTTACACACACACAGAGTCACTTACACACACACATAGTCACTTACACACACAGAGAGTCACTTACACACACACACACACACACACAGAGTCACTTGCACACATACACACACAGAGTCACTTACACACACACACAGAGTCCCTTACACTTACACACACACAGAGTCACTTACACTCACACACACACACACACACAGAGTCACTTACATACACACACACAGAGTCACGTACACACACACACACACACACACACACACAGAGTCACTTGCACACACTTACACACACACAAAGTCACTTACACACACACACACACACACACACACACACAGAGTCACTTACACACTCACACACACACAGAGTCACTTACATACACACACAGAGAGTCACTTACACACACATAGAGTCACTTACACACACGGAGTCACTTACACACACACAGAGTCACTTACATACACACACACAGAGTCACTTACACTCACACACACAGAGTCACTTACATACACACACAGAGAGAGTCACTTAGACACACACAGAGTCACTTACACACACACAGAGTCACTTACACACACACACACACACACACACACACACAGAGTCACTTACACTCACACACACAGTCACTTGCATACACACACACAGAGAGTCACTTAGACACACACACAGAGTTACTTACATACACACACACAGAGTCACTTACACTCACACACACACACAGAGAGTCACTTACACACACACACACACACAGAGTCACTTGCACACATACACACACAGAGTCACTTACACACACACACAGAGTCCCTTACACTTACACACACACAGAGTCACTTACACTCACACACACACACACACAGAGTCACTTATACACATACACACAGATAGTCACTTACACACACACACACACACACATATAGTCCCTTACACACACACACACACACACAGTCACTTACACACACACACAGCCACTTACACACACAGAGTCATTAACACACTCACACACACAGAATCACTTACACTCACACACACAGAGAGGTTCTTACACACACACACAGAGTCACTTACACATGCACAGAGTCACTTACACACACAGAGAGAGTCACTTACACACACACACAGAATCACTTAAACACACACACACAGAGTAACATACACACACACAATCAGAGAGTCACTTACACACACACACAGAGTCACTTACACACACAGAGTCACTTACACACACAGAGTCACTTACACACACACACAGAGGGTCACTTACACACACAGAGTTACTTACACACACACACACACAGAGTCACTTACACACACAAAGAGTCACATACACACACACACACACACACACAGAGTCACTTACACACACAGAGTCACTTACACACACACACACAGTCAGTTACACACAAACAGAGTCACTTACACACACAGAGTCACTTACACACACAGAGAGTTTCTTACACACACAGAGAGTTTCTTACACACACACACAGAGTCACTTACACATGCACAGAGTCACTTACACACACAGAGAGAGTCACTTACACACACACACAGAATCACTTAAACACACACACACAGAGTAACATACACACACACAATCAGAGAGTCACTTACACACACACACAGAGTCACTTACACACACAGAGTCACTTACACACAGAGAGAGAGAGTCACTTACACACACACAGTCACTTACACACACAGAGTCACTTACACACACACACAGAGGGTCACTTACACACACAGAGTTACTTACACACACACACACACAGAGTCACTTACACACACAAAGAGTCACATACACACACACACACACACACACACAGAGTCACTTACACACACAGAGTCACTTACACACACACACACAGTCAGTTACACACAAACAGAGTCACTTACACACACAGAGTCACTTACACACACAGAGAGTCACTTACACACACACACACACACACACACACACACACACACACACAGAGTCACTTGCACACACACACACAGAGTCCCTTACACTTACACACACACAGAGTCACTTACACTCACACACACACAGAGAGTCACTTACACACACACACACACACACAGAGTCACTTACACACACACACACACACAGAGAATCACTTACACTCTCACACACACACACACAGAGTCACTTACACACACACACACACCGAGTCACTTACACACACACACACAGAATCACTTACACTCACACACACACAGTGTCACTTACACACACATACACACAGAGTCACTTACACACACACACACACACACACAGAGAATCACTTACACTCTCACACACACACACACAGAGTCACTTACACACACACACACCGAGTCACTTACACACACACACACACACTGAATCACTTACACTCACACACACAGTGTCACTTACACACACACACACACACACCGAGTCACTTACACACAGAGTCACTTACACACACACACACAGAGTCACTTACACACTCACACACACACAGAGTCACTTACATACACAAACAGACACAGAGTCACTTACACACACACAGAGTCACTTACACACACAGAGTCACTTACACACACACAGAGTCACTTACACACACACAGAGTCACTTACATACACACACACAGAGTCACTTACACACACACACACACACACAGAGTCACTTGCACACACACACAGAGAGTCACTTACACACACACAGAGTCACTTACACACACGGAGTCACTTACACACACACAGAGTCACTTACATACACACACACAGAGTCACTTACACTCACACACAGAGAGTCACTTACATACACACACAGAGAGAGTCACTTAGACACACACAGAGTCACTTACACACACACAGAGTCACTTACACACACACACACACACACACACACAGAGTCACTTTCACTCACACACACAGTCACTTGCATACACACACACAGAGAGTCACTTAGACACACACACAGAGTTACTTACATACACACACACAGAGAGTCACTTACACACACACACAGAGAGTCACTTACACACACACTCACAGTCACTTACACACACACACACACACAGAGTCACTTACACACACACACACAGAGTCACTTACACACACACACACAGAGTCACTTTCACACACACAGAATCACTTACACTCACACACACACACAGATTCACTTACACACACACACACACACCGAGTAACTTACACACACACACACACACACACAGTCACTTACACACACACAGAATTACTTACACACACACAGTCACTTTCACACACACAGAGTCACTTACACACACACACACAGTCACTTACACACACACACACACAGAGTCACTTACACACACACACACACACACACAGAGTCACTTGCACACACTTACACACACACAAAGACACTTACACACACACACACACACACACACAGAGTCACTTACACACTCACACACACACAGAGTCACTTACATACACACACAGAGAGTCACTTACACACACATAGAGTCACTTACACACACGGAGTCACTTACACACACACAGAGTCACTTACATACACACACACAGAGTCACTTACACTCACACACACAGAGTCACTTACATACACACACAGAGAGAGTCACTTAGACACACACAGAGTCACTTACACACACACAGAGTCACTTACACACACACACACACACAGAGTCACTTACACTCACACACACAGTCACTTGCATACACACACACAGAGAGTCACTTAGACACACACACAGAGTTACTTACATACACACACACAGAGAGTCACTTACACACACACAGAGAGTCACTTACACACTCACAGTCACTTACACACACACCCACACAGAGTCACTTACACACACACACACAGAGTCACTTACACACACACAGAATCACTTACACTCACACACACACACAGAGTCACTTACACACACACACACACACCGAGTAACTTACACACACACACACAGTCACTTACACACACACACAGAATTACTTACACACACACAGTCACTTACACACACACACAGTGTTACTTACACACACACACACACAGACTGTCACTTACACACACAGAGAGTCACGTACACACACACACACAGAGTGTCACTTACACACACAGAGAGTCACTTACACACACACAGTCACTTACACACACGCACAGAGTCACTTACACACACACACACACACACACACAGAGTCACTTACAAACACACACACACACAGAATCACTTACACTCACACACACACAGAGTCACTTACACACACACAGAGTCACTTACATACACACACGCAGAGTCACTTACACACACACACACATACACACACACACACACAGAGTCACTTACACACACACAGAGTCACTTACACACACGGAGTCACTTACACACACACAGAGTCACTTACATACACACACACAGAGTCACTTACACTCACACACACAGAGTCACTTACATACACACACACAGAGAGTCACTTAGACACACACAGAGTCACTTACACACACACAGAGTCACTTACACACACACACACACACACACAGAGTCACTTACACTCACACACACAGTCACTTGCATACACACACACAGAGAGTCACTTAGACACACACACAGAGTTACTTACATACACACACACAGAGAGTCACTTACACACACACACACAGAGAGTCACTTACACACACACTCACAGTCACTTACACACACACACACACACAGAGTCACTTACACACACACACACAGAGTCACTTACACACACACAGAATCACTTACACTCACACACACACACAGAGTCACTTACACACACACACACACCGAGTAACTTACACACACACACAGTCACTTACACACACACACACAGAATTACTTACACACACAGTCACTTACACACACACAGAGTCACTTACACACACACAGAGTCACTTACATACACACACACAGAGTCACTTACACACACACACACACACAGAGTCACTTGCACACACTTACACACACACAAAGTCACTTACACACACACACACACACACACACACAGAGTCCCTTAACCACTCACACACACACAGAGTCACTTACATACACACACAGAGAGTCACTTACACACACATAGAGTCACTTACACACACGGAGTCACTTACACACACACAGAGTCACTTACATACACACACACAGAGTCACTTACACTCACACACACAGAGTCACTTACATACACACACAGAGAGAGTCACTTAGACACACACAGAGTCACTTACACACACACAGAGTCATTTACACACACACACACACACACAGAGTCACTTACACTCACACACACAGTCACTTGCATACACACACACAGAGAATCACTTAGACACACACACAGAGTTACTTACATACACACACACAGAGAGTCACTTACACACACACACACAGAGTCACTTACACACACACTCACTGTCACTTACACACACACACCCACACAGAGTCACTTACACACACACACACAGAGTCACTTACACACACACAGAATCACTTACACTCACACACACACACAGAGTCACTTACACACACACACACACCGAGTAACTTACACACACACACACACAGTCACTTACACACACACACACACAGAATTACTTACACACACACAGTCACTTACACACACACACAGTGTTACTTACACACACACACACACAGAATGTCACTTACACACACAGAGAGTCACGTACACACACACACACAGAGTGTCACTTACACACACAGAGAGTCACTTACACACACACACACACAGTCACTTACACACACACGCACAGAGTCACTTACACACACACACACACACACACACACAGAGTCACTTACAAACACACACACACACAGAATCACTTACACTCACACACACACAGAGTCACTTACACACACACACACACACCAAGTCACTTACACACACACACACAGAGTCCCTTACACACACACACAGAGTCACTTGCACACACACACACACACACAGAGAGAGTCAATTACACACACACACAGAGTCACTTACACACACACACACAGAGTCACTTACACACCATCACTCACACACACACACACACACAGTCACTTACACACACACACACACCGAGTCACTTACACACACACACCGAGTAACTTACACACACACACACAGAGTCACTTAGACACACACAGAGTCACTTACACACACACACACAGAGTCACTTACACACACACACACAGAGAGAGTCACTTAGACACACACAGAGTCACTTACACACACACAGAGTCACTTACACACACACACACACACACACACACACACAGAGTCACTTACACTCACACACACAGTCACTTGCATACACACACACAGAGAGTCACTTAGACACACACACAGAGTTACTTACATACACACACACAGATAGTCACTTACACACACACACAGAGAGTCACTTACACACACACTCACAGTCACTTACACACACACACAGAGTCACTTACACACACACACACACAGAGTCACTTACACACACACAGAATCACTTACACTCACACACACACACACAGAGTCACTTACACACACAACGAGTAACTTACACACACACACAGTCACTTACACACACACACATAATTACTTACACACACACAGTCACTTACACACACACAGAGTCACTTACACACACACAGAGTCACTTACATACACACACACAGAGTCACTTACACACACACACACACACACACACACACACAGAGTCACTTGCACACACTTACACACACACAAAGTCACTTACACACACACACACACACACACACACACACAGAGTCACTTACACACTCACACACACACAGAGTCACTTACATACACACACAGAGAGTCACTTACACACACACAGAGTCACTTACACACACGGAGTCACTTACACACACACAGAGTCACTTACATACACACACACAGATTCACTTACACTCACACACACAGAGTCACTTACATACACACACAGAGAGAGTCACTTAGACACACACAGAGTCACTTACACACACACAGAGTCACTTACACACACACACACACACAGAGTCACTTACACTCACACACACAGTCACTTGCATACACACACACAGAGAGTCACTTAGACACACACACAGAGTTACTTACATACACACACACAGAGAGTCACTTACACACA
Organism: Pelodytes ibericus; assembly: GCA_036172795.1. Taxonomy (NCBI): domain Eukaryota; kingdom Metazoa; phylum Chordata; class Amphibia; order Anura; family Pelodytidae; genus Pelodytes; species Pelodytes ibericus. The sequence continues at coordinate 194,678,301 of CM069863.1, forward strand.
CACAGAGAGAGTCACTTACACACACACTCACAGTCACTTACACACACACACACACAGAGTCACTTACACACACACACACACACACACACAGAGTCACTTACACACACACAGAATCACTTACACTCACACACACACAGAGTCACTTACACACACACACACACCAAGTCACTTACACACACACACACAGAGTCCCTTACACACACACACAGAGTCACTTGCACACACACACACACACAGAGAGAGTCAATTACACACACACACAGAGTCACTTACACACACACACACAGAGTCACTTACACACCATCACTCACACACACACACACACACAGTCACTTACACACACACACACACCGAGTCACTTACACACACACACCGAGTAACTTACACACACACACACACAGTCACTTAGACACACACAGAGTCACTTACACACACACACACAGAGTCACTTACACACACACACACAGAGAGAGTCACTTAGACACACACAGAGTCACTTACACACACACAGAGTCACTTACACACACACACACACACACACACACACAGAGTCACTTACACTCACACACACAGTCACTTGCATACACACACACAGAGAGTCACTTAGACACACACACAGAGTTACTTACATACACACACACAGAGAGTCACTTACACACACACACAGAGAGTCACTTACACACACACTCACAGTCACTTACACACACACACAGAGTCACTTACACACACACACACACACAGAGTCACTTACACACACACAGAATCACTTACACTCACACACACACACAGAGTCACTTACACACACACCGAGTAACTTACACACACACACACACAGTCACTTACACACACACACAGAATTACTTACACACACACAGTCACTTACACACACACAGAGTCACTTACACACACACAGAGTCACTTACATACACACACACAGAGTCACTTACACACACACACACACACACAGAGTCACTTGCACACACTTACACACACACAAAGTCACTTACACACACACACACACACACACACACACACACAGAGTCACTTACACACTCACACACACACAGAGTCACTTACATACACACACAGAGAGTCACTTACACACACACAGAGTCACTTACACACACGGAGTCACTTACACACACACAGAGTCACTTACATACACACACACAGATTCACTTACACTCACACACACAGAGTCACTTACATACACACACAGAGAGAGTCACTTAGACACACACAGAGTCACTTACACACACACAGAGTCACTTACACACACACACACACAGAGTCACTTACACTCACACACACAGTCACTTGCATACACACACACAGAGAGTCACTTAGACACACACACAGAGTTACTTACATACACACACACAGATAGTCACTTACACACACACACAGAGAGTCACTTACACACACACTCACAGTCACTTACACACACACACAGAGTCACTTACACACACACACACACACAGAGTCACTTACACACACACAGAATCACTTACACTCACACACACACACAGAGTCACTTACACACACACCGAGTAACTTACACACACACACACACACAGTCACTTACACACACACACAGAATTACTTACACACACACAGTCACTTACACACACACAGAGTCACTTACACACACACAGAGTCACTTACATACACACACACAGAGTCACTTACACACACACACACACACACACACACACACAGAGTCACTTGCACACACTTACACACACACAAAGTCACTTACACACACACACACACACACACACACACAGAGTCACTTACACACTCACACACACACAGAGTCACTTACATACACACACAGAGAGTCACTTACACACACACACAGAGTCACTTACACACACGGAGTCACTTACACACACACAGAGTCACTTACATACACACACACAGATTCACTTACACTCACACACACAGAGTCACTTACATACACACACAGAGAGAGTCACTTAGACACACACAGAGTCACTTACACACACACAGAGTCACTTACACACACACACACACACAGAGTCACTTACACTCACACACACAGTCACTTGCATACACACACACAGAGAGTCACTTAGACACACACACAGAGTTACTTACATACACACACACAGAGAGTCACTTACACACACACAGAGAGAGTCACTTACACACACACTCACAGTCACTTACACACACACACACACACAGAGTCACTTACACACACACACACACACACACAGAGTCACTTACACACACACAGAATCACTTACACTCACACACACACAGAGTCACTTACACACACACACACACCAAGTCACTTACACACACACACACAGAGTCCCTTACACACACACACAGAGTCACTTGCACACACACACACACACAGAGAGAGTCAATTACACACACACACAGAGTCACTTACACACACACACACAGAGTCACTTACACACCATCACTCACACACACACACACACACAGTCACTTACACACACACACACACCGAGTCACTTACACACACACACCGAGTAACTTACACACACACACACAGAGTCACTTAGACACACACAGAGTCACTTACACACACACACACAGAGTCACTTACACACACACACACAGAGAGAGTCACTTAGACACACACAGAGTCACTTACACACACACAGAGTCACTTACACACACACACACACACACACACACACACACAGAGTCACTTACACTCACACACACAGTCACTTGCATACACACACACAGAGAGTCACTTAGACACACACACAGAGTTACTTACATACACACACACAGAGAGTCACTTACACACACACACAGAGAGTCACTTACACACACACTCACAGTCACTTACACACACACACAGAGTCACTTACACACACACACACACACAGAGTCACTTACACACACACAGAATCACTTACACTCACACACACACACAGAGTCACTTACACACACACCGAGTAACTTACACACACACACACACAGTCACTTACACACACACACAGAATTACTTACACACACACAGTCACTTACACACACACAGAGTCACTTACACACACACAGAGTCACTTACATACACACACACAGAGTCACTTACACACACACACACACACACACACAGAGTCACTTGCACACACTTACACACACACAAAGTCACTTACACACACACACACACACACACACACACAGAGTCACTTACACACTCACACACACACAGAGTCACTTACATACACACACAGAAGAGTCACTTACACACACACAGAGTCACTTACACACACGGAGTCACTTACACACACACAGAGTCACTTACATACACACACACAGATTCACTTACACTCACACACACAGAGTCACTTACATACACACACAGAGAGAGTCACTTAGACACACACAGAGTCACTTACACACACACAGAGTCACTTACACACACACACACACACAGAGTCACTTACACTCACACACACAGTCACTTGCATACACACACACAGAGAGTCACTTAGACACACACACAGAGTTACTTACATACACACACACAGAGAGTCACTTACACACACACAGAGAGAGTCACTTACACACACACTCACAGTCACTTACACACACACACACACAGAGTCACTTACACACACACACACACACACACAGAGTCACTTACACACACACAGAATCACTTACACTCACACACACACACAGAGTCACTTACACACACACACACACCGAGTAACTTACACACACACACACACACAGTCACTTACACACACACACACAGAATTACTTACACACACACAGTCACTTACACACACACACAGTGTTACTTACACACACACACACAGAATGTCACTTACACACACAGAGAGTCACGTACACACACACACACAGAGTGTCACTTACACACACAGAGAGTCACTTACACACACACACACACACAGTCACTTACACACACACGCACAGAGTCACTTACACACACACACACACACACACACAGAGTCACTTACAAACACACACACACACAGAATCACTTACACTCACACACACACAGAGTCACTTACACACACACACACACACACCAAGTCACTTACACACACACACAGAGTCACTTACACACACACACACACACCAAGTCACTTACACACACACACAGTCACTTACACACACACGCACAGAGTCACTTACACACACACACACACACACACAGAATCGCTTACACTCACACACACACAGAGTCACTTACACACACACACACACACCAAGTCACTTACACACACACACAGAGTCAATTACACACACACACACACACACCAAGTCACTTACACACACACACACAGAGTCACTTACACACACACAGAGAGTCACTTGCACACACACACATAGTCACTTACACACACACACACAGAGTCACTTACACACCATCACTCACACACACACACACACACACACACAGAGTCACTTGCACACACACACACACACAGTCACTTACACACACACACAGAGACATTAACACACTCACACACACAGAATCACTTACACTCACACACACAGAGAGTTTCTTACACACACACACAGAGTAACTTACACACACACAGAGTCACTTACACACAAACAGAGTCACTTAGACACACACACACACACAGAGTCACTTACACACACACAGAGTCACTTACACACACACACAGAGTCACTTACACACACACACACACACACGCACAGAGTCACTTACACACACACACACACACACACACACACACAGAGTCACTTACAAACACACACACACACACACAGAATCACTTACACTCACACACACACAGAGTCACTTACACACACACACACACACAAAGTCACTTACACACACACACAGAGTCACTTACACACACACACACACACACAAAGTCACTTACACACACACACACAGAGTCACTTACACACACACACACACCAAGTCACTTACACACACACACAGAGTCACTTACACACACACACAGAGTTACTTGCACACACACACAGAGAGTCACTTACACACACACACAGAGTCACTTACACACACACACACAGAGTCACTTACACACTATCACTCACACACACACACACAGCCACTTACACACACACACACATCGAGTCACTTACACACACACATCGAGTAACTTACACACAAACACACAGAGTCACTTACACACACACACACACACAGAATTACTTACACACACACAGTCACTTACACACACACACAGTGTTACTTACACACACACACACAGAATGTCACTTACACACACAGAGAGTCACTTACACACACACACACACACACACACAGAGTCACTTACACACACACACACACACACACAGAATCACTTACACTCACACACACACAGAGTCACTTACACACACACACACACCAAGTCACTTACACACACACACAGAGTCACTTACACACACACACACACACCAAGTCACTTACACACACACACAGTCACTTACACACACACGCACAGAGTCACTTACACACACACACACACAGAATCACTTACACTCACACACACACAGAGTCACTTACACACACACACACACACCAAGTCACTTACACACACAGAGTCAATTACACACACACCAAGTCACTTACACACACACAGAGAGTCACTTGCACACACACACACAGAGAGTCACTTACACACACACAGAGTCACTTACACACACACACACAGAGTCACTTACACACCATCACTCACACACACACACACACACAGAGTCACTTGCACACACACAGTCACTTACACACACACACAGAGTCATTAACACACTCACACACACAGAATCACATACACTCACACACACAGAGAGTTTCTTACACACACACACAGAGTAACTTACACACACACACAGAGTCACTTACACACAAACAGAGTCACTTAGACACACACACACACACACACAGAGTCACTTACACACACAGAGTCACTTACACACACACACACACACCAAGTCACTTACACACACACACAGAGTCACTTACACACACACACAGAGTCACTTGCACACACACACAGAGAGTCACTTACACACACACACAGAGTCACTTACACACACACACACAGAGTCACTTACACACCATCACTCACACACACACACACACAGCCACTTACACACACACACACATCGAGTCACTTACACACACACATCGAGTAACTTACACACACACACACAGAGTCACTTACTTACACACACACAGTCACTTACACACACACACAGTTTTACTTACACACACACACACAGAATGTCACTTACACACACAGAGAGTCACTTACACACACACGCACAGAGTCACTTACACACACACACACACACACACACGCACACACACACACACACACAGAGTCACTTACACACACACACACACACACACACACACAGAATCACTTACACTCACACACACACAGAGTCACTTACACACACACACACACACCAAGTCACTTACACACACACACAGAGTCACTTACACACACACCAAGTCACTTACACACACACACAGTCACTTACACACACACGCACAGAGTCACTTACACACACACACACACAGAATCACTTACACTCACACACACACAGAGTCACTTACACACACACACACACACCAAGTCACTTACACACACACACAGAGTCAATTACACACACACCAAGTCACTTACACACACACACAGAATCACTTGCACACACACACACAGAGAGTCACTTACACACACACACAGAGTCACTTACACACACACACACAGAGTCACTTACACACCATCACTCACACACACACACACACACACACACACAGAGTCACTTGCACACACACACACAGTCACTTACACACACACACAGAGTCATTAACACACTCACACACACAGAATCACTTACACTCACACACACACAGAGTTTCTTACACACACACACAGAGTAACTTACACACACACAGAGTCACTTACACACAAACAGAGTCACTTAGACACACACACACACACAGAGTCACTTACACACACACAGAGTCACTTACACACACACACACACACAGAGTCACTTACACACACACACTCACAGAGTCATTTACACACAAACTCACACACACATGGAGTCACTTACACACACACACACACACACACAGAGTCACTTACACACACACAGAGTCACTTGCACACACACTCACACACACAGAGTCACTTACACACACACACAGAGTCACTTACACACACACACACACACACAGTCACTTACACACACATACAGAGTCACTTACACACACTCACACACACACAGAGTCACTTACACACACACACACACAGTCACTTACACACACACACACAGAATCACTTACACACACACACAGTCACTTACACACACAGGGAGAGAGTCACTCACACACACACACACACACACACAGTCACTTACACACACACACACACACACAGTGTTACTTACACACACACAGGGTGTCACTTACACACACAGAGAGTCACTTACACACACACACACACACAGAGTGTCACTTACACACACAGAGAGTCACTTACACACACACACACACAGAGTCAATTACACACACAGAGTCACTTACACACACACACAGAGTCACTTACACACACACACACAGAGTCACTTACACACACACAGAGTCACTTACACACACACACACAGAGTCATTTACACACAAACTCACACACACACGGAGTCACTTACACACACACACACACAGAGTCACTTACACACACACAGAGTCACTTACACACACACTCACACACACACAGAGTCACTTACACACACACAGAGTCACTTACACACACACCCACAGTCACTTACACACACACACACACACAGAGTCACTTACACACACACTCACACACACACAGAGTCACTTACACACACTCACACACACACACAGAGTCACTTGCACACATACACACACAGAGTCACTTACATACTTCTTTATTTTATTTTCTTATTACCTGCTTCATCACGCATGTAGTGGTTCTTTTTATTTATTTTTTTAATCTTCCTTCCCTCTGAAACCTGCGCATGCCGTACGTGCAGTGCAGAGGAGGGATTATGTGCCCTACATTATCTGCAGCATTCTAATTTCCCCAACGCATCTTCCAGTAATGTGCTTCACCTCTCACACGGGCCGCACGTTGAATGCCCCTCTTATATGCAATACTACAGAGCACTGTAGAAGTACACTGTTTACTCTGTCACAATGGCAGGTTAGGTTCCAATCTGTAACACCTTATATCCAAAGAACCAATACCTTGAGCAAACCTAGAAGAGGAGAACAAAACAGATCTGTATAGAACCCAACAGGACTCACACACACACACACACACAGTCACTTACACACACACACACACACACCGAGTCACTGACACACACACTCCGAGTAACTTACACACACACACACAGAGTCACTTACACACACACACACACAGTCACTTACACACACACACACAGAATTACTTACACACACACAGTCACTTACACACACACAGTGTTACTTACACACACACAGAATGTCACTTACACACACAGAGAGTCACTTACACACACACACAGAGTGTCACTTACACACACAGAGAGTCACTTACACACACACAGTCACTTACACACACACGCGCAGAGTCACTTACACACACACACACAGAGTCACTTACACACACACACACACACACACAGAATCACTTACACTCACACACACACACAGTCACTTACACACACACGCACAGAGTCACATACACACACACACACACAGAATCACTTACACTCACACAGAGTCACTTACACACACACACACACACACCAAGTCACTTACACACACACACAGAGTCACTCACACACACACACACCAAGTCACTTACACACACACACAGAGTCACTTACACACACACAGAGAGTCACTTGCACACACACACACAGAGAGTCACTTACACACACACACAGAGTCACTTACACACACACACACACACACACACACACACAGAGTCACTTACACACCATCACTCACACACACACACACACACACACACACACAGAGTCATTAACACACTCACACACACACAGAATCACTTACACTCACACACACAGAGAGTTTCTTATACACACACACAGAGTAACTTACACACGCACAGAGTCACTTACACACAAACAGTGTCACTTAGACACACACACACACACACACACACAGAGTCACTTACACACACACAGAGTCACTTACACACACACACAGAGTCACTTACACACACACACACAGAGTCATTTACACACAAACTCACACACACATGGAGTCACTTACACACACACACACACACACACAGAGTCACTTACTCACACACAAAGTCACTTGCACACACACTCACACACACACAGAGTCACTTACACACACACAGAGTCACTTACACACACACACACACACACACACACAGTCACTTACACACACATACAGAGTCACTTACACACACTCACACACACACAGAGTCACTTACACACACACACACACAGTCACTTACACACACACACACAGAATCACTTACACACACAGTCACTTACACACACACACAAAGGGAGAGAGTCACTTACACACACACACACACACACACACACACACACAGTCACTTACACACACACACACACACACACACAGTGTTACTTACACACACACACACAGAGTGTCACTTACACACACAGAGAGTCACTTACACACACACACACGGAGTGTCACTTACACACACAGAGAGTTACTTACACACACACACACACACACAGAGTCAATTACACACACAGAGTCACTTACACACACACACAGAGTCACTTACACACACACACAGAGTCACTTACACACCATCACTCACACACACACACACACACACAGAGAGTCACTTGCACACACACACACACACAGTCACTTACACACACACACAGAGTCACTTACACACCATCACTCACACACACACACACACACACAGAGAGTCACTTGCACACACACACACACACAGTCACTTACACACACACAGAGTCATTAACACACTCACACACACAGAATCACTTACACTCACACACACATAATCACTTACACTCACACATACAGAGATTTTCTTACACACACACACAGAGTCACTTACACACACACAGAGTCACTTACACACACACACAGAGTCATTTACACACAAACTCACACACACACTGAGTCACTTACACACACACACACACAGAGTCACTTACACACACACAGAGTCACTTACACACACACTCACACACACACAGAGTCACTTACACACACACAGAGTCACTTACACACACACACACACAGTCACTTACACACACACACACACACACACACACACACAGAGTCACTTACACACACACTCACACACACACATAGTCACTTACACACACACTCACACACACACAGAGTCACTTACACACACTCACACACACACACAGAGTCACTTGCACACATACACACACAGAGTCACTTACATACTTCTTTATTTTATTTTCTTATTACCTGCTTCATCACGCATGTAGTGGTTCCTTTTATTTATTTTTTAAATCTTCCTTCCCTCTGACCCGTGTGCATGCCGTACGTGCAGGGCAGAGGAGGGATTATGTGCTCTACATTATCTGCAGCATTCTAATTTCCCCAACGCATCTTCCAGTAATGTGCTTCACCTCTCACACGGGCCGCACGTTGAATGCCCCTCTTATATGCAATACTACAGAGCACTGTAGAAGTACACTGTTTACTCTGTCATAATGGCAGGTTAGGTTCCAATCTGTCACACCTTATATCCAAAGAACCAATACCTTGAGCAAACCTAGAAGAGGAGAACAAAACAGATCTGTATAGAACCCAACAGGACCCCTTGATGCCAGAAGGGGTTGGGTCCAACCAAAAGGGCCAATAGAAACCTTTACATGTATAAGCTTGGAAGAGCAAGGCCATGTGTTAACTCGAATGCATTATGTTCACTATGACACTATCATATTGTCCAGCACCACATAATATTCTAGCACTATATAAATATGACAAATACTAGTTTAGTGGGTTGTGCTTTTAACAGGAAAAATGCCAATAGCAATGTTAAACATTAGCCACTAGGTGGCAGATAAGGTTGATAAAGCTTTACTCTCACTTTGCATGTGGTACAATCAGACCTTTGGCACTGCTACTTTATAGCAGTCTTCAACATTCGCCACTAGATGGCGCCTCTGATTATTTCATCGATACTTAGGACTGCCTGTAACAGATGATTTAGCAACAGATATATCGTTTAGAGGGGCAAGCAAGCCACTATATATACACACAAACCAACTGTATTATAAGTAGACAAAAGATTTATTGATAATAATAAATCAATATCAGGATAAAAGTTCCCTAGAGAAAACTAAATCAAAATAACAGTAACAGTACAAAATATGTATAGATTAAAAAAAAAAATACCGTATTTTTCCGTGTATAAGACAATATTTTTTCCCCAATTTTTTTTAATTTAAAATTGTGGGTCGTCTTATACATGGAATGGAGCATTTTAATGTAGGACTGCGCTCCTTAACGCAACGCTACATGCTAGCAGTTACTCTTAGCAGCCTCCGAGAGTGCCTTTGTCGCCCCCCACCCCTCCTCCCACACATACACTCACCGCAAATGTGATCCTAAGTAGATTTGAGCGGACACCTGGATGTTCGGGTTCGGCTTGTTCAGCCAAACTTCGGGAAAAAGTCAGGGTTCGGGCTCGAACTTGACTCCGAACTTGACCTCGAACCCGAACCCCATTGAAGTCAATGGGGACCCGAACTTTTGGGCACTAAAATGCCTCTAAAAACAGTCCTGGAAAGGGCTAGAGGGCTGAAAAAGGAAGTAAAATGTGGGCAAGAGTAGGACAACTGCCCTGCAAGCAAATGTGGAAAGGGAAATAACTTAAAATTAAGTAACATAAAATACATGCAAATTACAAATACAGCTGAGCCATAAAATAGCACTAGATGGAATCTTTGATTTTAGCTTTGGAAGAACATAAATCTAAAGCATGGCTGCCAGGAGGATCAACAGAATTATCCATTTGAGAGAGGGTTGGAGTGCAGGGTATTCTCTTTCAGTTTATACTAAGTGACCCATAGGTTGAGGAGGGGGTGGCCGTGGCGGTGTAGGTGGAAGCGGCGCTGGAGGAGGAGGAGGAGGGTTTAGCCAGAATTTTTCAAAGTGTGCTGTAAGCACAGTATTTGACAGGTTCTATTTGACTCTAAAATGTAATACATGTAATGCTATTGCTATTCTATAAACCGAAATAGAGTCTTCATTCATACAAATAGGTCAATTGACCTATTCGTATGAATGGGGACTCTATTTCGGTTTATAGAATAGCAATAGCATTACATGTATTCCATAAACCGAAAGTCTATAAACCGAATGTCTTTCGGTTTATAGACTTTCGGCTTATAGAATACATGTAATGCTATTGGCTATTCTATAAACCGAAAGTCTATCAACCGAATGACATTCGGTTTAAAGACTTTCAGTCTATAGCCGAACCTCGAACTCCAACACGGACATACAGTGAAATGTCCGGGTTCGGGGCACGGAAACCGTAATGTCCGGTACGAATCCCGAACAGTGAGGTTCGGGTTCGCTCAACACTAGTTATAATTATAAGTGGCTGCTCTTTTTTTTATCTATGCATATTAAATTAATTAAAATAAATGTCTAGATTGGAAGGACTTTTGGGGGGGGGGGGGGGCTCTGGGCAGTGGCAGTATTCAGATATAATTAAAGAAGTACCTGTGATCTTAGAATCAAATACATAAAGTTATTAATAAATACTGGCTCATATTATACAAGGATTGCTGCTTACACTGAAGAATAATACATAGGGGTGTCAACAATTTAAACAGTCATCTCAGTAATAGCTGTATGAATACCACAAATGTACCCCATGTATTTGTTAGGAGATGTCAAAGGTATTTGGGCAGACCCTGGCCACATTTATTATAGGGTTTGGGCCAGCGACATTTGGCCATAATGGGGCAAGAGGAAAGGAGCAATACATATAGTAAATGGGGCCAGCCATTGACACTGTTTATTAGAGAGTTGCGTACACAAGACACAAATAGAAAAGAACCCATGGAGCACAAACACGGCCATAATAAGTTTCTGCATTCACCGCGATGCTCCACTCTGCAAGCAGGACATGAATACACTCCGAACAAAGAGCAAGAAGCAGAGGTCAATTCTCACCCACGGGGGTCTATGCATTAAAAGGCAAGTTACAGGTGAGATGACTATTTTATTTCACTATTTTATCTATGCATTCAAACCTGGTGAGTTTCCCCACTAAGCTCACCTGCAACTCACCTTATAGTGATTAGCCATTAGCCATCATTTGGGGAGAGAGAGATAGACATGGGGGTATGGGGAGAGAGCGATAGACATGAGGGTATGGGGAGAGAGAGAAAGACATGGGTGTATGGGGAGAGAGAGATAGACATGGGGGTATGGGGAGAGAGAGATAGACATGGGTGTATGGGGAGAGAGAGATAGACATAGGGGTATGGGGAGAGAGAGATAGACATGAGGGTATGGGGAGAGAGAGAAAGACATGGGTGTATGGGGAGAGAGAGATAGACATGGGGGTATGGGGAGAGAGAGATAGACATGGGGGTATGGGGAGAGGGAGATAGACATGAGTGTATGGGGAGAGAGAGATAGACATGGGGGTATGGGGAGAGAGAGATAGACATGGGTGTATGGGGAGAGAGAGATAGACATGAGGGTATGGGAAGAGGGAGATAGACATGAGGGTATGGGGAGAGAGAGATAGACATAGGGGTATGGGGAGAGAGAGATAGACATGGGGGTATGGGGAGAGAGAGATAGACATGGGGGTATGGGGAAAGAGAGATAGACATGGGTGTATGGGGAGAGCGCGATAGACATGAGGGTATGGGGAGAGGGAGATAGACATGAGGGTATGGGGAGAGAGAGATAGACATGGGTGTATGGGGAGTGAGAGATAGACATGGGGGTATGGGGAGAGAGAGATAGACATGGGGGTATGGGGAAAGAGAGACAGACATGGGTGTATGGGGAGAGCACGATAGACATGAGGGTATGGGAAGAGGGAGATAGACATGAGGGTATGGGGAGAGAGAGATAGACATGAGGGTATGGGAAGAGGGAGATAGACATGGGTGTATGGGGAGAGAGAGATAGACATGGGGGTATGGGGAGAGAGAGATAGACATAGGGGTATGGGGAGAGAGAGAAAGACATGGGTGTATGGGGAGAGAGAGATAGACATGAGGGTATGGGGAGAGAGAGATAGACATGGGGGTATGGGGAGAGAGAGATAGACATGGGTGTATGGGGAGAGAGCGATAGACATGAGGGTATGGGGAGAGGGAGATAGACATCAGGGTATGGGGACAGAGAGATAGACATGAGGTTATGGGTAGAGATAACATGCTATTCAATTCAACTCACCTGCTATTCACTTCAACTCACCTGCTATTCACTCCAGAATAGCAATAGCAATCGAGTCAAATTTGACTTAGTAAAAATAAAAAGTCAACCTCCCTCTCCAACTACCTTGCCATCTCAAACTCTCTTCAGTGAAAAGCAACATTTATATTTGCTACAAAATGAAAGTTATTACAGTATGGCTGACCACATTAAATGATTACATTTTAACTCTGCTGTAATATGTTACCTCCCCGACTATTTGTATGTTATGTTCCCCAAATATATAGCGCTGCAATGTACAGGCTGTTTTGTGTTTAAGTCATCTGCCTGATCCGGTCATCCATTTCTTGTTCCGACCTCTGCTCAGTTCCTTTAAGAATGGTTCAAGGTCTTTAACTCGATGGGTGTGGTGAGACCTTCTCAACATAATTCGATGTTTTGTGGCACAAAATGGTTTATAACCTGTTTATCTTAGGTTGTATCTGGAAGTTTTTGGATAAAAAAAGATTTCACTTTTCCTTTAGTCTCATAATTTAGTTTGCTTTGCTAGTTGTTTATTTGTCCCTAGGTGAAGTAGGATCACTGAGGCTGTTTAGTTTTCCTTTATTGTATGCATCCCATTTACTTCATATCACAACTAAAACTTTGTGTCAGGCCCCAGCCCGTGTTTAGACTCACCCAGGTTGTTTCCATTATTTTCTTATCCTTTTTACCTTTCTTGCTTATAGTTTATCCTTGCTCCTGTCTTTGCTTATCTCTGTTCCTTGCACTTCCCTTCCTCGACCACAGAGTGGTACTCCCACAGAGTGGCGCCCTTCCATTGCTTGGCCACAGAGTGGCGACCTTCCCTTGCTCGACCACAGACTAGCACACTTCCCTTGCTCAGCCACAGAGTGGCGCCCTTCCCTTGTTTGGCCTCAGAGTGGCACACTTCCCTTTCCCATTCCCATTTCAGATAAGAGATATTCAACCTGTATGAAATAAAAATCCTGTATACATTGCAAACGGGGCATTTTATGAATACATATTTCTATGTCAGATTTACAAACAAAGATTTTCTTTGATCTTGGTCTTGAATTTGTTGGTAACATAGTAATTTAGGTTGAAAAAAGACACAAGTGCATCAAGTTCAAGCCTTCTACCTATCATTACAGCTTTTGATCCAAAAGAAGCAAAAAACCCTAAGGAAGCTATTTTGAATTTGCCTCCTGGGGGAAAAAATTCCTTCTTGACTCTAAGAGGCAATCAGATTTCTCCTTGGATCAATAAGCTCTTTTATTAATGCTCATTCTATTATTAATATCCCTGTATGTTCTGCTTTCCTAAAAAAACAACCAAACCATTTTTAAATGCATCTATTGTGGTTGATAGCACTACCTCTCTTGGCAGTGAGTTCCATAACTTTATTGTCCTTACCGTAAAGAATCCCTTCCTTTGCTGTCTATGAAATCTTTGCTCTTCCAGTCTCAGGGGGTGACCTCTTGTTCTTTGTACATTTCTATTAATGAACAGGTCACTGGAGAGCTCTTTATATAGGCCCTGCACAAATTTATATAATGTTATCATAGCCCCTCTGAGACGCCTTTTTTCTAAAGTAAATAAATGCAATTTTTTAAGTCTCTCTTCATAACTAAGATCCTCCAATCCCCTTATTAATTTTGTAGCTCTCCTTTGCACTTTTTCTAGTTCCTTAATATCATTTTTAACGACTGGTGCCCAGAACTGTACTGCATATTCAAGGTGAGGTCTTACCATTGATTTGTAAAGAGGCAAGATGATATCCTCCCCCCGTGAATCTATACCTCGTTTTATACATGCCAATATCTTATTGGCCCTTGCAGCTGCTGACTGGCATTGGGCACTGTTGCCAAGTTTGTTGTCTACAATGATTCCTAAATCCTTTTCGTTAGTAGTTTTTCCCAGGGAAAAACCATTTAACGTATATGTTGCTTTGTTATTATTTTTCCCATAATGCATAACTTTACATTTGTCTATATTGAACCTCATTTGCCACTTTACTGCCCAGTCCCCCACTCTGTCCAAATCTTCCTGTAAAGAAAAAACATCAAGATTAGTCTTTATTACCTTACCTAATTTAGTGTCATCAGAAAACACTGAGACATGGCTCTCAGCACAATGTGGCAGATCATTAATAAACATATTAAAAAGAAGAGGTCCCAAAACAGACCCCTGAGGTACAGACCGCTGTGGTACTCTGCTCAATACCCTGGTCCAATTTGAAGATTTTCCATTTACAACAACCCTCTGTGTTCTATCTTTTAGCCAATTTTCAATCCAAATACGTACATTTGCCCCCAAACCTATTTCTCTCAATTTGTAGAGTTACCTTTTGTGTCGAACTGTATCAAATGCTCTAGCAAAATCCAAATAGATCACATCACCTGCCACCTAGATCCATATTATTACTGACCTCTTCATAGAATGTTATTAAGTTTGTTTGACAAGACCTGTCTTTCACAAAACCATGTTGACTTTTACTAATTATATTCTGATTCAAGATGTATTCTTGAGTGTATACCTTTAGCAATCCTTTAAATAATTTCCCCATTACAGATGTCAAGCTCACTGGCCTATAATTACCAGGCAGAGATTTTGATCCCTTTTTAAATATTGGAATGACATCCGCCTTTCGCACTATACCTGAACTGAATGAATCCCTAAAGATCATGAATAGTGGTCTGGCCAGAATTATGCTTAACTCTCTAAGTACCCTTGGGTGTATACCATCTGGCCCTGGGGCCTTGTCTATCTTAACAGAGTTTAATTGCTTAAGCACTTTTCCTGTGTCAGCCAATCCCATGTTTGCGGCGAATGTCCCATAACTTCCTGTAGCAGGGTCTCATCCATCTGTTCTTCCTTAGTATAAACAGAAGAAAAAAAAAGTATTTAAAATGTCTGCTTTCTCTCTGTCCTCACTTACCAAATTTCCCATTTGGGATAAGAAGGGCCCAACATTTTCCCTCTTTAGCTTTTTTCCATTTATATATTTATAAAACATTTTGGGGTTAGTTTTACTCTCCTTGGCAACCCTTTTCTCATTTTCCAATTTAGCCATTTTAATTGCCTTTTTGCAGGCTTTGTTGGCCTCTTTGTACTCTATAAATGATAATTCTGATCCCGTGTTTTTATAATGTTTGAATGTTTTTATAATGTTTGAATGTTTTTATAATGTTTGAATGTTTGAATGACATGGTACTTACTATGTTTTGGTATGTGCTACTTTATATTCAGTCCTCTTTAATCTAACCATGCAATGACAATAAACATCCAGTAGAGGGCGCACTTAACGCAATATTCAATTCATTGACCGTAAATTAATTAAGACTATTAAGTTATTAAAAAAAAAAAAAAACTATGTACAGTAGTAGGGCTACATACAGAAAACATGAAATCCAGCATTAGCAGGAGAGGTAGTGGAGGTTTTTATTAAATAATTAGCTGCACCTTGTAGACAGAGGAGTGGGATGTCTAGACATGTCCCAAACTTTCAAGAGCTAGATTTTATTCTCTGAAGCCAGTGTCAATAATGTGCAACTGATTGCAAGAAATCAAGTCATGTTTAATTAATAAAGTGTGAATAAAGCACCTTATTGAGCCGTCTTTGCTCTGTATAGCTCTATCGGGGGAGGGGGTACATGTTTAGAATCTTTGCTCTGTAAAACTCTGTCGGAAGAGGACGTGTTGTTTAGAATCGTTGGTCTGTATAGTTCTATCAGGGGGCAGACATGTTGTTTAGAATCGTTGCTCTGTATAGTTCTATCAGGGGTCAGACATGTTGTTTAGAATCTTTGCTCTGTATAGCTCTCTCAGGGGGCGGACATGTTGTTTAGAATCTTTGCTCTGTATAGCTCTATCAGGGGATGGACATGTTGTTTAGAATCTTTGCTCTGTATAGCTCTATCAGGGGGCAGACATGTTGTTTAGAATCTTTGCTCTGTATAGCTCTATCAGGGGATGGACATGTTGTTTAGAATCTTTGCTCTGTATAGCTCTATCAGGGGATGGACATGTTGTTTAGAATCTTTGCTCTGTATAGCTCTATCAGGGGGCGGACATGTTGTTTAGAATCTTTGCTCTGTATAGCACTATCGGGGGAAGACATTCTGGACTAGAGGAAGGATGATCTGACCCCCCTGATAGAGCTATACAGAGTAAAGAGGGCTCAATAAGGTGCTTTATCTCTATTCTTTTATTAATTAATTTCTATTTCAAATGGCTCCACCTGATGCATTTCATGTAATGTTTGCTGACAGTTGTGCTAAAGGAAATGTTACTACTCACCAGCACTGCAGACACAGGAAAGGTGAGAACACACCAACCATGATTAAGGCATTTAATCATCTATAGTAAGCTACACATTCATAATATTATGACACCCCCAGCTCTGTCCAATCAGGGTGGCCGATGTGTCATGATTATTGCACAAGCCCTTTGTGATTGGATAAGGCAGTGTGACTAATGATCTCACCGTGAAGTTAACTGGATGCTGCACGTTGTATCGGAAGCAGACGGTTTACAATTCAACACAAAAAACAACCAATAAACACGTAGGATGTTTTATTTATTCACATTGAAGACTGAGAGATGACTGTTCTCTGGGTGACGTGTGAAGGGAGTTATTACCAAGGGATACAAACCCCAGTCATTTTACATATAGAAAAGGGGCAATGGTGTAATAGCCTCAGATCAGTAACTAGGGCTGGGCAAATGAGGCAGTAGCCTCTAGCACGCGGGATGAGTGGGGGGCCCCTTTCTGTCTGGCAGAGGGTATTCATGTCCAGATTGCAGAGACTGGTTTAGGATGGGGGGGGGGGGGCACAGGAAAGGGGGTTATGATACAGGATGTTTTTACTACATAGGTAGAAAACTCTCAGCACAAATAACTGGCTAGTTGGTTGCAGGCCAGCTTTATTTAGGTGAGAAGAGCAGACGGCTCTTGCAGTCCTAAATAAATAGACAGGAAACATGGGAAGGACTTGTTCTGGCTGCCGGTATGGCTACGTTTCAGCCACATTTTATAAGACATTAAACCATGTTTAACCCTTGCTTCCTCAGAAGAAGCAAAGCTTTAAAATGCTCGTTCTTTCTAGTAAATCCTGGTGTCACGAATGCGGGCTATTGGCCAGGCTGAGACAGTGGAGAGAGGGTAGGAGTGAAAGGGTTAATGACACCAGATCCCTGGTAAGCTGTTGCTAGTCCATGGAACCACTAAATTAACCCCTGCAATATCTCCTACACTATTACCCTAGTACACTGAAAGGATTCATTTGGATCTGTGAGGGTTAAAAGCTGACAGTGTGTCCAAGCAGCTTCTGGAAGGCCAGATCACGCCAGTAGCATAATTGTTATTAGAATGGTCTTATCTTACTATTCCAAGGCTAGAACAGAGGTTTCTGGAACATCAACAAGTTGTCTCTGAAAGTTCTGTAATTTTCCATAAGAACGACTTTTGTAACACTATTTTACATATTACGTTTTGAGTGCATTTTCTTGTAAAACACGCCTTTCTGCATATTAGAATATTAGAATAACCAATTATATCGTAGTAACTAATGTTTTTATCTTTGTTTATATACGCTTGTTTAAACAATTAAAATCAGAGTTATTTCACATTTGCATTGGTGTCGGTCTCAGTTACTCACTGTGAGATAGCTCTCCTGGATCCAGTATGTCAAACCAAGACAGTCGTATTACAAGGGGCAGAACCAAATTCCTTACATACACAATTTGCTGCCACCACCAAGACTTTGTATCCGGGCGTCTTCGGTTACCCCGAACACAGTACAATATAGTATCTCAACCTTACTTTGTTATGGGCACTTGCAGACATGACAGTTACCCCCCTTCTTCCACCTTGTTACTTACAGTGGAAAGTTTTGTTGCTTCAACTGTGTTCTTTCTGTTATCAAACTGGCTTCACGCCCAGCTTCGCGAGTAAGATGTTTAGACTAGAGACGCTGTTAAGACCTGCAGTGACTATGGTACTGCTGTCTTATATTCCTTTCCCACTAGCCAAGCATGAGTGATTATAGCCGCAGCCAGGAGTAGAGAAATATTGTAGATGATCGCAAGACGTTTCTCCCCAGCAAATCGAATATCCCCCAGACATGAGCCCAGACTTCATGAAGAGTGAAACAGGAATGATGGTTTTATTCAAAAAACAACTGGCTTCTATGAGGAATCCTCCTGCGAGCAATACTGTAGGCAAAAAGCCTGAACACAGAAGAATAGACCGAATAAAGTCTATTTTCTTCACAGACGCCATTTTGTCCTGCTAGGCCAGGACATGTACCTCATTATTATGTCATGGTCGTGACTGTTTGCCAAGAAATCAAGACTAAAGGTTAATTCATATTTTCTTGATTGACCGAGATTTACCCCAAAGTAAACCGTAGTTACTTGTTTTAATGTATCATTTGGTATTTTTCATGCAGATAAATGACCGGAAGTAAGGTCTAAAATCTATATAAACACCGATTATCAGTTAGTTGACACAGAATGAGGAGACTTTGTTGATGCGACAGAATTAACACAAGAATGAGAGATTAACCTGTAAACAACCAGGAGGGTATGGGATTTTATTTACTTATTGCAAGCATATACATTTAACTTTATTTACTCTGCTTTTATTATGGATTATTAAGCTGTTTTTATACATTGTCTATATTTATTTATATTAAATAAAATATATTAAAAGACAAAAAAGGTTATTGCTTCCAGCTCCCTATTTTTATTGTATTCTCATATTATTTATTAATTTAAATAGAAAAACCTGCTGATCTATATAATATTGTTGTTAAAATATATCTGTATGGTTAGCCCTGCTAAATTCTATACAATTAAGGTGTTATGGACAGAAATAGGGTACTTAGCGGTTACCACTTTAATGATCAGACACATATATAATTAACCCCCTGGTAGCGTGTTCTACCTGAGCTATCCTCAGAAGAGCGAGTTCATATTAGAGAATAAAGACAAGAGCTGATTAAGTAAACATTTCATCTGAAAAAAGGCTGAACAGTGCTGAGTACAAAAATCCAGAAAGATATGACATACAGAAATACATAGTACATACAGAAATACATAGTACATACAGAAATACATAGTACATACAGAATACATAGTACATACAGAAATACATAGTACAAGTGCAAAACAGTCCATAAAAAAGAAGAAAACACAAGAAATCCTTAGATATAATTAGCAATATATATAATCCTTGTGGGACATTCCGGAGTTAAAGTTCTCCATAAAGTTGTTCAAAATAAATCTCCCTTTGGATAATCCAACCTTCTGATTATATAGATCCCTGGTGATTTTCTAAGAGACCAGCCCCCCTGGGTGGATCAGAGGGGCTTGGCCTGATAGTATATGGCCCCCTCCATCATACCTGTCGAGGGCACTAGTGTGGATAGTTACCTACAAACCCATTAAGCTTAGCAAGGCATGTCATGTACTGTATAACACCATCATTTCGTTAGGATCACATTCCTTATATTTTTGGGAGGATTTAGACATCAAACACGGACGTTTTAACAGTTTGGAAAATAACCCTTCTTGGTTCTCATGTCACTAACACATTACGTTGGCCATGTTTGGTACCAAACAATAGAGTACAACCTGGACAAGGTCTCACTAGCCTGGCCCCCTTGGAGTCCCTCTCTATGAGAATTAGTCATCTCAATGTAAAAAATATGGCTCTGTAATGGCCTCACGGAGATTGCGGATATATGTTGTAATGATGAACTGATGTCTTTTAGTTCCCTTCAGGAAGCTTCTAATCTTCCCTCCTCTGAATATCTAACCTATCTTCGAATAAGACATTTTTTGGTAGATAACACTCTGATAGAAGTTACCCCCCCCCCCCCCCCCCCAGATGGATTTCTTCACCAGAATAATAGTAATAAAAATTATATCTAAACTACAGTTATTATATGAAAACTCCTTCATACAAGATAATCCTACTTCTGTTAATTATTGGGAACTAGATCTGGAGAAAACATTCCCAGTTGAGACCTGGAACAATGCATGTCAAAACACCAGAAGTGCACTCCATGGTATCAACTTACAGGAACTATATTATAAACCTTTATACAGATGGCACTACGTGTCGTGCTGGAGGTGTGGAAGAGGGGAGGGCTGCATATCTGGTGGTCCTGTGAACACCTGGAACAGATACAAAAGAGACTTACTGCACTATTACATTTTGTTCTACAGCGTAGTATCCAGTTCTCTCCACAAACATTCCTGTTTAATTTTAATTTAGGTCAAGGAAGATCGCCAAAACAAATCGTCTCTATTAACATACTCATGGCGGTTAAATTACTAATTTCTCGTCAATGTAAGAAACAAGACCTCCCATCCTGGCCAGAGACTGTGATTCAAATTGGAACAGGTGTTTTATGCTGCTGGCGATCTCAGAAATAAATACAAAGAGATTTGGGATATCTGGCAAAATATTAAAGTTCGGTCAATTGGGAAGTGTACTTGACTCTGGGGAGATCTCTGTATCGGCCGTTCTTGGGAGAATGGGGGGTGTTTCAGACTGCGAAGAGGCTATGTGTAATTAATGTAGTATGTAAGTGTTTTTTCCTCTTTCCCTCTCTCTTTCTCCTCTCTTCTGTTATAAATCAGATTTGACGAACCAGGACCGGTGCTTACCATATATCTACGCTATATATTACTCGCTTCTTGATATAACAATGTGAAGTGGAAGGGAGGACAATATTGATATATTCTTTATGTCTATATGTATATTTGTAATGTTTGTTATTGAAATGTATATTTATGTATGTGTATGATGACTTGTTATTAAAAATGTGTACTAAAGATTGAAATATAAAGAAGAACACAACCTGGACAATCTGAATATACATTTCTATTGGACCCTCTCACAATATATACATGTGTTCACCATATTTCATATTTCTGATTCACCCAACATCAGTTCACATGCTCCAATACCTTTTACCACCCTAGCTCACGATATCCAGCTCTGGATTTGATGATCTACTACTTCCATTTTATGGCTTAGGCCTGGTGTTGGATCAAAGCCTACAATAAACACTATTATAGCATATAATAAAATAACAAATGATATGAATGCCAACTCATGCTTTGGCATGACACCTGCGTATATTTTTATAGAGATATACAGGTTTCATCTCAGCTCTGCCAGTATGAGCGCACGCATAGCCAATCAGAGCAGGGGCTTGTCACTCACGCCATTCCTGTCTACCAGCCGCGCATGCTCCGTGTGTGCTAATTGGCAGCAGAGTGAGTGACTGCCGTCAGCCCCTCGGATGTATATTCCTGGGGGTTTGTGTGCCCCTGAGTGACAGGTGTGCTCCGGATTGGCAGCATACTGTTATGGATGTTATATTTGGTTTACATGCAAATAATTCTATAGTTTATTTCTATTGCACTAGTTTCCTATTTGAGTTTGTTCTTCCTTCCTGTATCTTCTGGACATGTCTGCTATACACTAATACCTTGCAGTATCTTTATTTACATCACATGTTACATAGTGTCAGAAGTATCTGAGCCTGGTCTGTTTGCACACACTCGATACTAGGAGATGGCAAGTCTTGCAGTGAGAGACTGTGTCTCCTGTAGCAATTCCAGCTAGTCCTGTCCTGAAGCAAGAAACCCAGCATCATGGCAGCTGCTAATAGCTTTCCACTCCCAATGAATGGGGATTGCAGCAATAACTGGTAGTGTGAGGATTACTAGATACAGGGCAGAATGAGAAGCCTGCAGCCGTGTGAGATGGCCAGTGACTGCACCATGTTTACAAGCATGACTTGAACCTCACAGAAGAGCCATCCTGGATGCATGAGAGAATGGGAAACAGTAGATAACATTGTCACAAGGCTAAGAGAACAATCTGCAAGCTGTGAGTGTGACTCTCTGAGAGATGAACTTTCTCATGGTAAAATACTTCTGGGCATTAATGCTGAAAGCACATGCCGTCCCCTACTGAGGGAACATGATTTAAACCTACATGCAGCAACAGAGATATGTCGTACTGCAGAACATACTGACAAACATATGAAAGCTATGGATCAGAATAAACAGAGTGACTGTGTCAATGCAGCCTTCAAACACCAGCAAAGCACAGGCATCAGAACAACTATCACCAAAGCCACTCACCTGTGATCACAGAGACGCCTAGGTGCAGGAGGGCCTTGATAGCTTGTGCTGTCGCAAGGCTGTTACTATTGGTGTAAGTGTTTTAGGGGTGGAGATGGGGATTGGGAACAGAGTCAATATAAGGCCGGACAAACAGGAAATCTTCAGTCCAATAAGTTTGTTCCTAGCAGAATTTGCTGGCTTCTCTTCTGTGTCCCCTTTTCCACCCTTCTTATTTTGCAGGATGGAAAGGTTGTCAGGGAAAAGCTTTTGAAGGAAGTTGGTCTTGGGAGGATGGCGGCCCTATCGTGGACCCTCCGTTTCCCAATCTGCATGTCTTCCCCTTGGTTCCTAAGAGGGAGACGGGTAAATTCCGTGAGATCCATCATCTCTCGTACCCGAAGGGTCTGTCGGTCAATGATGATATAGACAGGGAACTATGTTCAGTGTCCTATACATCGTTCAATAGGGCAGTGGACGTGGTTAGGTCAGCAGACCCTTAGGCATTGTTAGCTAAGGTGAGTTCTTTGTGGAGCTTTGCCTTCCTATGGGATTCTCTATTTCTTGCACCTTCTTCGAAAAGTTTAGCCCTTTTATGGAGTGGGTTGTTAAGAAAGAGTCTGGTCTTAGTTCCCTGGTCCATTACTTGGACGACTTCCTTTGTGTGGGACCTGGTGATTCGGTAGACTGCATGCACCTCTTGCGGACTATGCAGCTGGTGTCCAAGTCATTTGGGATCCCTCTAGCAGTGGAGAAAACTGAGGGCCCAACTACGTGCCTCAGTTTTCTAGGGTTGGAGATTGACACGGTACAGGGGGTTTGTAGGCTGCCGGAAGACAAACTTGTGGTGTTGCGGCAGGTGCTGGCTGAGGTTCTCCAGGCTAAGAAGGTTACCCTTAGGCAGTTACAGTCAGTTATTGGGAGACTAAACTTTGTTTGCCGAATTATTCCGGCTGCCAGGGTTTTCCTCAGGTCTCTTTCGCGGGCCACGGAGGAGATACGGGAGGGGAGGGTCATCACTTTTTGAGGGTCTTGAGGGCCACGAGAGCTGATTTGGTGGTCTGGGAAGTGATCCTAGGTAAGTTTAACGACCGGGCCATTTTTCAAAGGCCTGTGGTCTCAGCGCCTGACTTGGAGCTGTTTACCGATGCCTCCAGGAATGTGGGCTTCGGGGCTTACTATGGGGGCCAATGGTGTGCTGCACCTTGGCCCGACGGATGGATATCATCCCCGCTGATGCGTAATCTGGCTTTCTTTTATTTCCCTTGGTGGTGGCACTCGCATTGTAGGGCTGGTCCATGAGGGATAGACGAGTGTTTTTTTATACAGATAACTGGGAAAGGTGTATTCAGTCAACAAGATCTCAGCATCCTCCCCTCCGGTGGTGCGGCTACTTAGGTATTTTGTGCTGCTATGCATGGAGCTTAACATCTCTTTTAGGGCAAAGCACATGCCGGGTTAGTGGTTCTTGGCTGTCTTCAGGAGGCCTGCACTTTTGTGACGTTTCCTGTAATGCGGATCAGGTGGTGGTGCTGTTGTGTTGTGCTTTCCAGGGGAGAAGTACCACTTCTGGTGCATCACAGTGGGACATCACTGTCTAGGTTTCAATTTCTGAGGGTTTTTCGTTTGGGGCAGAGCAGGTTGGGTTTTCCGGACTCCTTTCAGATAGGGACGGCCATGGAGGCGGCGCGTTTAAATTTAGGTGATGATGTGGTCAAGCGCATTGGGAGATGGGAGTCCAACAGGTTTAGGACATATGTTAGGCCTCATCGGGTACTATGAGAAGTGGCAGACACTGGTTGCTAGCCATTAGTCCGCTTCTTCCCCCTCCCCTCCTTTCGTTGTAGGGTCTGTTTATGTGGCATGGATCATTGGCCACTCAAATGTTTTCTGGGCTAGACAGAGGGCCGCAGTTAGGCTACGTCTGGGCTTTCCTGCTGAGCTGCTTCAGGTGAAGTGGTTTGGGGCCCAGGGTATGCTCTGGGCAGGGGTTTTACCCACGATGCTGCATTTCATTGGCCGGGGGGTGCTTCCTAATATTGTGGTGATACACGCCGGGGTGAATGATCTGGGGTGGTGCCGCAGAGAGAATTAATACAAATTATGCAAAAGGATGTTGCCCACATCCTAGCAGTGGTTCCTGAAGTCAAGATTGTGTGGTCCCAAATGGTGCCGAATGCACGGAATTTAAGGGCAATGAACGCAGCACCGGAAAAATAAACAAGCTAATGTCAATTTCCGTGAGGAAGCAGAAGGGTGTGGTGGTCAGACATCGCTCTTTGGAAGGGGAACGAGCGGGTTTGATTGTTAAAGATGGGGTACACATGTCAGACTTGGGTTGGGATGTGTTTTTGCTAGGCCTACAAGAAGGGGTAGAAAAGGCTTTGTTTTATTGTGTGGGGTAGCCCTTCTGTGGTGACGGATTATGCAGAAGGGCTTTGGTGATAACTTGCTCCTTAGGGGGTCTATGGCTTGATGATCAGGAGGCAGCCATAGCTGAACTGTATAACAGAAAGGTTTTGGGCCAAGATGGGGGCTCTTAGCCTAATGGTGGGCTGGGCAAAAGGTGCTGCCTGACAGTGAATTTCGGTGTATATTGGGACCCCTGGGGAGCAAGTTGGTTCAGGAAATGGTTATGTTATTATGTTAACTATGTTAATAAAGTTATGGTTAATTATGTTAATTACGTGTTACGTGTCAATTATGGCATATATGGTAATATGTGGGTCTTGTCATTGCCTATTACTGTATACTTACCTGTGAATTTTATGTTATGATGTGTTATGTTTTAAGGTTGGAGGCAATGACGTTGTAATAATAAATAAAATGGCTGTGGCCTTTTCTACCCACGACATCTGAGTACCATGTGGTTTCTGTTTATGGTAAGATCCAGCCTGGTAGTCGAGGCTACAACTGTCAAGTCTACATCGTGCAGGTACTGTGGCATGTGAGAGACAAAGAACAGTGTCCTGCATATGGGAAAATCTGTAGATCACGTGAAATAATTTTGCTTGCGTTTGTCTGTGAAGAAGAAAGGAAGCTGCACACAACTGAACTAAGTTGTGCCTGACCCTAAGGATGCACACGCACTCAGCACTGACGTAATTTACTGTAAAATCTGAAGGCCAGAAATAGTTTGTTGAAGCCAATCAGAAACCGCTATTTTCTGGTTTGATATGCGAACGCCTGTGACTGATACAAGTCCTGCCAAGCTACACAATGTTGATGAACAGCTTCTGAAGCCCCTGTCTAGACAACTGCCAAAACAGCAAATCCTCAGTGTCTATAATAATGTGTTTAATGGCCCAGTGGTAACTGTTCCAGGAGTGGTTCATTTTGAACTTGATCCTACCATTCCACAATTACAATGTGCCAGTACAATGATTTATCTTTGTCTAATTTTTTTATAGCACAGAAACCTGACATTTTAACAGGGGTGTGTAGACTTTTTACATCCACTGTATATAACTAGTTGCATTTATAACTACATGAACTTTTTAATATTATATTCAACTATTTTCATATGTAATAAAAATGTTATTGAAAAACTGTTAATTTCTTATTTTTATTCCCTTCCTCTGCATCCACATTGCATCTAAAAGACTTAACACAGCACCATACCATTTTGCCAGTGTTATTTTCCCCATTTTTATATCCACTGTACGTATATTTGGGGTCCATCTCAAGCGTTTGAAAAGGCTGGAAATATTGTAATGTTTTTTTGTGGTCAGAAACGTAATATTACTTTTCTGAGAGAGTAGTGGATGCATGAATTGGTCTTCCAGTAGAAGTGCTAGAGGTTAATACAGTGAAGGAGTTTAAGCATCCATGGGATAGGTATAAGGCTATCCTAGATATAAGATAAGGCCAGGGACTAATGAAAGTATTACATTACTGAGAGGGTAGTGGATGCATGGAATAGTCTTCCAGTAGAAGTGGTAGAGATTAATACAGTGAAGGAGTTTAAGCATGCATGGGATAGGTATAAGGCTATCCTAGATATAAGATAAGGCCAGGGACTAATGAAAGTATTACTTTACTGAGAGGGTAGTGGAGGCATGGAATAGTCTTCCAGTAGAAGTGGTAGAGGTTAATACAGTGAAGGAGTTTAAGCATGCGTGGGATAGGTATAAGGCTATCCTAGATATAAGATAAGGTCAGGGACTAATGAAAGTATTACATTACTGAGAGGTTAGTGGATGTATGGAATAGTCTTCCAGTAGAAGTGGTAGAGGTTAATACAGTGAAGGAGTTTAAGCATGCATGGGATAGGTATAAGGCTATCCTAGATATAAGATAAGGTCAGGGACTAATGAAAGTATTACATTACTGAGAGGGTAGTCGATGTATGGAATAGTCTTCCAGTAGAAGTGGTAGAGGTTAATACAGTAAAGGAGTTTAAGCATGCATGGGATAGGTATAAGGCTATCGTAGATATAAGATAAGGCCAGGGACTAATGAAAGTATTACTTACTGAGAAGGTAGTCGATGTATGGAATAGTCTTCCAGTAGAAGTGGTAGAGGTTAATACAGTGAGGGAGTTTAAGCATGCATGGGATAGGTATAAGGCTATCCTACATATAAGATAAGGCCAGGGACTAATGAAAGTATTACATTACTGATAGGGTAGTGGATGTATGGAATAGTCTTCCAGTAGAAGTGGTAGAGGTTAATACAGTGAAGGAGTTTAAGTATGCATGGGATAGGTATAAGGCTATCCTAGATATAAGATAAGGCCAGGGACTAATGAAAGTATTACATTACTGAGAGGGTAGTGGATGCATGGAATAGTTTTTTAATTCTTGGCAACTATGCATGTCTTCTGTAACATGTTGCATGACAAGTCTCATGTTCCTGTAACATGTTGCATGTCATGTCTCATGTTCCTGTAACATGTTGCATGTCATGTCTCATGTTCCTGTAACATGTTGCATGTCATGTCTCATGTTCCTGTAACATGTTGCATGTCATGTCTCATGTTCCTGTAACATGTTGCATGTCATGTCTCATGTTCCTGTAACATGTTGCATGTCATGTCTCATGTTCCTGTAACTTGTTGCATGTAGCAGTGATTTTACATTCTGTGCACTGAGAATATAAGCAGATTGAACGGAATAAACGGGATTTAACTCTATACTGACGATCACATCAGCAGAATAAACATGTTAAACTTGCAAACTGAAATTCCTCTGTACCAGCGAGAGATGATGCAAGCTGATCATATGACTTAACCCAGCCCAGTAAATGATGTCACTGGCTAAAAGCTACACCCCAGGAAGTCCATTAACATAACCAAAATGAAGTTGGCAGACCCACGTTACCTCGGCACTTTCCTGTTCAGAATGACCCTTCTGGCTTTAAGAAGAGGTGAGATTTATTAATTCTAATGGAGATTCCTGTATTTCTGTGCTGTTTGTGTTTAGCTGTAATTCTTCTTTGTCATTTGCTGTACCCACACATATTATGTATTGTTTTTATCTGGACAATACAGGCTTTCTTTGGATGCCATCATTTTGATCATATCTTATAATATTATATAAAAAAATATATATGGTAAAAAAACATAAAACAAAAATCTCCTGACTTTTATTTGAAACATCTTCTCATCGACAAAATTAAACAAAAAAACCTGCTAAATAGAATCTACTATGTCTCCTGAGTACAGGGATACCACCCACGGTGGTTTGTTGGGTTGTTTGGGGGCTAAAAGGCCAAATTTCGAGGTGCAGGTTTGGGTTTTCCATCTTGAAATGTTCCGCCAAGGGTCCAATTGTCAAATCATATAAGAGGGGGGGCCATTATTTTTTTTATCCTATTCCCTGCATTTTGTATTTTTAATTTCCTAGTCATCTCCTTCACCGCACAATTATTAGTGTAGTACCATTTACATTTTAAACAAGACAGCATAGTCTCAGTGGATTTTTTGAGTCTCCCTACTATCTGTTTTTGAACCTTCCTTATAATCTCTATATTTGGATTCAGTTTGTG
Organism: Pelodytes ibericus; assembly: GCA_036172795.1. Classification (NCBI taxonomy): domain Eukaryota; kingdom Metazoa; phylum Chordata; class Amphibia; order Anura; family Pelodytidae; genus Pelodytes; species Pelodytes ibericus. Next base: position 194,708,911 of record CM069863.1, read on the forward strand.
CTCTCTCTCCAATGGTGCTAATAATGCGTACAGTTCAGGTAGATCCTGACCGCTCTGTTTTTTAATCCATGCTCCCTTTTTAATTAGATGCCCTCTCAGTACGCATTTCATTGCGCACCATAGTGTGTTCTCAGAGATATCAGCTTCATTTTGTTTTAAATACAACTTAACCTGCTCCAACAGATCCTTTCTACTTTCAGGAGATTTTAAAATATTTTGGATTAGTCTCCATTTATTTTGTACTCTATATGCATGGAGCATGGTCTGACCATGTGATGTGTCCAATGCTGGAGGACGTACATCTATCCAGCATGGGGCCCATCACAAAGAAATAGTCAGTTCTTGAGTATGAAAGGTGTACTTTTGAAAAGAATAAATAATCTCTCTGATCCAAATGTTGTACTCTCCATACATCAAAGAAGTTGTGTCTATGCAAACAGGCAGGAAAAACCTCGTCTCTGGTTCTCAATCGCGAGTCGTATTTCCCTTTCCTTGACATTTTCTTATCTAAATCGAAGTTAAGTATTGCGGTAATATCTCCTCCAATTATTCTCATATCTCTACCTATCTTATCTATGCTTGATGCAGTAAAATTAATTAGTCTCACCAAAGTGAGTTTGGGGATGAGACTGCCCCTTCATGTCCTTTAGGTGCAATGTGGGTGAAGATGAAGGGAATAAAAAGAAAAAATGCAATTTTTCAATAACATTTTTATTTTATATTAAAACAGTTGAATAAAATATTAAAATGTTTATATACAGTTTTAAATTGCAGCTTTAGAGTCGAGCGAGGCACACTGCTAAAGACTTTGGACTTTAAATAGTATGTTATAGTATATATATTATATTATATTATACTATACATATTATATTATACTGCACATATTATAATATACTATAGATCTCTCTCTCTCTCCCTCCCCCCCATGTTGTCTTTCTCTCTCGCTCTCTCCCCCTCTGTTCCTCAATGTTGTCTCTCTCTCTCCCCCTCCCCGATTGGTAGTGTGGGCAGCCGGACGATGTCTGCACGATACGCGGAAACATCATCTGCTGCTGCCCGGCACTTCCGCCTGGACTTCTATGATGAAGCCGGAACATGAACTCCCGGCTTTCGTCATAGAAGTCCAGACGGACATGCTGGGCAGCAGCAGAGGATGTCTGTGCGCATTGCGCAGACATCCACCGGCTGTTAGATCTTACAGTCAGACATCTATTTGAGGTCAGACTATAAGACGACCTTGAATATAAGATAAAGGGTCTTTTTCAGAGCATTTGCTCTGAAAAAAACCTAATCTTCTATTCAAGCAAATACGGTATATAAGACTGTATATGAAACAGAATACATCACATTCTGTTAATCAGTGGTTTTGTTTGTAAAACATTCATGAGACAAACATTACATATTAAAAAGACCCAGTGACCTAAACAGTGTTTGTGATCTGAATAGAGACCTAAAAACCCCCAATAAACTGTTAAACAAAAGGAAAGCTTAGGTGTGGGGAGTCAAACGCTAGATTTTATTTTGTTATATGTTGGTCAAGGGGGAGTATACAAAGCTTACAGGCATACAATATAATAATAATACATAATAATAATAATAAAGCAATATATACACTGCGGAGGTCACTTTGGAGTTGGTTATTGTCAGATCACTGAGATTATTAATAAAAGGAAACATTCAAACAAGTGACGTTATCAGATAGGATTCTGTCCTTAATGTTTAGATTTGGATCCAGGCCTTACTCTCTGATCTAAATCTCATGTTTCCATCTTTATTACAGTCTTTTACATGAATGAAGCAATAATCATGGTGATCATCATTCTCACTGGCATACTCCCACTTCTGACACCAGGCGCAGGTGAGGGGGGCTCATTTCAATACAATGGGGGCAATCCAGGCTCAAAGTTCTAAAAGTGGAAACCAATGTACTTTGCTGATTAGATCAACTTTATGAAAAATGGCAAATTCTGTAGCAACAGTTGAAATACTTAATTCTGTTTGTTCCTGTGACTGGATTTGTCCTAAATATATTTTGTTATTTACTGTTACACAAACCGCAAATACTATTATTATTATTATTATAATGATGATGATGTTTAATTATCTTTACATTTTCTTGATCTAAAAAAATACTATAAATATATTTGTACATTGAAGGTGGCAATAAATGTTCCTTTTACCTCTTGTTGCAGGTAGTGTTTCCAGCGTTCAAAGGTTTTTATTTTATTTACAAAGAATGTATATGTTCTGAGAATATAGTACAAACAGCCTAAACCAAATAAACAGCTTTTAGCTGATGAAAGGAACTGTGAATTGATTAAGAGAAATATATGTGTGTATGGTGTTTACTGCAAATGACATCATCACCTGTGGCCTAATGTGACTACTCAAATTGATGTATATCAAACCAAAGAAACATTCAAAACATGTTTCTCTTGTCAGTGGATGAACTTGTGAGTGTGCTAACACAACTGAATGTAGAGTATTAAATAAATGCTCCGTATTTGCTCGAATATAAGATAACCCTGATTATAAGAAAACCCCCAAACTTAAACTTTTAAAGGATATTCCTTTAAAATGAAAAAGCCTGAGTATAAGACTACCCTATAGGTAAAAAGTTTAACTTGTATATATTCACATGTAAATTTCTTTTCATATTTAATAAAAATTATGATATAAAAAAATGCATTTCTTGTTTTTATTTCCTCTTATTTGCCCATCTGCCTCCCAAAGCCATTTGCCCACCAGACTTAACCAATGCTGCCCCTACCCCCCAGACATTCCCAATGTTCCCTTTCCCCATCCCTCCCCCAGACTAGCCCAATGCTGTCTCCCCCCCTCCCCCCAGACTTAACCAATGCTGGCTCTCCCCTTTTCCTCCCTCCCTCCCTCAATGCTGGCTCTCCTCACTCTATCAATCCCTCCCCCCCATGCTGACTCTCCACCCTCCCCCAAATGTAGCCCATCTCCCTGGTGGCTAGTGGGGGCAGACGTTGGATGTCTGCACATACGTGGGTTAATACAGTGAAGGAGTTTAAGCATGCATGGGATAGGTATAAGGCTATCCTAGATATAAGATAAGGTCAGGGACTAATGAAAGTATTACATTACTGAGAGGGTAGTGGATGTATGGAATAGTCTTCCAGTAGAAGTGGTAGAGGTTAATACAGTGAAGGAGTTTAAGCATGCATGGGATAGGTATAAGGCTATTCTAGATATAAGATAAGGTCAGGGACTAATGAAAGTATTACTTTACTGAGAGGGTAGTGGATGCATGGAATAGTCTTCCAGTAGAAGTGGTAGAGGTTAATACAGTGAAGGAGTTTAAGCATGCATGGGATAGGTATAAGGCTATCCTAGATATAAGATAAGGCCAGGGACTAATGAAAGTATTACTTTACTGAGAGGTTAGTGGATGTATGGAATAGTCTTCCAGTAGAGGTGGTAGAGGTTAATACAGTGAAGGAGTTTAAGCATGCATGGGATAGGTTTAAGGCTATCCTAGATATAAGATAAGGCCAGGGACTAATGAAAGTATTACTTTACTGAGAGGATAGTGGATGTATGGAATAGTCTTCCAGTAGAGATTAATACAGTGAAGGAGTTTAAGCATCCATGGGATAGGTATAAGGCTATCCTAGATATAAGATAAGGCCAGGGACTAATGAAAGTATTACATTACTGAGAGGGTAGTGGATGCATGGAATAGTCTTCCAGTAGAAGTGGTAGAGGTTGATACAGTGAAGGAGTTTAAGCATGTATGGGATAGGTATAAGGCTATCCTAGATATAAGATAAGGGAAGGGACTAATGAAAGTATTACATTACTGAGAGGGTAGTGGATGTATGGAATAGTCTTCCAGTAGAAGTGGTAGAGGTTAATACAGTGAAGGAGTTTAAGCATGCATGGGATAGGTATAAGGCTATCCTAGATATAAGATAAGGCCAGGGACTAATGAAAGTATTACATTACTGAGAGGGTAGTGGATGTATGGAATAGTCTTCCAGTAGAAGTGGTAGAGGTTAATACAGTGAAGGAGTTTAAGCATGCATGGGATAGGTATAAGGCTATCCTAGTTAAAATACAAGGCCAGGGACTAATGAAAGTATTACATTACTGAGAGGGTAGTGGATGTATGGAATAGTCTTCCAGTAGAGATTAATACAGTGAAGGAGTTTAAGCATCCATGGGATAGGTATAAGGCTATCCTAGATATAAGATAAGGCCAGGGTCTAATGAAAGTATTACATTACTGAGAGGGTAGTGGATGCATGGAATAGTCTTCCAGTAGAAGTGGTAGAGGTTGATACAGTGAAGGAGTTTAAGCATGTATGGGATAGGTATAAGGCTATCCTAGATATAAGATAAGGCCAGGGACTAATGAAAGTATTACATTACTGAGAGGGTAGTGGATGCATGGAACCGTCTTCCAGTAGAAGTGGAAGAGGTTAATACAGTGAAGGAGTTCAAGCATGCATGGGATAGGTATAAGGCTATCCTAGAGATAAGATAAGGCCAGGGACTAATGAAAGTATTACTTTACTGAGAGGGTAGTGGATGTATGGAATAGTCTTCCAGTAGAGATTAATACAGTGAATGAGTTTAAGCATCCATGGGATAGGTATAAGGCTATCCTAGATATAAAATAAAGCCAGGGACTAATGAAAGTATTATATTACTGAGAGGGTAGTGGATGTATGGAATAGTCTTTCAGTAGAAGTGGTAGAGGTTAATACAGTGAAGGAGTTTAAGCATGCATGGGATAGGTATAAGGCTATCCTAGATATAAGATAAGGTCAGGTTGATGAAAGTATTACTTTACTGAGAGGGTAGTGGATGCATGGAATAGTCTTCCAGTAGAAGTGGTAGAGGTTAATACAATGAAGGAGTTTAAGCATGCGTGGGATAGGTATAAGGCTATCCTAGATATAAGATAAGTTCAGGGACTAATGAAAGTATTACATTACTGAGAGGGTAGTGGATGTATGGAATAATCTTCCAGTAGAAGTGGTAGAGGTTAATACAGTGATGGAGTTTAAGCATGCGTGGGATAGGTATAAGGCTATCCTAGATATAAGATAAGGCCAGGGACTAATGAAAGGATTACATTACTGAGAGGGTAGTGGATGTATGGAATAGTCTTCCAGTAGAAGTGGTAGAGGTTAATACAGTGAAGGAGTTTAAGCATGCATGGGATAGGTATAAGGCTATCTTAGATATAAGATAAGGCCAGGGACTAATGAAAGTATTACATTACTGAGAGGGTAGTGGATGTATGGAATAGTCTTCCAGTAGAAGTGGTAGAGGTTTATACAGTGAAGGAGTTTAAGCATGCGTGGGATAGGTATAAGGCTATCCTAGCTATAAGGCCAGGGACTAATGAAAGTATTACATTACTGAGAGGGTAGTGGATGTATGGAATAGTCTTCCAGTAGAAGTGGTAGAGGTTTATACAGTGAAGGAGTTTAAGCATGCATGGGATAGGTATAAGGCTATCCTAGATATAAGATAAGGCCAGGGACTAATGAAAGTATTACATTACTGAGAGGGTAGTGGATGTATGGAATAGTCTTCCAGTAGAAGTGGTAGAGGTTAATACAGTGAAGGAGTTTAAGCATGCATGGGATAGGTATAATTTAGCCTAGATATAAGATAAGGCCAGGGACTAATGAAAGTATTACATTACTGAGAGGGTAGTAAATGTATGGAATAGTCTTCCAGTAGAAGTGGTAGAGGTTAATACAGTGAAGGAGTTTAAGCATGCATGGGATAGGTATAAGGCTATCCTAGATATAAGATAAGGTCAGGGACTAATGAAAGTATTACATTACTGAGAGGGTAGTGGATGTATGGAATAGTCTTCCAGTAGAAGTGGTAGAGGTTAATACAGTGATGGAGTTTAAGCATGCATTGGATAGGTATAAGGCTATCTTAGATATAAGATAAGGCCAGGGACTAATGAAAGTATTACATTACTGAGAGGGTAGTGGATGTATGGAATAGTCTTCCAGTAGAAGTGGTAGAGGTTTATACAGTGAAGGAGTTTAAGCATGCGTGGGATAGGTATAAGGCTATCCTAGCTATAAGGCCAGGGACTAATGAAAGTATTACATTACTGAGAGGGTAGTGGATGTATGGAATAGTCTTCCAGTAGAAGTGGTAGAGGTTTATACAGTGAAGGAGTTTAAGCATGCATGGGATAGGTATAAGGCTATCCTAGATATAAGATAAGGCCAGGGACTAATGAAAGTATTACATTACTGAGAGGGTAGTGGATGTATGGAATAGTCTTCCAGTAGAAGTGGTAGAGGTTTATACAGTGAAGGAGTTTAAGCATGCATGGGCAGTGCTGTATTTACCGCGAGGCATCCTAGGCGGATGCCTAGGGCGGCAAATTTTGGGGGGCGGCAGCGCCCCCCAGCACTGAAAAAAAAAAAAAAAAAAAACCGCGGCCCTTTAAAATAAAAAAAAGACCGCGCTTGCAGGCAGAGAAAGAGGTGAGAGGAGATCGGAAGATCCCCCCTCACCATCGCTCTGCCTGCCAGGCTGCACGGGGAGCCGAACAGGCAGCACAGAGAAACCTCCGTGCTGCCTGTTCGGCTCCCCGTGCAGTGTGCCGACACGGAAGTGCCGACAGTCACGTGACCGGCGCGCTGACGTCATACGCGCGCCCGGTCACGTGACCTGTCGGCACAATCGCCGGGAAGCCGAACAGGCAGCATGGAGGGACCATGCTGCCTGCCTGCCAGGGAAAGGTAAGTGCTGATGGGAGACTGTGTGTGTGTGTGTGTGTGTGTGTGTGTGTGTGTGTGTGTGTGTGACTGAGTGTGATGGGAGTCAGAGTGTGTGTGTGATGGGATACAGTGTGTGTGACTGAGTGTGATGGGAGTCAGAGTATGTGTGATGGGAGACAGTGTGTGTGACTGAGTGTGATGGGAGTCAGAGTGTGTGTGATGGGAGTCAGAGTGTGTGATGGGAGACAGTGTGTGTGACTGAGTGTGATGGGAGTCAGAGTGTGTGTGATGGGAGTAGGAGTGTGTGACTGAGTGTGATGGGAGTAGGAGTGTGTGACTGAGTGTGATGGGAGTGTGAGCTTGATGTGAGTCTGAATGATGGGGCATGTCTTAGGTGTGTAACGTGGGTGTGCAGCTTGGGTAGGGGGGTGCCCGGATTTTGTCTGCCTAGGGCAGCACAAAATCAAGATACACCACTGTGCATGGGATAGGTATAAGGTGGGCCGATCTCATGCTTTGGGGTCTGGGACTGTAGAGAATACATACCTCAAATGAACAGTAATGCTGGACATGTTCTCATTTTGTTCTCCAGACTCCAGACAGGGTTTTCTGTGTTTAATCCTTGTTATTTTGTGACTGTTCTGCATTGTGTTTTTTGTGTCTATGATTTTGTTATTTTAACACCGCACTGTGTTAATCAGATTTAATATAAATTAAGCAGTTCTGTGTTTGTTCTTCATTTGAACTCATAACCTTTTGGCGATAGTTATTATTATACCACATTACCTTGTTTCTGTTTAGGGACCCCTAAATTGTGTTTGGTATAATTTGGAATTAAGAGAGGATATCTCGGGTAATCCAGGCCTTGTAGGGGCCAATATATAGTCTGGTGGTTGCAGTTAATTTGCTTAGAGCCGGTGTTCTGTCAAATTACTGGAGCAAATTCTCCTGCGCAATCGCAGGAGAATTTGCTCACTGCGCATGCGCATAAAGTTACAGCTGATAACTCAGCTGTAACTTTGTGTCCACCGCGCATGCGCGAGCTGCGCAACCCACATCCCGCCCCCCGCACACCCCTTCTTACCAGATGATCGGGCAACGGCGGTACACAGCGCATGCGCGCGGCTATCAAGCCGTGTGGGAATGCGCTGTGTCCGTGGCTGGATTCAAAACGCTGGTAATTAACACGGGGCGGGGGGGACATAATGAGCCAAGAGAGAGGTAAGCACCCTGGTGAGGGCTGCCTCATCTTGATAGGAGTTGTGATCCCGCCGCTGTATTATTGAGTTAATTATTAATTAACCTCTAGCCAAACCCACCCAGCTCTCACTGTCCCCAAATACTGTTAGGAATAAGGAAGCTTACTAATCATCCCACTAAAACACCCATTAATTAACCTATGGCCAAACCCACCCAGCTCCCACTGTCCCCAAATACAGTTAGGAATAAGGAAGCTTACTAATCATCTCACTAGAACACCCATTAATTAACCTCTAGCCAAACCCACCCAGCTCCCACTATCCCCAAATACTGTTAGGAATAAGGAAGCTTACTATTCATCTCACTAGAACACCCATTAATTAACCTCTAGCCAAACCCACCCAACTCCCATTGTCCCCAAATACTGTTAGGAATAAGGAAGTTTACTCTTCATCCCACTAGAACACTCATTAATTAACCTCTGGCCAAACCCACACAGCTCCCACTGTCCCCAAATACTGTTAGGAATAAGGAAGCTTACTATTTATCCCACTAGAACATCCATTAATTAACCTCTTGTCCAACCTACCCAGCTCTCACTGTCCCCAAATACTGTTAGGAATAAGGAAGCTTACTAATCATCCCACTAAAACACCCATTAATTAACCTATGGCCAAACCCACCCAGCTCCCACTGTCCCCAAATACAGTTAGGAATAAGGAAGCTTACTAATCATCTCACTAGAACACCCATTAATTAACCTCTAGCCAAACCCACCCAGCTCCCACTATCCCCAAATACTGTTAGGAATAAGGAAGCTTACTATTCATCCCACTAGAACACCCATTAATTAACCTCTGGCCAAACCCACCCAGCTCCCACTGTCCCCAAATACTGTTAGGAATAAGGAAGCTTACTATTCATCCCATTAGAACACCCATTAATTAACCTCTGACCAAACTCATCCAGCTCCCACTGTCCCAAATACTGTTAGGAATAAGGAAGCTTACTATTAATCCCACTAGAACACCCATTAATTAACCTCTGGCCAAACCCACCCAGCTCTCACTGTCCCCAAATATTTTTAGAAATAAGGAAGCTTACTATTCATCCCACTAGAACACCCATTCATTAACCTCTGGCCAAACCAACCCAGCTCCCACTGTCCCCAAATACTGTTAGGAATAAGGAAGCTTATTATTCATCCCACTAGAACACCCAATAATTAACCTCTGACCAAACCCACCCAGCACTCACTGTCCCTAAATACTGTTAGGAATAAAGAAGCTTACTAATCATCCCACTAAAACATCCATTAATTAACCTCTGGCCAAACCCACCCAGCTCTCACTGTCCCCATATATTGTTAGGCATATGGAAGCTTACTATTCATCCCACTAAAACACTATTAATTAACCTCTGGCCAAACCCACCCAGCTCCCGCTGTCCCCAAATACTGTTAGGAAAAAGGAAGTTTACTATTCATCCCACTAGAACACTCATTAATTAACCTCTGGCCAAACCCACCCAGCTCCCACTGTCCCCAAATACTGTTAGGAATAAGGAAGCTTACTATCTATCCCACTAGAACATCCATTAATACAATTTTTGTCAAACCTACCCAGCTCTCACTGTCCCCATATACTGCTAGGATTAAGGAAGCTTACTAATCATCTCACTAGAACACCCATTAATTAACCTATGGCCAAACCCACCCAGCTCCCACTGTCCCCAAATACTGTTAGGAATAAGGAAGCTTACTATTCATCCCACTAGAACACCCATGAATTAACCTCTGGCCAAACCCACCCAGCTCCCACTGTCCCCAAATACAGTTCGGAATAAGGAAGCTTACTAATCATCTCACTAGAACACCCATTAATTAACCTCTGGCCAAACCCACTCAGCTCTCTCTGTATCCAAATATTGTTAGGAATAAGGAAGCTTACTATTCATTCCACTAGAACACCCATGAATTAACCTCTGGCCAAACCCACCCAGCTCCCACTGTCCCCAAATACAGTTAGGAATAAGGAAGCTTACTAATCATCTCACTAGAACACCCATTAATTAACCTCTAGCCAAACCCACCCAGCTCCTACTGTCCCCAAATACTGTTAGGAATAAGGAAGCTTACTATTCATCCCACTAGAACATCCATTAATTAACCTCTGACCAAACTCATCCAGCTCCCACTGTCCCCAAATACTGTTAGGAATAAGGAAGCTTGCTATTCATTCCACTAGAACACCCATTAATTATCCTCTGGCCAAACCCACCCAGCTCCCACTGTCCCCAAATACTGTTAGGAATAAGGAAGCTTACTATTCATCTCACTAGAACACCCATTAATTAACCTCTAGCCAAACCCACCCAACTCCCACTGTCCCCAAATATTGTTAGGTATAAGGAAGCTTACCTTTCATCCCACTAGAACACCCATTAATTAACCTCTGGTCAAACCTACCCAGCTCTCACTGTCCCCAAATACTGTTAGGAATAAGGAAGCTTACTATTCATCCCACTAGAACACTCATTAATTATTCTCTGGCCAAACCCACCCAGCTCCCACTGTCCCCAAATACAGTTAGGAATATGGAAGCTTACTAATCATCTCACTAGAACACCCATTAATTAACCTCTAGCCAAACCCACCCAGCTCCCACTGTCCCCAAATACTGTTAGGAATAAGGAAGCTTACTATTCATTCCACTAGAACACCCATTAATTATCCTCTGGCCAAACCCATCCAGCTCCCACTGTCCCCAAATACTGTTAGGAATAAGGAAGCTTACTATTCATCCCATTAGAACACGCATTAATTAACCTCTAGCCAAACCCATCCTGCTCCCACTGTCCCCAAATACTGTTAGGAATTAGGAAGCTTACTATTCATCTCACTAGAACACCCATTAATTAACCTCTGGCCAAACCCACCCAGCTCCCACTGTCCCCAAATATTGTTAGGTATAAGGAAGCTTACCTTTCATCTCACTAGAACACCCATTAATTAACCTCTGGCCAAACCCACCCAGCTCTCACTGTCCCCAAATACTGTTAGGAATAAGGAAGCTTACTATTCATCCCATTAGAACACCCATTAATAAACTTCTGGCCAAACCCACCCAGCTCCCACTGTCCCCAAATACTGTTAGGAATAATGAAGCTTACTATTCATCCCACTAGAACACCCATTAATTAACCTCTGGTCAATCCTACCCAGCTCTCACTGTCCCCAAATACTGTTAGGAATAATGAAGCTTACTATTCATCTCACTAGAACACCCATTAATTAACCTCTAGCCAAACCCACCCAACTCCCATTGTCCCCAAATACTGTTAGGAATAAGGAAGTTTACTCTTCATCCCACTAGAACACTCATTAATTAACCTCTGGCCAAACCCACCCAGCTCCCACTGTCCCCAAATACTGTTAGGAATAAGGAAGCTTACTATTTATCCCACTAGAACATCCATTAATTAACCTCTTGTCCAACCTACCCAGCTCTCACTGTCCCCAAATACTGTTAGGATTAAGGAAGCTTACTAATCATCTCACTAGAACACCCATTAATTAACCTCTAGCCAAACCCACCTAGCTCCCACTGTCCCCAAATACTGTTAGGAATAAGGAAGCTTACTATTCATTCCACTAGAACACCCATTAATTATCCTCTGGCCAAACCCATCCAGCTCCCACTGTCCCCAAATACTGTTAGGAATAAGGAAGCTTACTATTCATCCCATTAGAACACGCATTAATTAACCTCTAGCCAAACCCATCCTGCTCCCACTGTCCCCAAATACTGTTAGGAATTAGGAAGCTTACTATTCATCTCACTAGAACACCCATTAATTAACCTCTGGCCAAACCCACCCAGCTCCCACTGTCCCCAAATATTGTTAGGTATAAGGAAGCTTACCTTTCATCTCACTAGAACACCCATTAATTAACCTCTGGCCAAACCCACCCAGCTCTCACTGTCCCCAAATACTGTTAGGAATAAGGAAGCTTACTATTCATCCCATTAGAACACCCATTAATAAACTTCTGGCCAAACCCACCCAGCTCCCACTGTCCCCAAATACTGTTAGGAATAATGAAGCTTACTATTCATCCCACTAGAACACCCATTAATTAACCTCTGGTCAATCCTACCCAGCTCTCACTGTCCCCAAATACTGTTAGGAATAATGAAGCTTACTATTCATCTCACTAGAACACCCATTAATTAACCTCTAGCCAAACCCACCCAACTCCCATTGTCCCCAAATACTGTTAGGAATAAGGAAGTTTACTCTTCATCCCACTAGAACACTCATTAATTAACCTCTGGCCAAACCCACCCAGCTCCCACTGTCCCCAAATACTGTTAGGAATAAGGAAGCTTACTATTTATCCCACTAGAACATCCATTAATTAACCTCTTGTCCAACCTACCCAGCTCTCACTGTCCCCAAATACTGTTAGGATTAAGGAAGCTTACTAATCATCTCACTAGAACACCCATTAATTAACCTCTAGCCAAACCCACCTAGCTCCCACTGTCCCCAAATACTGTTAGGAATAAGGAAGCTTACTATTCATTCCACTAGAACACCCATTAATTATCCTCTGGCCAAACCCATCCAGCTCCCACTGTCCCCAAATACTGTTAGGAATAAGGAAGCTTACTATTCATCCCATTAGAACACGCATTAATTAACCTCTAGCCAAACCCATCCTGCTCCCACTGTCCCCAAATATTGTTAGGTATAAGGAAGCTTACCTTTCATCTCACTAGAACACCCATTAATTAACCTCTGGCCTAAGGCACCCAGCTCCCAATGTCCCCAAATACAGTTATCAATAAGGAAGCTTACTATTCATCCCACTAGAACATCCATTAATTAACCTGTGACCAAACTCATCCAGCTCCCACTGTCCCAAATACTGTTAGGAATAAGGAAGTTTACTATTCATCCCACTAGAACACCCATGAATTAACCTCTGGCCAAACCCACCCAGCTCCCACTGTCCCCAAATACAGTTAGGAATTAGGAAGCTTACTGATCATCTCACTAGAATACCCATTAATTAAAATCTAGCCAAACCCACCCAGCTCCCACTGTCCCCAAATACTGTTAGGAATAAGGAAGCTTACTATTCATTCCACTAGAACACCCATTAATTATCCTCTGGCCAAACCCATCCAGCTCCCACTGTCCCCAAATACTGTTAGGAATAAGGAAGCTTACTATTCATCCCATTAGAACACGCATTAATTAACCTCTAGCCAAACCCATCCTGCTCCCACTGTCCCCAAATATTGTTAGGTATAAGGAAGCTTACCTTTCATCTCACTAGAACACCCATTAATTAACCTCTGGCCAAACCCACCCAGCTCTCACTGTCCCCAAATACTGTTAGGAATAAGGAAGCTTACTATTCATCCCATTAGAACACCCATTAATAAACTTCTGGCCAAACCCACCCAGCTCCCACTGTCCCCAAATACTGTTAGGAATAATGAAGCTTACTATTCATCCCACTAGAACACCCATTAATTAACCTCTTGTCAAACCTACCCAGCTCTCACTGTCCCCAAATACTGTTAGGATTAAGGAAGCTTACTAATCATCTCACTAGAACACCCATTAATTAACCTCTAGCCAAACCCACCAGTTCCCACTGTCCACAAATACTGTTAGGAATAAGGAAGCTTACTATTCATCCCACTAGAACACCCATTAATTAACCTCTGGCCAAACCCACACAGCTCTCACTGTCCCCAAATATTTTTATAAATAAGGAAGCTTACTATTCATCCCACTAGAACACCCATTAATTAACCTCTGGCCAAACCAACCTAGCTCCCACTGTCCCCAAATACTGTTAGGAATAAGGAAGTTTACTATTCATCCCACTAGAACACCCATGAATTAACCTCTGGCCAAACCCACCCAGCTCCCACTGTCCCCAAATACAGTTAGGAATTAGGAAGCTTACTGATCATCTCACTAGAACACCCATTAATTAACCTCTAGCCAAAGCCACCCAACTCCCATTGTCCCCAAATACAGTTAGGAATAAGGAAGCTTACTATTCATCCCACTAGAACATCCATTAATTAACTTCTGACCAAACCCACCCAGCTCTCACTGTCCCCAAATACTGTTAGGAATAAGGAAGCTTACTATTCATCCCATTAGAACACGCATTAATTAACCTCTAGCCAAACCCATCCTGCTCCCACTGTCCCCAAATATTGTTAGGTATAAGGAAGCTTACCTTTCATCTCACTAGAACACCCATTAATTAACCTCTGGCCAAACCCACCCAGCTCTCACTGTCCCCAAATACTGTTAGGAATAAGGAAGCTTACTATTCATCCCATTAGAACACCCATTAATAAACTTCTGGCCAAACCCACCCAGCTCCCACTGTCCCCAAATACTGTTAGGAATAATGAAGCTTACTATTCATCCCACTAGAACACCCATTAATTAACCTCTTGTCAAACCTACCCAGCTCTCACTGTCCCCAAATACTGTTAGGATTAAGGAAGCTTACTAATCATCTCACTAGAACACCCATTAATTAACCTCTAGCCAAACCCACCCAGTTCCCACTGTCCACAAATACTGTTAGGAATAAGGAAGCTTACTATTCATCCCACTAGAACACCCATTAATTAACCTCTGGCCAAACCCACCCAGCTCTCACTGTCCACAAATATTTTTATAAATAAGGAAGCTTACTATTCATCCCACTAGAACACCCATTAATTAACCTCTGGCCAAACCAACCTAGCTCCCACTGTCCCCAAATACTGTTAGGAATAAGGAAGTTTACTATTCATCCCACTAGAACACCCATGAATTAACCTCTGGCCAAACCCACCCAGCTCCCACTGTCCCCAAATACAGTTAGGAATTAGGAAGCTTACTGATCATCTCACTAGAACACCCATTAATTAACCTCTAGCCAAACCCACCCAACTCCCATTGTCCCCAAATACAGTTAGGAATAAGGAAGCTTACTATTCATCCCACTAGAACATCCATTAATTAACCTCTGGCCAAACCCACCCAGCTCCCACTGTCCCCAAATACTGTTAGGAAAAAGGAAGTTTACTATTCATCCCACTAGAACACTCATTAATTAACCTCTGGCCAAACCCACCCAGCTCCCACTGTCCCCAAATACTGTTAGGAAAAAGGAAGTTTACTATTCATCCCACTAGAACACTCATTAATTAACCTCTGGCCAAACCCACCCAGCTCCCACTGTCCCCAAATACAGTTAGGAATTAGGAAGCTTACTGATCATCTCACTAGAACACCCATTAATTAACCTCTAGCCAAACCCACCCAACTCCCATTGTCCCCAAATACAGTTAGGAATAAGGAAGCTTACTATTCATCCCACTAGAACATCCATTAATTAACCTCTGGCCAAACCCACCCAGCTCCCACTGTCCCCAAATACTGTTAGGAAAAAGGAAGTTTACTATTCATCCCACTAGAACACTCATTAATTAACCTCTGGCCAAACCCACCCAGCTCCCACTGTCCCCATATACTGCTAGGATTAAGGAAGCTTACTAATCATCTCACTAGAACACCCATTAATTAACCTATGGCCAAACCCACCCAGCTCCCACTGTCCCCAAATACTGTTAGGAATAAGGAAGCTTACTATTCATCCCACTAGAACACCCATGAATTAACCTCTGGCCAAACCCACCCAGCTCCCACTGTCCCCAAATACAGTTCGGAATAAGGAAGCTTACTAATCATCTCACTAGAACACCCATTAATTAACCTCTGGCCAAACCCACTCAGCTCTCTCTGTATCCAAATATTGTTAGGAATAAGGAAGCTTACTATTCATTCCACTAGAACACCCATGAATTAACCTCTGGCCAAACCCACCCAGCTCCCACTGTCCCCAAATACAGTTAGGAAAAAGGAAGCTTACTAATCATCTCACTAGAACACCCATTAATTAACCTCTAGCCAAACCCACCCAGCTCCTACTGTCCCCAAATACTGTTAGGAATAAGGAAGCTTACTATTCATCCCACTAGAACATCCATTAATTAACCTCTGACCAAACTCATCCAGCTCCCACTGTCCCCAAATACTGTTAGGAATAAGGAAGCTTGCTATTCATTCCACTAGAACACCCATTAATTATCCTCTGGCCAAACCCACCCAGCTCCCACTGTCCCCAAATACTGTTAGGAATAAGGAAGCTTACTATTCATCTCACTAGAACACCCATTAATTAACCTCTAGCCAAACCCACCCAACTCCCACTGTCCCCAAATATTGTTAGGTATAAGGAAGCTTACCTTTCATCCCACTAGAACACCCATTAATTAACCTCTGGTCAAACCTACCCAGCTCTCACTGTCCCCAAATACTGTTAGGAATAAGGAAGCTTACTATTCATCCCACTAGAACACTCATTAATTATTCTCTGGCCAAACCCACCCAGCTCCCACTGTCCCCAAATACAGTTAGGAATATGGAAGCTTACTAATCATCTCACTAGAACACCCATTAATTAACCTCTAGCCAAACCCACCCAGCTCCCACTGTCCCCAAATACTGTTAGGAATAAGGAAGCTTACTATTCATTCCACTAGAACACCCATTAATTATCCTCTGGCCAAACCCATCCAGCTCCCACTGTCCCCAAATACTGTTAGGAATAAGGAAGCTTACTATTCATCCCATTAGAACACGCATTAATTAACCTCTAGCCAAACCCATCCTGCTCCCACTGTCCCCAAATACTGTTAGGAATTAGGAAGCTTACTATTCATCTCACTAGAACACCCATTAATTAACCTCTAGCCAAACCCACCCAGCTCCCACTGTCCCCAAATATTGTTAGGTATAAGGAAGCTTACCTTTCATCTCACTAGAACACCCATTAATTAACCTCTGGCCAAACCCACCCAGCTCTCACTGTCCCCAAATACTGTTAGGAATAAGGAAGCTTACTATTCATCCCATTAGAACACCCATTAATAAACTTCTGGCCAAACCCACCCAGCTCCCACTGTCCCCAAATACTGTTAGGAATAATGAAGCTTACTATTCATCCCACTAGAACACCCATTAATTAACCTCTGGTCAATCCTACCCAGCTCTCACTGTCCCCAAATACTGTTAGGAATAATGAAGCTTACTATTCATCTCACTAGAACACCCATTAATTAACCTCTAGCCAAACCCACCCAACTCCCATTGTCCCCAAATACTGTTAGGAATAAGGAAGTTTACTCTTCATCCCACTAGAACACTCATTAATTAACCTCTGGCCAAACCCACCCAGCTCCCACTGTCCCCAAATACTGTTAGGAATAAGGAAGCTTACTATTTATCCCACTAGAACATCCATTAATTAACCTCTTGTCCAACCTACCCAGCTCTCACTGTCCCCAAATACTGTTAGGATTAAGGAAGCTTACTAATCATCTCACTAGAACACCCATTAATTAACCTCTAGCCAAACCCACCCAGCTCCCACTGTCCCCAAATAATGTTAGGAATAAGGAAGCTTACTATTCATTCCACTAGAACACCCATTAATTATCCTCTGGCCAAACCCATCCAGCTCCCACTGTCCCCAAATACTGTTAGGAATAAGGAAGCTTACTATTCATCCCATTAGAACACGCATTAATTAACCTCTAGCCAAACCCATCCTGCTCCCACTGTCCCCAAATATTGTTAGGTATAAGGAAGCTTACCTTTCATCTCACTAGAACACCCATTAATTAACCTCTGGCCTAAGGCACCCAGCTCCCAATGTCCCCAAATACAGTTATCAATAAGGAAGCTTACTATTCATCCCACTAGAACATCCATTAATTAACCTGTGACCAAACTCATCCAGCTCCCACTGTCCCAAATACTGTTAGGAATAAGGAAGTTTACTATTCATCCCACTAGAACACCCATGAATTAACCTCTGGCCAAACCCACCCAGCTCCCACTGTCCCCAAATACAGTTAGGAATTAGGAAGCTTACTGATCATCTCACTAGAATACCCATTAATTAAAATCTAGCCAAACCCACCCAGCTCCCACTGTCCCCAAATACTGTTAGGAATAAGGAAGCTTACTATTCATTCCACTAGAACACCCATTAATTATCCTCTGGCCAAACCCATCCAGCTCCCACTGTCCCCAAATACTGTTAGGAATAAGGAAGCTTACTATTCATCCCATTAGAACACGCATTAATTAACCTCTAGCCAAACCCATCCTGCTCCCACTGTCCCCAAATATTGTTAGGTATAAGGAAGCTTACCTTTCATCTCACTAGAACACCCATTAATTAACCTCTGGCCAAACCCACCCAGCTCTCACTGTCCCCAAATACTGTTAGGAATAAGGAAGCTTACTATTCATCCCATTAGAACACCCATTAATAAACTTCTGGCCAAACCCACCCAGCTCCCACTGTCCCCAAATACTGTTAGGAATAATGAAGCTTACTATTCATCCCACTAGAACACCCATTAATTAACCTCTTGTCAAACCTACCCAGCTCTCACTGTCCCCAAATTCTGTTAGGATTAAGGAAGCTTACTAATCATCTCACTAGAACACCCATTAATTAACCTCTAGTCAAACCCACCAGTTCCCACTGTCCACAAATACTGTTAGGAATAAGGAAGCTTACTATTCATCCCACTAGAACACCCATTAATTAACCTCTGGCCAAACCCACCCAGCTCTCACTGTCCACAAATATTTTTATAAATAAGGAAGCTTACTATTCATCCCACTAGAACACCCATTAATTAACCTCTGGCCAAACCAACCTAGCTCCCACTGTCCCCAAATACTGTTAGGAATAAGGAAGCTTACTATTCATCCCACTAGAACACCCATTAATAAACTTCTGGCCAAACCCACCCAGCTCCCACTGTCCCCAAATACTGTTAGGAATAATGAAGCTTACTATTCATCCCACTAGAACACCCATTAATTAACCTCTTGTCAAACCTACCCAGCTCTCACTGTCCCCAAATACTGTTAGGATTAAGGAAGCTTACTAATCATCTCACTAGAACACCCATTAATTAACCTCTAGCCAAACCCACCCAGTTCCCACTGTCCACAAATACTGTTAGGAATAAGGAAGCTTACTATTCATCCCACTAGAACACCCATTAATTAACCTCTGGCCAAACCCACCCAGCTCTCACTGTCCACAAATATTTTTATAAATAAGGAAGCTTACTATTCATCCCACTAGAACACCCATTAATTAACCTCTGGCCAAACCAACCTAGCTCCCACTGTCCCCAAATACTGTTAGGAATAAGGAAGTTTACTATTCATCCCACTAGAACACCCATGAATTAACCTCTGGCCAAACCCACCCAGCTCCCACTGTCCCCAAATACAGTTAGGAATTAGGAAGCTTACTGATCATCTCACTAGAACACCCATTAATTAACCTCTAGCCAAACCCACCCAACTCCCATTGTCCCCAAATACAGTTAGGAATAAGGAAGCTTACTATTCATCCCACTAGAACATCCATTAATTAACCTCTGGCCAAACCCACCCAGCTCCCACTGTCCCCAAATACTGTTAGGAAAAAGGAAGTTTACTATTCATCCCACTAGAACACTCATTAATTAACCTCTGGCCAAACCCACCCAGCTCCCACTGTCCCCAAATACTGTTAGGAAAAAGGAAGTTTACTATTCATCCCACTAGAACACTCATTAATTAACCTCTGGCCAAACCCACCCAGCTCCCACTGTCCCCAAATACAGTTAGGAATTAGGAAGCTTACTGATCATCTCACTAGAACACCCATTAATTAACCTCTAGCCAAACCCACCCAACTCCCATTGTCCCCAAATACAGTTAGGAATAAGGAAGCTTACTATTCATCCCACTAGAACATCCATTAATTAACCTCTGGCCAAACCCACCCAGCTCCCACTGTCCCCAAATACTGTTAGGAAAAAGGAAGTTTACTATTCATCCCACTAGAACACTCATTAATTAACCTCTGGCCAAACCCACCCAGCTCCCACTGTCCCCATATACTGCTAGGATTAAGGAAGCTTACTAATCATCTCACTAGAACACCCATTAATTAACCTATGGCCAAACCCACCCAGCTCCCACTGTCCCCAAATACTGTTAGGAATAAGGAAGCTTACTATTCATCCCACTAGAACACCCATGAATTAACCTCTGGCCAAACCCACCCAGCTCCCACTGTCCCCAAATACAGTTCGGAATAAGGAAGCTTACTAATCATCTCACTAGAACACCCATTAATTAACCTCTGGCCAAACCCACTCAGCTCTCTCTGTATCCAAATATTGTTAGGAATAAGGAAGCTTACTATTCATTCCACTAGAACACCCATGAATTAACCTCTGGCCAAACCCACCCAGCTCCCACTGTCCCCAAATACAGTTAGGAAAAAGGAAGCTTACTAATCATCTCACTAGAACACCCATTAATTAACCTCTAGCCAAACCCACCCAGCTCCTACTGTCCCCAAATACTGTTAGGAATAAGGAAGCTTACTATTCATCCCACTAGAACATCCATTAATTAACCTCTGACCAAACTCATCCAGCTCCCACTGTCCCCAAATACTGTTAGGAATAAGGAAGCTTGCTATTCATTCCACTAGAACACCCATTAATTATCCTCTGGCCAAACCCACCCAGCTCCCACTGTCCCCAAATACTGTTAGGAATAAGGAAGCTTACTATTCATCTCACTAGAACACCCATTAATTAACCTCTAGCCAAACCCACCCAACTCCCACTGTCCCCAAATATTGTTAGGTATAAGGAAGCTTACCTTTCATCCCACTAGAACACCCATTAATTAACCTCTGGTCAAACCTACCCAGCTCTCACTGTCCCCAAATACTGTTAGGAATAAGGAAGCTTACTATTCATCCCACTAGAACACTCATTAATTATTCTCTGGCCAAACCCACCCAGCTCCCACTGTCCCCAAATACAGTTAGGAATATGGAAGCTTACTAATCATCTCACTAGAACACCCATTAATTAACCTCTAGCCAAACCCACCCAGCTCCCACTGTCCCCAAATACTGTTAGGAATAAGGAAGCTTACTATTCATTCCACTAGAACACCCATTAATTATCCTCTGGCCAAACCCATCCAGCTCCCACTGTCCCCAAATACTGTTAGGAATAAGGAAGCTTACTATTCATCCCATTAGAACACGCATTAATTAACCTCTAGCCAAACCCATCCTGCTCCCACTGTCCCCAAATACTGTTAGGAATTAGGAAGCTTACTATTCATCTCACTAGAACACCCATTAATTAACCTCTAGCCAAACCCACCCAGCTCCCACTGTCCCCAAATATTGTTAGGTATAAGGAAGCTTACCTTTCATCTCACTAGAACACCCATTAATTAACCTCTGGCCAAACCCACCCAGCTCTCACTGTCCCCAAATACTGTTAGGAATAAGGAAGCTTACTATTCATCCCATTAGAACACCCATTAATAAACTTCTGGCCAAACCCACCCAGCTCCCACTGTCCCCAAATACTGTTAGGAATAATGAAGCTTACTATTCATCCCACTAGAACACCCATTAATTAACCTCTGGTCAATCCTACCCAGCTCTCACTGTCCCCAAATACTGTTAGGAATAATGAAGCTTACTATTCATCTCACTAGAACACCCATTAATTAACCTCTAGCCAAACCCACCCAACTCCCATTGTCCCCAAATACTGTTAGGAATAAGGAAGTTTACTCTTCATCCCACTAGAACACTCATTAATTAACCTCTGGCCAAACCCACCCAGCTCCCACTGTCCCCAAATACTGTTAGGAATAAGGAAGCTTACTATTTATCCCACTAGAACATCCATTAATTAACCTCTTGTCCAACCTACCCAGCTCTCACTGTCCCCAAATACTGTTAGGATTAAGGAAGCTTACTAATCATCTCACTAGAACACCCATTAATTAACCTCTAGCCAAACCCACCCAGCTCCCACTGTCCCCAAATAATGTTAGGAATAAGGAAGCTTACTATTCATTCCACTAGAACACCCATTAATTATCCTCTGGCCAAACCCATCCAGCTCCCACTGTCCCCAAATACTGTTAGGAATAAGGAAGCTTACTATTCATCCCATTAGAACACGCATTAATTAACCTCTAGCCAAACCCATCCTGCTCCCACTGTCCCCAAATATTGTTAGGTATAAGGAAGCTTACCTTTCATCTCACTAGAACACCCATTAATTAACCTCTGGCCTAAGGCACCCAGCTCCCAATGTCCCCAAATACAGTTATCAATAAGGAAGCTTACTATTCATCCCACTAGAACATCCATTAATTAACCTGTGACCAAACTCATCCAGCTCCCACTGTCCCAAATACTGTTAGGAATAAGGAAGTTTACTATTCATCCCACTAGAACACCCATGAATTAACCTCTGGCCAAACCCACCCAGCTCCCACTGTCCCCAAATACAGTTAGGAATTAGGAAGCTTACTGATCATCTCACTAGAATACCCATTAATTAAAATCTAGCCAAACCCACCCAGCTCCCACTGTCCCCAAATACTGTTAGGAATAAGGAAGCTTACTATTCATTCCACTAGAACACCCATTAATTATCCTCTGGCCAAACCCATCCAGCTCCCACTGTCCCCAAATACTGTTAGGAATAAGGAAGCTTACTATTCATCCCATTAGAACACGCATTAATTAACCTCTAGCCAAACCCATCCTGCTCCCACTGTCCCCAAATATTGTTAGGTATAAGGAAGCTTACCTTTCATCTCACTAGAACACCCATTAATTAACCTCTGGCCAAACCCACCCAGCTCTCACTGTCCCCAAATACTGTTAGGAATAAGGAAGCTTACTATTCATCCCATTAGAACACCCATTAATAAACTTCTGGCCAAACCCACCCAGCTCCCACTGTCCCCAAATACTGTTAGGAATAATGAAGCTTACTATTCATCCCACTAGAACACCCATTAATTAACCTCTTGTCAAACCTACCCAGCTCTCACTGTCCCCAAATTCTGTTAGGATTAAGGAAGCTTACTAATCATCTCACTAGAACACCCATTAATTAACCTCTAGTCAAACCCACCAGTTCCCACTGTCCACAAATACTGTTAGGAATAAGGAAGCTTACTATTCATCCCACTAGAACACCCATTAATTAACCTCTGGCCAAACCCACCCAGCTCTCACTGTCCACAAATATTTTTATAAATAAGGAAGCTTACTATTCATCCCACTAGAACACCCATTAATTAACCTCTGGCCAAACCAACCTAGCTCCCACTGTCCCCAAATACTGTTAGGAATAAGGAAGTTTACTATTCATCCCACTAGAACACCCATGAATTAACCTCTGGCCAAACCCACCCAGCTCCCACTGTCCCCAAATACAGTTAGGAATTAGGAAGCTTACTGATCATCTCACTAGAACACCCATTAATTAACCTCTAGCCAAACCCACCCAACTCCCATTGTCCCCAAATACAGTTAGGAATAAGGAAGCTTACTATTCATCCCACTAGAACATCCATTAATTAACCTCTGGCCAAACCCACCCAGCTCTCACTGTCCCCAAATACTGTTAGGAATAAGGAAGCTTACTATTCATCCCATTAGAACAACCATTAATTAACCTCTAGCCAAACCCACCCAGCTCTCACTGTCCCCAAATACTGCTATGTATAATGAAGCTTACTATTCATCCCACTAGAACATCCATTAATTAACCTCTGGCCAAACCCACCCAGCTCTCACTGTCCCCAAATGCTGTTAGGAATAAGGAAGCTTACTATTCATCCCATTAGAACACCCATTAATTAACCTCTAGCCAAACCCACCCAGCTCTCACTGTCCCCAAATACAGTCAGGAATAATGAAGCTTACTATTCATCTCACTAGAACACCCATTACTTAACCTCTAGCCAAACCCACCCAACTCCCATTTTCCCCAAATACTGTTAGGAATAAGGAAGCTTCCTATCTATCCCATTAGAACACCCATTAATTAACCTCTAGCCAAACCCACCCAGCTCTCACTGTCCCCAAATACAGTTAGGAATAATGAAGCTTACTATTCATCTCACTAGAACACCCATTAATTAACCTCTAGCCAAACCAACCCAACTCCCATTTTCCCCAAATACTGTTAGGAATAAGGAAGCTTACTATTCATCCCACTAGAACACCCATTAATTAACCATTTGCCAAACCCACCCAGCTCCCACTGTTCCCAAATACTGTTAGAAATAAGGAAGCTTACTATTCATCCCACTAGAACACCCATTAATTAACCTCTGGCCAAACCCACCCAGCTCACACTGTCCCCAAATACTGTTAGGAATAAGGAAGCTTACTATCTATCCCACTAGAACATCCATTAATTAACCTCTGGTCAAACCTACCCAGCTCACACTGTCCCCAAATATTGTTAGGAATAATGAAGCTTACTATTCATCCCACTAGAACACCCATTAATTACCTCTGGCCAAACCCACCCAGCTCTCACTGTCCCCAAATACTGTTAGGAATAAGGAAGCTTACTATCTATCCCACTAGAACATCCATTAATTAACCTCTGGTCAAACCTACCCAGCTCTCACTGTCCCCAAATACTGTTAGGATTAAGGAAGCTTACTAATCATCTCACTAGAACACCCATTAATTAACCTCTAGCCAAACCCACCCAGCTCTCACTGTCCCCAAATACTGTTAAGAATAAGGAAGCTTACTACTCATCCCACTAGAACACCCATTAATTAACCTCTGACCAAACCCACCCAGCTCCCACTGTCCCCAAATACTGTTAGGATTAAGGAAGCTTACTATTCATCCCATTAGAGCACCCATTAATTACCTCTGGCCAAACCCACCCAGCTCCCACTGTCCCCAAATACTGTTAGGAATAAGGAAGCCTACTACTCATCCCACTAGAACACCCATTAATTACCTCTGGCCAAACCCACCCAGCTCTCACTGTCCCCAAATACTGTTAGGATTAAGGAAGCTTACTAATCATCCCACTAGAATATCCATTAATTAGCCTCTAGCCAAACCCACCCAGCTCTCACTGTCCCCAAATACAGTTAGGAATAAGGAAGCTTACTAATCATCTCACTAGAACACCCATTAATTAACCTCTAGCCAAACCCACCCAGCTCCCACTATCCCCAAATACTGTTAGGAATAAGGAAGCTTACTATTCATCCCACTAGAACACCCATTAATTAACCTCTGACCAAACCCACCCAGCTCCCACTGTCCCCAAATACTGTTAGGAATAAGGAAGCTTACTATTCATCCCACTTGAACATCCATTAATTAACCTCTGACCAAACCCACCCAGCTCCCACTGTCCCCAAATACTGTTAGGAATAAGGAAGCTTACTATTCATCCCATTAGAACACCCATTAATTAACCTATAGCCAAACCCACCCAGCTCTCATTGTCCCCAAATACAGTTAGGAATAAGGAAGCTTACTATTCATCCCACTAGAACATCCATTAATTAACCTCTGGCCAAACCCACCCAGCTCTCACTGTCCCCAAATACTGTTAGGAATAAGGAAGCTTACTATTCATCCTACTAGAACACTCATTAATTAACCACTAGCCAAACCCACCCAGCTCCCACTGTCCCCAAATACTGTTAGGAATAAGGAAGCTTACTATTCATCCCACTAGAACACCCATTAATTAACCTCTGGCCAAACCCACCCAGCTCCCACTGTCCCCAAATACTGTTAGGAATAAGGAAGCTTACTATTCATCCCACTAGAACACCCATTAATTAACCTCTGGCCAAACCCACCCAGCTCCCACTGTCCCCAAATACTGTTAGGAATAAGGAAGCTTACTATTCATCCCACTAGAACACCCATTAATTAACCTCTAGCCAAACCCACCCAGCTCTCACTGTCCCCAAATACTGTTAGGAATAAGGAAGCTTACTATTCATCCCACTAGAACACCCATTAATTAACCTCTGACCAAACCCACCCAGCTCCCACTGTCCGCAAATACTGTTAGGAATAAGGAAGCTTACTATTCATCCCACTAGAACATCCATTAATTAACCTCTGACCAAACCCACCCAGCTCCCACTGTCCCCAAATACTGTTAGGAATAAGGAAGCTTACTATTCATCCCATTAGAACACCCATTAATTAACCTATAGCCAAACCCACCCAGCTCTCATTGTCCCCAAATACAGTTAGGAATAAGGAAGCTTACTATTCATCCCACTAGAACATCCATTAATTAACCTCTGGCCAAACCCACCCAGCTCTCACTGTCCCCAAATACTGTTAGGAATAAGGAAGCTTACTATTCATCCCACTAGAACACTCATTAATTAACCACTAGCCAAACCCACCCAGCTCCCATTGTCCCCAAATACTGTTAGGAATAAGGAAGCTTACTATTCATCCCACTAGAACACCCATTAATTAACCTCTGGCCAAACCCACCCAGCTCCCACTGTCCCCAAATACTGTTAGGAATAAGGAAGCTTACTATTCATCCCACTAGAACACCCATTAATTAACCTCTGGCCAAACCCACCCAGCTCCCACTGTCCCCAAATACTGTTAGGAATAAGGAAGCTTATTAATCATCTCACTAGAACATCCATTAATTAACCTCTAGCCAAACCCACCCAGCTCTCACTGTCCCCAAATACTGTTAGCAATAAGGAAGCTTACTATTCATCCCACTAGAACACCCATTAATTAACCTCTGGCCAAACCCACCCAGCTCTCACTGTCCCCAAATACAGTTAGGAATAAGGAAGCTTACTATTCATCCCACTAGAACACAAATTAATTAACCTCTGGCCAAACCCACCCAGCTCCCACTGTCCCCAAATACTGTTAGGAATAAGGAAGCTTACTATTCATCCCACTAGAACACCCATTAATTAACCTCTAGCCAAACCCACACAGCTCTCACTGTCCCCAAATACTGTTAGGAATAAGGAAGCTTACTATTCATCCCACTAGAACACCCATTAATTAACCTCTGACCAAACCCACCCAGCTCCCACTGTCCGCAAATACTGTTAGGAATAAGGAAGCTTACTATTCATCCCACTAGAACATCCATTAATTAACCTCTGACCAAACCCACCCAGCTCCCACTGTCCCCAAATACTGTTAGGAATAAGGAAGCTTACTATTCATCCCATTAGAACACCCATTAATTAACCTATAGCCAAACCCACCCAGCTCTCATTGTCCCCAAATACAGTTAGGAATAAGGAAGCTTACTATTCATCCCACTAGAACATCCATTAATTAACCTCTGGCCAAACCCACCCAACTCTCACTGTCCCCAAATACTGTTAGGAATAAGGAAGCTTACTATTCATCCCACTAGAACATCCATTAATTAACCTCTGACCAAACCCACCCAGCTCCCACTGTCCCCAAATACTGTTAGGAATAAGGAAGCTTACTATTCATCCCATTAGAACACCCATTAATTAACCTATAGCCAAACCCACCCAGCTCTCATTGTCCCCAAATACAGTTAGGAATAAGGAAGCTTACTATTCATCCCACTAGAACACCCATTAATTAACCTCTGGCCAAACCCACCCAGCTCCCACTGTCCCCAAATACTGTTAGGAATAAGGAAGCTTATTAATCATCTCACTAGAACATCCATTAATTAACCTCTAGCCAAACCCACCCAGCTCTCACTGTCCCCAAATACAGTTAGGAATAAGGAAGCTTACTATTCATCCCACTAGAACACCCATTAATTAACCTCTGACCAAACCCACCCAGCTCCCACTGTCCCCAAATACTGTTAGGAATAAGGAAGCTTACTATTCATCCCACTAGAACACCCATTAATATAACCTCTGGCCAAACCAACCCAGCTCACACTGTCCCCAAATACTGTTAGGAATAAGGAAGCTTACTATTCATCCCACTAGAACACCCATTAATTAACCACTAGCCAAACCCACCCAGCTCCCACTGTCCCCAAATACTGTTAGGAATAAGGAAGCTTACTATTCATCCCACTAGAACACCCATTAATTAACCTCTGGCCAAACCCACCCAGCTCCCACTGTCCCCAAATACTGTTAGGAATAAGGAAGCTTACTATTCATCCCACTAGAACACCCATTAATTAACCTCTGGCCAAACCCACCCAGCTCCCACTGTCCCCAAATACTGTTAGGAATAAGGAAGCTTACTAATCATCTCACTAGAACATCCATTAATTAACCTCTAGCCAAACCCACCCAGCTCCCACTGTCCCCAAATACTGTTAGGAATAAGGAAGCTTACTAATCATCTCACTAGAACATCCATTAATTAACCTCTAGCCAAACCCACCCAGCTCCCACTGTCCCCAAATACTGTTAGGAATAAGGAAGCTTACTATTCATCCCACTAGAACACACATTAATTAACCTCTGACCAAATCCACCCAGCTCTCACTGTCCCCAAATACTGTTAGGAATAAGGAAGCTTACTATTCATCCCACTAGAACACCCATTAATTATCCTCTGGCCAAACCCACCCAGCTCTCACTGTCCCCAAATACTGTTAGGAATAAGGAAGCTTACTATTCATCCCACTAGAACACCCATTAATTAACCTCTGGCCAAACCCACCCAGCTACCACTGTCCCCAAATACTGTTAGGAATAAGGAAGCTTATTAATCATCTCACTAGAACATCCATTAATTAACCTCTAGCCAAACCCACCCAGCTCTCACTGTCCCCAAATACTGTTAGCAATAAGGAAGCTTACTATTCATCCCACTAGAACACCCATTAATTAACCTCTGGCCAAACCCACCCAGCTCTCACTGTCCCCAAATACAGTTAGGAATAAGGAAGCTTACTATTCATCCCACTAGAACACAAATTAATTAACCTCTGGCCAAACCCACCCAGCTCCCACTGTCCCCAAATATTGTTAGGAATAAGGAAGCTTACTATTCATCCCACTAGAACACCCATTAATTAACCTCTAGCCAAACCCACCCAGCTCTCACTGTCCCCAAATACTGTTAGGAATAAGGAAGCTTACTATTCATCCCACTAGAACACCCATTAATTAACCTCTGACCAAACCCACCCAGCTCCCACTGTCCGCAAATACTGTTAGGAATAAGGAAGCTTACTATTCATCCCACTAGAACATCCATTAATTAACCTCTGACCAAACCCACCCAGCTCCCACTGTCCCCAAATACTGTTAGGAATAAGGAAGCTTACTATTCATCCCATTAGAACACCCATTAATTAACCTATAGCCAAACCCACCCAGCTCTCATTGTCCCCAAATACAGTTAGGAATAAGGAAGCTTACTATTCATCCCACTAGAACATCCATTAATTAACCTCTGGCCAAACCCACCCAGCTCTCACTGTCCCCAAATACTGTTAGGAATAAGGAAGCTTACTATTCATCCCACTAGAACATCCATTAATTAACCTCTGACCAAACCCACCCAGCTCCCACTGTCCCCAAATACTGTTAGGAATAAGGAAGCTTACTATTCATCCCATTAGAACACCCATTAATTAACCTATAGCCAAACCCACCCAGCTCTCATTGTCCCCAAATACTGTTAGGAATAAGGAAGCTTACTATTCATCCCACTAGAACACCCATTAATTAACCTCTGGCCAAACCCACCCAGCTCCCACTGTCCCCAAATACTGTTAGGAATAAGGAAGCTTATTAATCATCTCACTAGAACATCCATTAATTAACCTCTAGCCAAACCCACCCAGCTCTCACTGTCCCCAAATACAGTTAGGAATAAGGAAGCTTACTATTCATCCCACTAGAACACCCATTAATTAACCTCTGACCAAACCCACCCAGCTCCCACTGTCCCCAAATACTGTTAGGAATAAGGAAGCTTACTATTCATCCCACTAGAACACCCATTAATATAACCTCTGGCCAAACCAACCCAGCTCACACTGTCCCCAAATACTGTTAGGAATAAGGAAGCTTACTATTCATCCCACTAGAACACCCATTAATTAACCACTAGCCAAACCCACCCAGCTCCCACTGTCCCCAAATACTGTTAGGAATAAGGAAGCTTACTATTCATCCCACTAGAACACCCATTAATTAACCTCTGGCCAAACCCACCCAGCTCCCACTGTCCCCAAATACTGTTAGGAATAAGGAAGCTTACTATTCATCCCACTAGAACACCCATTAATTAACCTCTGGCCAAACCCACCCAGCTCCCACTGTCCCCAAATACTGTTAGGAATAAGGAAGCTTACTAATCATCTCACTAGAACATCCATTAATTAACCTCTAGCCAAACCCACCCAGCTCCCACTGTCCCCAAATACTGTTAGGAATAAGGAAGCTTACTAATCATCTCACTAGAACATCCATTAATTAACCTCTAGCCAAACCCACCCAGCTCCCACTGTCCCCAAATACTGTTAGGAATAAGGAAGCTTACTATTCATCCCACTAGAACACACATTAATTAACCTCTGACCAAATCCACCCAGCTCCCACTGTCCCCAAAACTGTTAGGAATAAGGAAGCTTACTATTCATCCCACTAGAACACACATTAATTAACCTCTGACCAAACCCACCCAGCTCTCACTGTCCCCAAATACTGTTAGGAATAAGGAAGCTTACTATTCATCCCACTAGAACACACATTAATTAACCTCTGACCAAACCCACCCAGCTCTCACTGTCCCCAAATACTGTTAGGAATAAGGAAGCTTACTAATCATCTCACTAGAACATCCATTAATTAACCTCTAGCCAAACCCACCCAGCTCCCACTGTCCCCAAATACTGTTAGGAATAAGGAAGCTTACTATTCATCCCACTAGAACACACATTAATTAACCTCTGACCAAATCCACCCAGCTCCCACTGTCCCCAAAACTGTTAGGAATAAGGAAGCTTACTATTCATCCCACTAGAACACACATTAATTAACCTCTGACCAAACCCACCCAGCTCTCACTGTCCCCAAATACTGTTAGGAATAAGGAAGCTTACTATTCATCCCACTAGAACACCCATTAATTAACCTATGTCCAAACCCACCCAGCTCTCACTGTCCCCAAATACTGTTAGGAATAAGGAATCTTACTATTCATCCCACTAGAACACCCATTAATTTAGTTTTAATGAACTTTAAAACTATTTTATGTAAAAATTGCAATACCGTCATTTCTGCTTTTTATCAGCATTGCATACATCTTTTCACAGTCATTTTGTAGCTGTATCAGGATCACCTCCTGGGCGTGTAGAGCTGCTGTTTATTTTCTTTTATTATTGTTTCCCTCTCGTCTTCCATCCTGGTGCGGTATTATACACATGACCTCTTCCAGGGGTGGTCACACAATTTAATGGTGATCATTTTACCTGCTGGGAATTTGCCACTGAAGTATCTCATTATGTTACTTCTCTTTGTGTCTTGATGTTTCATCATTTTTTTGTTGAATTATTTTTCAGATGGGTTTCTGAGTAACGTGCTACAGATAACTGCAGAGATGGACAACACAGTGTCCCTTCCAGCCATTGGTTCTTGTGCCCCCAAATTGAGCATTTTCCTTGATTTGTTGAAAAAAATTGGTGAAAATTTTCTGATGGTTGGAAATTATCATGATGAATGTGAGGGATTTGGGAATTTCGTTGATCGGCTGGATTTTTCTCTGAACTCGTGCTCATTTATAGTAAAGAACCTCAGTAAGGAAGACACTGGGCTGTATAAGATTATTTCAACAGGAGAAGATATGAAGACCATTGAGACTCTTATACACGTCAATGTAACTGGTGAGTGTGACCCACTGTGACGGAGAGGTCCATATAGCACAGAGAAGGAGCTGGTCAATAGATAAGCTTTATAAAACCACTGTACTTGTCATCATCTTCCTATCTGTACTGTAATTAAAATAATGGACTGCACCCTTATACCTTAATGCCATTTTAAAGGAAAAAAAAATGTAATTTTGCCCCACAACACTTGCCACAGATTCACATACAGTTTGTCATTTGGTGTGTGTGTGTAATTAACTAATGAGCTATGGATCACATGTGAGCCTGATCAGTGGGGGGAGTATATAAGATTATGTCTCTTCCCACTGACCAGACCTACGATTAAAGCCATTTGGACGAAAAACACATAAGGAATTGCTCCCTTAGGACTTCCATGTATATTTTTACCATTGACTTCAATAAAAGTTTTCTCTGGATCCTGCGCCTTTCAGTGGATTATTGTCCTGCAAATTTGGCACAATATCCGTGCTTATATTTCTGTGTACCAGTATACGGTCAGGTTGGGGACCCAAAGCTCAGCAGGCAAGGAGCTAAAACAGGTAAAATAACTGTCCACCCTTCCCCTGTGTGACAGTTTTACATTGACCCTACATCACTTGCCACAGTTTTTAATTGCCCTCACAGCACTTGCCACAGTTTTACATTTCCCCTACAGCACTTGCCACAGTTTCACATTTCCCCTACAGAACTTGCCACAGTTTTTCATTGCCTCCACAACGTTTGCCACATTTTTACATTGCCCCTACAGCACTTGCCATAGATTTACATTGCCCCTACAGCACTTGCCACAGTTTTTCATTGCCCCCACAGCACTTGCCACAGTTTTTCATTGCCCCCACAGCACTTGCCACAGTTTTACATTTCCCCTACAGCACTTGCCACAGTTTTACATTGCCTCCACAGCACTTGCCACAGTTTTACATTGCCCCCACGGCACTTGCAACAGTTTTACATTACCCCCATAGCACTTGCCACAGTTTTACATTACCCCCATAGCACTTGCACACAGTTTTACATTACCCCCATCGCACTTGCCACAGTTTTACATTACCCCCATAGCACTTGCCACAGTTTTACATTACCCCCATAGCACTTGCACACAGTTTTACATTACCCCCATAGCACTTGCCACAGTTTTACATTACCCCCATAGCACTTGCCACAGTTTTACATTACCCCCATAGCACTTGCACACAGTTTTACATTACCCCCATAGCACTTGCTCACAGTTTTACATTACCCCCACAGCACTTGCCACAGCATCACATTGTCTCCACAGCACTTGCAACATTACACATTTTGGATTACAAAAAAATAAGTTTAGATCAACTCATTTTATCACATGTTTTCAATCTACTCTCATGTTTTTTTTCCACAGAAGTCTCCACAATCAATCAAGTGACTCATCAACAACCCCAAGGTGATTATATAAGCGTGGAAGCATGTGGGGAGGGAGCATGTATAGCAGTAATTTGTGGTTAAATGGACACTACCACTTACAAAAGATGGAACTAGATTACCTGTGCATTTAAAACAATTACATTTAGAAGATATATGCCACTGCTTTTTTCCAATGCAAGTCTAAGCAAGATACTAGTGCTGTAAAGTCACTAGGGGGTGGCACCCAAATACACTATATTTCACAAAATGGTGGCACCCAGTCACACTTGTTTAGTAAAATATTTCATAAAATAAACTCTTATGACAAAAACATAAGACACATATGAAATCAACAATACAAAATAAAACAAACTTTTTTGGTGGAAGTGTCCCTTTAAGCCTCTTTCCACCTCCCCATTACTGATGGCCCCTATCTGGTCCTCCTGTGTCTCACTATTCATATTTTTCTCTTAGCTTATAGGACACTGGCTCGATGTTCTGACCCGGGTGGTGCAGTGGAG
Source organism: Pelodytes ibericus (assembly GCA_036172795.1). Taxonomy (NCBI): domain Eukaryota; kingdom Metazoa; phylum Chordata; class Amphibia; order Anura; family Pelodytidae; genus Pelodytes; species Pelodytes ibericus. The sequence continues at coordinate 194,742,619 of CM069863.1, forward strand.
AGAGTGTGAGATGTGTACGCTGGTAGCCCAATAGTATAGAGCACCTTACTGCTCGTATAATGCAGTCCCACCGATGCATGTATGACAAGAGTGCAGCATAAATATTATGCGTGCCAAGATCACAGACATATCTGCCGCTCCCTTGTCATGCCTGAGGATCGTGTCTAACTCAATCATTTCAAGTTAGCGCTGTGAATCTCTGGGGACGCACTCCCTTTCACCCACGGCCAGACTTCGTACATTGGATAATATTAACAGAACAGACGAGGGAGGGATAGAGGATTATACATACTCTCCCTTCGTATCTATCTGTCACTAGATGGGTTTTTCGCCATGTTAGGAAGTTTTTCCTTCTCACGCTGGTATATCTTTCTCTTTGCAGCTAGTTTGATGAATCTTGCAGCAGCCTGTATCTCCTGTCCAGCTTCATTTCACAATGGGATTTATCTGGGTTTTCTTGTCCTTGTCTGTTTTAACTGTAAGTACATCATCTGTGGTAGCAGTATATGTATGTTATATGCATCTTGCATACCAGCCAACGACCTGGGGCAGGATTCTGAGGAATGGTGTGGGCAAGGCCGGTGCAAGGATTTTTGCCGCCCTAGGCAAAATAAAAATTTGCTGCACCCCACCCTCCCCCCATTTTCTTATTATTATTCCCCTCAATATGCCAGGATTATTCCCTTCAATATCCCAGGATTTAGCCACCCAATATGCCAGTATTATTCCCCTCAATATCCCAGGATAATGCCCTTGAATATGCCAGGATTATGCCCCACAATATCCCAGGATTTTGCCCCACAATATGCCAGGACTTAGCCACCCAATATGCCAGGACTTAGCCACCCAATATGCCAGGACTTAGCCACCCAATATGCCAGGACTTAGCCACCCAATATGCCAGGACCTTCCCCCACAATATGCCAGGACTTAGCCACCCAATATCCCAGGACTTTCCCCCACAATATTACTTAATCATCCTAAATCCTGGCATATTGTGTTGCATAATAATCATTATTATGCCACACAATATGCCAAGATCCTCACACCTTCCTTTACTTACCTCCTCGCTGCTGCTCTGTCTCCGGTGCAGGTCCGTCCGTGGCTGTGAGGGAAGCATTGTGCGCTCCCCTCCAGCCAATGCGCATTCAATAAAATTTGTTTAAAAAAAAAAAATAAACTTTACTGAATGCACATTGGCTGGAGGGGAGCGCACAACGCTTCCCTCTCAGCCACAGGCGGCCCAGCACCGAAGACAGAGCAGCAGCGACGAGGTAAGTAAGGGGGAGGATTTTTTTTTTTAAGCAGGGTTCCTGCACCCCCAGCTAAGATGCGCCCTAGGCAGCTGCCTAAGTCGCCTTACTGGTGGCGCCGGCCCTGGGTGTGGGTGACCCCACTAGATTGTGGGAAATAGAACTGTCCCAGCAAATACAGGACTGTCAGAAACTACTGTATGTATCTTGCAGTTTTGATGGCACTCATCCCCTCTATTCCATATGTTTTATAATACACTAGGTTTTGCTTGTATTGGATTAAGTGTTTTGCTACCATTACCCTCATCTGTGGGGTCAATAACCCCTCTCCTCACAGGAAAACTAGATATACTTCATTTAGTCTGTGGGTTGCTTGTTGGGATGATATTCTGGTGCAATGATATGAGAGCTCTACATGTCAAAATTCCAAGCTGGAAAATCAAAAATCACACCTCTCAAATGTTAACCCCCAAACAAGCTGACAAACATATGCATGGGTGGTGTCCCTGTGCTCGGAAGATGTTGCTGAACACATATTGGGTTATTGTTTGGCAGTGACACATACCAAAATCTGCAAATTCGTGTCTAAAATTCAATGTATGTGGGAAAAAATACACAACAAAATCACTACCACAAAGTTTGACAAAGTCTCGTGGTAGCATAAGTGCATGGAAAGTGTTAAAATACCACCATTTGAAATAGCCTAGGGTGTCTACTTTTCAAAAATATATGGGTTGATGGGGTAAAATACACTGGCCGTCTTCAAAAATGTCCCAAATGGGACATGGGTGCATGCTGTCTGCATGTCAAAATTTCAAGTTGGAAAACCAAAAACTGCACCTCCCAAATGTGGCCTTTTAGCCCCCAAATAACCCAACAAACCTATGCATGGGTGGTATCCCTGTACTCAGGAGAAATAGTAGAATCTATTTAGCAGGTTGTTTATTTCCCTTTTGTCGATGAGGAGAAGATGATGCAAATAAAAGTCAGGAAATTTGTGTTTTTTTATTTAACCATATTTTATTTATTTTTTATAGAATATTATAGAATATGATGATGACACCCAAAGAAAGCCCTTCTTGTCCTGATAATAACAATATATAATATGTGTGGGTACAGCAAATGACAAAGAAGAAAATTACAGCTAAACACAAACAGCGCAGAAATAGCCATTGAAATAGCCATTGTCCAGAATTGACAGAAATGTTTGAAAGGGTCTGTCCTTAAGGGGTTAATCGGAGAGGCATGGTCTATACTTGGTGTAATTGTATTTTAATATATCTAATCAGGTGAAGCCATGGTTTCTAACCCTTTCTTTTCGCGGCAGTTTCCACTTTCTGATTCGTCTCATGTGTTATTTGACCTGGCTTACACCTTTGAATGTGTTATACCTCCGATTAAGTGCTGGTCTCTACACGAAATGCATCAGGTGTTTTCACCACGTTGTTAATAGTATAAATTCACTGGGACTCTGTATCACACCAATAAAGGATGACTCTTTGATGTTACTCTTCCGGGTGAGCCGCGACTTTGATCGTTATTGATAAATAACTTCCATTGGAAGCTACAGAAATCTGTGACTTGTAAGAATAACACAAAATATGAAACATCATCTTGTATGAAAAAAGAACTAATCTTTTCCAATGATTGCTGTCATTCACAGGCAAGAAAAATTTCATACAATTTTGTACCTCCAAGTACAATAGTATTTGTCTTACTCCGTGTAAATTCATATCTATCATCTGTGACATCATCAGTATGATCCTCTGGTTTAATAATGGTAAGAAAAGTCATTCCTTCATTTACAGGAATATAGAAAACATAAAATGCGTTGACTGTCTCAGACCTTATCTTATATCTAGAATAGCCTTATACCTATCCCATGCATGCTTAAACTCCTTCACTGTATTAACCTCTACCACTTATACTGGAAGACTATTCCATGCATCCACTACCCTCTCAGTACAGTAATCCTTTCATTAGTCCCTGGCCTTATCTTATATCTAGGATAGCCTTATACCTATCCCATGCATGCTTAAACTCCTTCACTGTATTAACCTCTACCACTTATACTGGAAGACTATTCCATGCATCCACTACCCTCTCAGTACAGTAATCCTTTCATTAGTCCCTGGCCTTATCTTATATCTAGGATAGCCTTATACCTATCCCATGCATGCTTAAACTCCTTCACTGTATTAACCTCTACCACTTCTACTGGAAGACTATTCCATACATCCACTACCCTCTCAGTAATGTAATCCTTTCATTAGTCCCTGGCCTTATCTTATATCTAGGATAGCCTTATACCTATCCCATGCATGCTTAAACTCCTTCACTGTATTAACCTCTACCACTTATACTGGAAGACTATTCCATGCATCCACTACCCTCTCAGTACAGTAATCCTTTCATTAGTCCCTGGCCTTATCTTATATCTAGGATAGCCTTATACCTATCCCATGCATGCTTAAACTCCTTCACTGTATTAACCTCTACCACTTCTACTGGAAGACTATTCCATACATCCACTACCCTCTCAGTAATGTAATCCTTTCATTAGTCCCTGGCCTTATCTTATATCTAGGATAGCCTTATACCTATCCCATGCATGCTTAAACGCCTTCACTGTATTAACCTCTACCACTTCTACTGGAAGACTATTCCATACATCCACTACCCTCTCAGTAATGTAATACTTTCATTAGTCCCTGGCCTTATCTTATATCTAGGATAGCCTTATACCTATCCCATGCATGCTTAAACTCCTTCACTGTATTAACCTCTACCACTTCTACTGGAAGACTATTCCATACATCCACTACCCTCTCAGTAAGGTAATACTTGCATTAGTCCCTGACCTTATCTTATATCTAGGATAGCCTTATACCTATCCCATGCATGCTTAAACTCCTTCACTGTATTAACCTCTACCACTTCTACTGGAAGACTATTTCATGCATCCACTACCCTCTCAGTAATGTAATACTTTCATTAGTCCCATGCCTTATCTTATATCTAGGATAGCCTTATACCTAACCCATGCATGCTTAAACTCCTTCACTGTATTAACCTCTACCACTTCTACTGGAAGACTATTTCATGCATCCACTACCCTCTCAGTAATGTAATACTTTCATTAATCCCATGCCTTATCTTATATCTAGGATAGCCTTATACCTAACCCATGCATGCTTAAACTCCTTCACTGTATTAACCTCTACCACTTCTACTGGAAGACTATTCCATGCATCCACTACCCTCTCAGTAATGTAATACTTTCATTAGTCCCTGGCCTTATCTTATATCCAGGATAGCCTTATACCTATCCCACGCATGCTTAAACTCCTTCACTGTATTAACCTCTACCACTTCTACTGGAAGACTATTCCATACATCCACTACCCTCTCAGTAATGTAATACTTTCATTAGTCGCTGGCCTTATCCTATATCTATGATAGCCTTATACCTATCCCATGCATGCTTAAACTCCTTCACTGTATTAACCTCTACCACTTCTACTGGAAGACTATTCCATGCATCCACTACCCTCTCAGTAATGTAATACTTTTATTAGTCCCTGACCTTATCTTATATCTAGGATAGCCTTATACCTATCCCATGCATGCTTAAACTCCTTCACTGTATTAACCTCTACCACTTCTACTGGAAGACTATTCCATACATCCACTACCCTCTCAGTAATGTAATACTTTCATTAGTCCCTGGCCTTATCTTATATCTAGGATAGCCTTATACCTATCCCATGCATGCTTAAACTCCTTCACTGTATTAACCTCTACCACTTCTACTGGAAGACTATTCCATACATCCACTACCCTCTCAGTAATGTAATACTTTCATTAGTCCCTGGCCTTATCTTATATCTAGGATAGCCTTATACCTATCCCATGCATGCTTAAACTCCTTCACTGTATTAACCTCTACCACTTCTACTGGAAGACTATTCCATGCATCCACTACCCTCTCAGTAATGTAATACTTTCATTAGTCCCTGGCCTTATCTTATATCTAGGATAGCCTTATACCTATCCCATGCATGCTTAAACTCCTTCACTGTATTAATCTCTACCACTTCTACTGGAAGACTATTCCATGCATCCACTACCCTCTCAGTAAAGTAATACTTTCATTAGTCCCTGACCTTGTCTTATATCTAGGATAGCCTTATACCTATCCCATGCATGCTTAAACTCCTTCACTGTATTAACCTCTACCACTTCTACTGGAAGACAATTCCATGCATCCACTACCCTCTCAGTAATGTAATACTTTCATTAGTCCCTGGCCTTATCTTATATCTAGGATAACCTTATACCTATCCCATGCATGCTTAAACTCCTTCACTGTATTAACCTCTACCACTTCTACTGGAAGACTATTCCATACATCCACTACCCTCTCAGTAATGTAATAATTTCATTAGTCCCTGGCCTTATCTTATATCTAGGATAGCCTTATACCTAACCCATGCATGCTTAAACTCCTTCACTGTATTAACCTCTACCAATTCTACTGGAAGACTAATCCATACATCTACTACCCTCTCAGTAAAGTAATACTTTCATTAGTCCCTGACCTTATCTTATATCTAGGATAGCCTTATACCTATCCCATGCATGCTTAAACTCCTTCACTGTATTAACCTCTACCAATTCTACTGGAAGACTATTCCATACATCTACTACCCTCTCAGTAATGTAATACTTTCAGTAGTCCCTGGCCTTATCTTATATCTAGGATAGCCTTATACCTATCCCATGCATGCTTAAACTCCTTCACTGTATTAACCTCTACCACTTCTACTGGAAGACTATTACATGCATCCACTACCCTCTCAGTAATATAATACTTTCATTAGTCCCTGGCCTTATCTTATATCTAGGATAGCCTTATACCTATCCCATGCATGCTTAAACTCCTTCACTGTATTAACATCTACCACTTCTACTGGAAGACTATTCCATGCATCCACTACCCTCTCAGTAAAGTAATACTTTCATTAGTCCCTGGCCTTGTCTTATATCTAGGATAGCCTTATACCTATCCCATGCATGCTTAAACTCCTTCACTGTATTAACCTCTACCACCTCTACTGGAAGACTATTCCATAAATCCACTACCCTCTCAGTAATGTAATACTTTCATTAGTCCCTGGCCTTATCTTATATCTAGGATAGCCTTATACCTATCCCATGCATGCTTAAACTCATTCACTGTATTAACCTCTACCACTTCTACTGGAAGACTATTCCATGCATCCACTACCCTCTCAGTAATGTAATACTTTCATTAGTCCCTGACCTTATCTTATATCTAGGATAGCCTTATACCTATCCCATGCATGCTTAAACTCCTTCACTGTATTAAACTCTACCACTTCTACTGGAAGACTATTCCATACATCCACTACCCTCTCAGTAATGTAATACTTTCATTAGTCCCTGGCCTTATCTTATATCCAGGATAGCCTTATACCTATCCCACGCATGCTTAAACTCCTTCACTGTATTAACCTCTACCACTTCTACTGGAAGACTATTCCATACATCCACTACCCTCTCAGTAATGTAATACTTTCATTAGTCGCTGGCCTTATCCTATATCTATGATAGCCTTATACCTATCCCATGCATGCTTAAACTCCTTCACTGTATTAACCTCTACCACTTCTACTGGAAGACTATTCCATGCATCCACTACCCTCTCAGTAATGTAATACTTTTATTAGTCCCTGACCTTATCTTATATCTAGGATAGCCTTATACCTATCCCATGCATGCTTAAACTCCTTCACTGTATTAACCTCTACCACTTCTACTGGAAGACTATTCCATACATCCACTACCCTCTCAGTAATGTAATACTTTCATTAGTCCCTGGCCTTATCTTATATCTAGGATAGCCTTATACCTATCCCATGCATGCTTAAACTCCTTCACTGTATTAACCTCTACCACTTCTACTGGAAGACTATTCCATACATCCACTACCCTCTCAGTAATGTAATACTTTCATTAGTCCCTGGCCTTATCTTATATCTAGGATAGCCTTATACCTATCCCATGCATGCTTAAACTCCTTCACTGTATTAACCTCTACCACTTCTACTGGAAGACTATTCCATGCATCCACTACCCTCTCAGTAATGTAATACTTTCATTAGTCCCTGGCCTTATCTTATATCTAGGATAGCCTTATACCTATCCCATGCATGCTTAAACTCCTTCACTGTATTAATCTCTACCACTTCTACTGGAAGACTATTCCATGCATCCACTACCCTCTCAGTAAAGTAATACTTTCATTAGTCCCTGACCTTGTCTTATATCTAGGATAGCCTTATACCTATCCCATGCATGCTTAAACTCCTTCACTGTATTAACCTCTACCACTTCTACTGGAAGACAATTCCATGCATCCACTACCCTCTCAGTAATGTAATACTTTCATTAGTCCCTGGCCTTATCTTATATCTAGGATAACCTTATACCTATCCCATGCATGCTTAAACTCCTTCACTGTATTAACCTCTACCACTTCTACTGGAAGACTATTCCATACATCCACTACCCTCTCAGTAATGTAATACTTTCATTAGTCCCTGGCCTTATCTTATATCTAGGATAGCCTTATACCTAACCCATGCATGCTTAAACTCCTTCACTGTATTAACCTCTACCAATTCTACTGGAAGACTAATCCATACATCTACTACCCTCTCAGTAAAGTAATACTTTCATTAGTCCCTGACCTTATCTTATATCTAGGATAGCCTTATACCTATCCCATGCATGCTTAAACTCCTTCACTGTATTAACCTCTACCAATTCTACTGGAAGACTATTCCATACATCTACTACCCTCTCAGTAATGTAATACTTTCAGTAGTCCCTGGCCTTATCTTATATCTAGGATAGCCTTATACCTATCCCATGCATGCTTAAACTCCTTCACTGTATTAACCTCTACCACTTCTACTGGAAGACTATTACATGCATCCACTACCCTCTCAGTAATATAATACTTTCATTAGTCCCTGGCCTTATCTTATATCTAGGATAGCCTTATACCTATCCCATGCATGCTTAAACTCCTTCACTGTATTAACATCTACCACTTCTACTGGAAGACTATTCCATGCATCCACTACCCTCTCAGTAAAGTAATACTTTCATTAGTCCCTGGCCTTGTCTTATATCTAGGATAGCCTTATACCTATCCCATGCATGCTTAAACTCCTTCACTGTATTAACCTCTACCACCTCTACTGGAAGACTATTCCATAAATCCACTACCCTCTCAGTAATGTAATACTTTCATTAGTCCCTGGCCTTATCTTATATCTAGGATAGCCTTATACCTATCCCATGCATGCTTAAACTCATTCACTGTATTAACCTCTACCACTTCTACTGGAAGACTATTCCATGCATCCACTACCCTCTCAGTAATGTAATACTTTCATTAGTCCCTGACCTTATCTTATATCTAGGATAGCCTTATACCTATCCCATGCATGCTTAAACTCCTTCACTGTATTAAACTCTACCACTTCTACTGGAAGACTATTCCATACATCCACTACCCTCTCAGTAATGTAATACTTTCATTAGTCCCGGGCCTTATCTTATATCTAGGATAGCCTTATACCTATCCCATGCATGCTTAAACGCCTTCACTGTATTAACCTCTACCACTTCTACTGGAAGACTATTCCATGCATCCACTACCCTCTCAGTAATGTAATACTTTCATTAGTCCCTGGCCTTATCTTATATCTAGGATAGCCTTATACCTACCCTATGCATGCTTAAACTCCTTCACTGTATTAACCTCTACCACTTCTACTGGAAGACTATTCCATACATCCACTACCCTCTCAGTAATGTAATACTTTCATTAGTCCCTGGCCTTATCTTATATCTAGGATAGCCTTATACCTATCCCATGCATGCTTAAACTCCTTCACTGTATTAACCTCTACCACTTCTGCTGGAAGACTATTCCATACATCCACTACCCTCTCAGTAAAGTAATACTTTCATTAGTCCCTGGCCTTATCTTATATCTAGGATAGCCTTATACCTATCCCACGCATGCTTAAACTCCTTCACTGTATTAACCTCTACCACTTCTACTGGAAGACTATTCCATGCATCAACTACCCTCTCAGTAATGTAATACTTTCATTAGTCCCTGGCCTTATCTTATATCTAGGATAGCCTTATACCTATCCCATGCATGCTTAAACTCCTTCACTGTATTAACCTCTACCACTTCTACTGGAAGACTATTCCATGCATCCACTACCCTCTCAGTAATGTAATACTTTCATTAGTCCCTGACCTTATCTTATATCTAGGATAGCCTTATACCTATCCCATGCATGCTTAAACTCCTTCACTGTATTAACCTCTACCACTTCTACTGGAAGACAATTCCATGCATCCATTGCCCTCTCAGTAATGTAATACTTTCATTAGTCCCTGACATTATCTTATATCTAGGATAGCCTTATACCTATCCCATGCATGCTTAAACTCCTTCACTGTATTAACCTCTACCACTTCTACTGGAAGACTATTCCATGCATCCACTACCCTCTCAGTAATGTAATACTTTAATTAGTCCCTGACCTTATCTTATATCTAGGATAGCCTTATACCTATCCCATGCATGCTTAAACTCCTTCACTGTATTAACCTCTACCACTTCTACTTGAAGGCTATTCCATGCATCCACTACCCTCTCAGTAATGTAATACTTTCATTAGTCCCTGACCTTATCTTATATCTAGGATAGCCTTATACCTATCCCATGCATGCTTAAACTCCTTCACTGTATTAACCTCTACCACTTCTACTGGAAGACTATTCCATGCATCCACTACACTCTCAGTAATGTAATACTTTCATTAGTCCCTGACCTTATCTTATATCTAGGATAGCCTTATACCTATCCCGTGCATGCTTAAACTCCTTCACTGTATTAACCTCTACCACTTCTACTGGAAGACTATTCCATACATCTACTACCCTCTCAGTAATGTAATAATTCATTCGTCCCTGGCCTTATCTTATATCTAGGATAGCCTTATACCTATCCCATGCATGCTTAAACTCCATCACTGTATTAACCTCTACCACTTCTACTGGAAGATTAATCCATGCATCCACTACCCTCTCAGTAATGTAATACTTTCATTAGTCCCTGGCCTTATCTTATATCTAGGATAGCCTTATACCTATCCCATGCATGCTTAAACTCCATCACTGTATTAACCTCTACCACTTCTACTGGAAGACTATTCCTTGTATCCACTACCCTCCCAGTAATGTAATACTTTCATTAGTCCCTGGCCTTATCTTATATCTAGAATAGCCTTATACCTATCCCATGCATGCTTAAACTCCATCACTGTATTAACCTCTACCACTTCTACTGGAAGACTATTCCATGTATCCACTACCCTCCCAGTAATGTAATACTTTCATTAGTCCCTGACCTTATCTTATATCTAGAATAGCCTTATACCTATCCCATGCATGCTTAAACTCCATCACTGTATTAACCTCTACAACTTCTACTGGAAGACTATTCCATACATCCACTACCCTCTCAGTAATGTAATACTTTCATTAGTCCCTGGCCTTATCTTATATCTAGGATAGCCTTATACCTATCCCATGCATGCTTAAACTCCATCACTGTATTAACCTCTACCACTTCTACTGGAAGACTATTCCTTGTATCCACTACCCTCCCAGTAATGTAATACTTTCATTAGTCCCTGGCCTTATCTTATATCTAGAATAGCCTTATACCTATCCCATGCATGCTTAAACTCCATCACTGTATTAACCTCTACAACTTCTACTGGAAGACTATTCCATACATCCACTACCCTCTCAGTAATGTAATACTTTCAATAGTCCCTGACCTTATCTTATATCTAGGATAGCCTTATACCTATCCCATGCATGCTTAAACTCCATCACTGTATTAAACTCTACCACTTCTACTGGAAGACTATTCCATGCATCCACTACCCTCTCAGTAATGTAATACTTTCATTAGTCCCTGACCTTATCTTATATCTAGGATAGCCTTATACCTATCCCATGCATGCTTAAACTCCTTCACTGTATTAACCTCTACCACTTCTACTGGAAGACTATTCCATGCATCCACTACACTCTCAGTAATGTAATACTTTCATTAGTCCCTGACCTTATCTTATATCTAGGATAGCCTTATACCTATCCCGTGCATGCTTAAACTCCTTCACTGTATTAACCTCTACCACTTCTACTGGAAGACTATTCCATACATCTACTACCCTCTCAGTAATGTAATAATTCATTCGTCCCTGGCCTTATCTTATATCTAGGATAGCCTTATACCTATCCCATGCATGCTTAAACTCCATCACTGTATTAACCTCTACCACTTCTACTGGAAGATTAATCCATGCATCCACTACCCTCTCAGTAATGTAATACTTTCATTAGTCCCTGGCCTTATCTTATATCTAGGATAGCCTTATACCTATCCCATGCATGCTTAAACTCCATCACTGTATTAACCTCTACCACTTCTACTGGAAGACTATTCCATGCATCCACTACACTCTCAGTAATGTAATACTTTCATTAGTCCCTGACCTTATCTTATATCTAGGATAGCCTTATACCTATCCCGTGCATGCTTAAACTCCTTCACTGTATTAACCTCTACCACTTCTACTGGAAGACTATTCCATACATCTACTACCCTCTCAGTAATGTAATAATTCATTCGTCCCTGGCCTTATCTTATATCTAGGATAGCCTTATACCTATCCCATGCATGCTTAAACTCCATCACTGTATTAACCTCTACCACTTCTACTGGAAGATTAATCCATGCATCCACTACCCTCTCAGTAATGTAATACTTTCATTAGTCCCTGGCCTTATCTTATATCTAGGATAGCCTTATACCTATCCCATGCATGCTTAAACTCCATCACTGTATTAACCTCTACCACTTCTACTGGAAGACTATTCCTTGTATCCACTACCCTCCCAGTAATGTAATACTTTCATTAGTCCCTGGCCTTATCTTATATCTAGGATAGCCTTATACCTATCCCATGCATGCTTAAACTCCTTCACTGTATTAACCTCTACCACTTATACTGGAAGACTATTCCATGCATCCACTACCCTCTCAGTACAGTAATCCTTTCATTAGTCCCTGGCCTTATCTTATATCTAGGATAGCCTTATACCCATCCCATGCATGCTTAAACTCCTTCACTGTATTAACCTCTACCACTTATACTGGAAGACTATTCCATGCATCCACTACCCTCTCAGTAATGTAATACTTTCATTAGTCCCTGACCTTATCTTATATCTAGGATAGCCTTATACCTATCCCATGCATGCTTAAACTCCTTCACTGTATTAAACTCTACCACTTCTACTGGAAGACTATTCCATACATCTACTACCCTCTCATTAATGTAATAATTCATTTGTCCCTGGCCTTATCTTATATCTAGGATAGCCTTATACCTATCCCATGCATGCTTAAACTCCTTCACTGTATTAACCTCTACCACTTCTACTGGAAGATTAATCCATGCATCCACTACCCTCTCAGTAATGTAATACTTTCATTGGTCCCTGACCTTATCTTATATCTAGGATAGCCTTATACCTATCCCATGCATGCTTAAACTCCTTCACTGTATTAACCTCTACCACTTCTACTGGAAGACTATTCCATGCATCCACTACCCTCTCAGTAATGTAATACTTTCATTAGTCCCTGAGCTTATCTTATATCTAGGATAGCCTTATATCTATCCCATGCATGCTTAAACTCCTTCACTGTATTAACCTCTACCACTTCTACTGGAAGACTATTCCATGCATCCACTACCCTCTCAGTAAAGTAATACTTTCATTAGTCCCTGGCCTTATCTTATATCTAGGATAGCCTTATACCTATCCCATGCATGCTTAAACTCCTTCACTATATTAACCTCTACCACTTCTACTGGAAGACTATTCCATGCATCCACTACCCTCTCAGTAAAGTAATACTTTCATTAGTCCCTGGCCTTATCTTATATCTAGGATAGCCTTATACCTATCCCATGCATGCTTAAACTCCTTCACTGTATTAACCTCTACCACTTCTACTGGAAGACTATTCCATACATCCACTACCCTCTCAGTAATGTAATACTTTCATTAGTCCCTGGCCTTATCTTATATCTAGGATAGCCTTATACCTATCCCATGCATGCTTAAACTCCCTCACTGTATTAACCTCTACCACTTCTACTGGAAGACTATTCCATACATCCACTACCCTCTCAGTAATGTAATACTTTCATTAGTCCCTGGCCTTATCTTATATCTAGGATAGCCTTATACCTATCCCATGCATGCTTAAACTCTTTCACTGTATTAACCTCTACCACTTCTACTGGAAGACTATTCCATACATCCACTACCCTCTCAGTAATGTAATACTTTCATTACTCCCTGGCCTTATCTTATATCTAGGATAGCCTTATACCTATCCCATGCATGCTTAAACTCCCTCACTGTATTAACCTCTACCACTTCTACTGGAAGACTATTCCATACATCCACTACCCTCTCAGTAAAGTAATACTTTCATTAGTCCCTGACCTTATCTTATATCTAGGATAGCCATATACCTATCCCATGCATGCTTAAACCCCTTCACTGTATTAACCTCTACCACTTCTACTGGAAGACTATTCCATGCATCCACTACCCTCTAATTAATGTAATACTTTCATTAGTCCCTGGCCTTATCTTATATCTAGGATAGCCTTATACCTATCCCATGCATGCTTAAACTCCTTCACTGTATTAACCTCTACCACTTCTACTGGAAGACTATTCCATACATCCACTACCCTCTCAGTAATGTAATACTTTCATTAGTCCCTGGCCTTATCTTATATCTAGGATAGCCTTATACCTATCCCATGCATGCTTAAACTCCCTCACTGTATTAACCTCTACCACTTCTACTGGAAGACTATTCCATACATCCACTACCCTCTCAGTAATGTAATACTTTCATTAGTCCCTGACCTTATCTTATATCTAGGATAGCCTTATACCTATCCCATGCATGCTTAAACTCCTTCACTGTATTAACCTCTACCACTTCTACTGGAAGACTATTTCATGCATCCACTACCCTCTCAGTAAAGTAATACTTTCATTAGTCCCTGACCTTATCTTATATCTAGGATAGCCTTATACCTATCCCATGCATGCTTAAACTCCTTCACTGTATTAACCTCTACCACTTCTACTGGAAGACAATTCCATGCATCCATTGCCCTCTCAGTAATGTAATACTTTCATTAGTCCCTGACATTATCTTATATCTAGGATAGCCTTATACCTATCCCATGCATGCTTAAACTCCTTCACTGTATTAACCTCTACCACTTCTACTGGAAGACTATTCCATGCATCCACTACCCTCTCAGTAATGTAATACTTTAATTAGTCCCTGACCTTATCTTATATCTAGGATAGCCTTATACCTATCCCATGCATGCATAAACTCCTTCACTGTATTAACCTCTACCACTTCTACTTGAAGGCTATTCCATGCATCCACTACACTCTCAGTAATGTAATACTTTCATTAGTCCCTGACCTTATCTTATATCTAGGATAGCCTTATACCTATCCCATGCATGCTTAAACTCCTTCACTGTATTAACCTCTACCACTTCTACTGGAAGACTATTCCATGCATCCACTACACTCTCAGTAATGTAATACTTTCATTAGTCCCTGACCTTATCTTATATCTAGGATAGCCTTATACCTATCCCGTGCATGCTTAAACTCCTTCACTGTATTAACCTCTACCACTTCTACTGGAAGACTATTCCATACATCTACTACCCTCTCAGTAATGCAATAATTCATTCGTCCCTGGCCTTATCTTATATCTAGGATAGCCTTATACCTATCCCATGCATGCTTAAACTCCATCACTGTATTAACCTCTACCACTTCTACTGGAAGATTAATCCATGCATCCACTACCCTCTCAGTAATGTAATACTTTCATTAGTCCCTGGCCTTATCTTATATCTAGGATAGCCTTATACCTATCCCATGCATGCTTAAACTCCATCACTGTATTAACCTCTACCACTTCTACTGGAAGACTATTCCTTGTATCCACTACCCTCCCAGTAATGTAATACTTTCATTAGTCCCTGGCCTTATCTTATATCTAGGATAGCCTTATACCTATCCCATGCATGCTTAAACTCCTTCACTGTATTAACCTCTACCACTTATACTGGAAGACTATTCCATGCATCCACTACCCTCTCAGTACAGTAATCCTTTCATTAGTCCCTGGCCTTATCTTATATCTAGGATAGCCTTATACCCATCCCATGCATGCTTAAACTCCTTCACTGTATTAACCTCTACCACTTATACTGGAAGACTATTCCATGCATCCACTACCCTCTCAGTACAGTAATCCTTTCATTAGTCCCTGGCCTTATCTTATATCTAGGATAGCCTTATACCTATCCCATGCATGCTTAAACTCCTTCACTGTATTAACCTCTACCACTTCTACTGGAAGACTATTCCATACATCCACTACCCTCTCAGTAATTACACCTTTCATTAGTCCCTGGCCTTATCTTATATCTAGGATAGCCTTATACCTATCCCATGCATGCTTAAACTCCTTCACTGTATTAACCTCTACCACTTCTACTGGAAGACTATTCCTTGTATCCACTACCCTCCCAGTAATGTAATACTTTCATTAGTCCCTGGCCTTATCTTATATCTAGAATAGCCTTATACCTATCCCATGCATGCTTAAACTCCATCACTGTATTAACCTCTACAACTTCTACTGGAAGACTATTCCATACATCCACTACCCTCTCAGTAATGTAATACTTTCAATAGTCCCTGACCTTATCTTATATCTAGGATAGCCTTATACCTATCCCATGCATGCTTAAACTCCATCACTGTATTAAACTCTACCACTTCTACTGGAAGACTATTCCATGCATCCACTACCCTCTCAGTAATGTAATACTTTCATTAGTCCCTGACCTTATCTTATATCTAGGATAGCCTTATACCTATCCCATGCATGCTTAAACTCCTTCACTGTATTAACCTCTACCACTTCTACTGGAAGACTATTCCATACATCTACTACCCTCTCATTAATGTAATAATTCATTCGTCCCTGACCTTATCTTATATCTAGGATAGCCTTATACCTATCCCATGCATGCTTAAACCCCTTCACTGTATTAACCTCTACCACTTCTACTGGAAGATTAATCCATGCATCCACTACCCTCTCAGTAATGTAATACTTTCATTAGTCCCTGGCCTTATCTTATATCTAGGATAGTCTTATACCTATCCCATGCATGCTTAAACTCCATCACTGTATTAACCTCTACCACTTCTACTGGAAGACTATTCCATGTATCCACTACCCTCCCAGTAATGTAATACTTTCATTAGTCCCTGACCTTATCTTATATCTAGGATAGCCTTATACCTATCCCATGCATGCTTAAACTCCATCACTGTATTAACCTCTACCACTTCTACTGGAAGACTATTCCATGCATCCACTACCCTCTCAGTAATGTAATACTTTCATTAGTCCCTGACCTTATCTTATATCTAGGATAGCCTTATACCTATCCCATGCATGCTTAAACTCCTTCACTGTATTAAACTCTACCACTTCTACTGGAAGACTATTCCATACATCTACTACCCTCTCAGTAATGTAATAATTCATTCGTCCCTGGCCTTATCTTATATCTAGGATAGCCTTATACCTATCCCATGCATGCTTAAACTCCTTCACTGTATTAACCTCTACCACTTCTACTGGAAGATTAATCCATGCATCCACTACCCTCTCAGTAATGTAATACTTTCATTGGTCCCTGACCTTATCTTATATCTAGGATAGCCTTATACCTATCCCATGCATGCTTAAACTCCTTCACTGTATTAACCTCTACCACTTCTACTGGAAGACTATTCCATGCATCCACTACCCTCTCAGTAATGTAATACTTTCATTAGTCCCTGAGCTTATCTTATATCTAGGATAGCCTTATATCTATCCCATGCATGCTTAAACTCCTTCACTGTATTAACCTCTACCACTTCTACTGGAAGACTATTCCATGCATCCACTACCCTCTCAGTAAAGTAATACTTTCATTAGTCCCTGGCCTTATCTTATATCTAGGATAGCCTTATACCTATCCCATGCATGCTTAAACTCCTTCACTATATTAACCTCTACCACTTCTACTGGAAGACTATTCCATGCATCCACTACCCTCTCAGTAAAGTAATACTTTCATTAGTCCCTGGCCTTATCTTATATCTAGGATAGCCTTATACCTATCCCATGCATGCTTAAACTCCTTCACTGTATTAACCTCTACCACTTCTACTGGAAGACTATTCCATACATCCACTACCCTCTCAGTAATGTAATACTTTCATTAGTCCCTGGCCTTATCTTATATCTAGGATAGCCTTATACCTATCCCATGCATGCTTAAACTCCCTCACTGTATTAACCTCTACCACTTCTACTGGAAGACTATTCCATACATCCACTACCCTCTCAGTAATGTAATACTTTCATTAGTCCCTGGCCTTATCTTATATCTAGGATAGCCTTATACCTATCCCATGCATGCTTAAACTCTTTCACTGTATTAACCTCTACCACTTCTACTGGAAGACTATTCCATACATCCACTACCCTCTCAGTAATGTAATACTTTCATTACTCCCTGGCCTTATCTTATATCTAGGATAGCCTTATACCTATCCCATGCATGCTTAAACTCCCTCACTGTATTAACCTCTACCACTTCTACTGGAAGACTATTCCATACATCCACTACCCTCTCAGTAAAGTAATACTTTCATTAGTCCCTGACCTTATCTTATATCTAGGATAGCCATATACCTATCCCATGCATGCTTAAACCCCTTCACTGTATTAACCTCTACCACTTCTACTGGAAGACTATTCCATGCATCCACTACCCTCTAATTAATGTAATACTTTCATTAGTCCCTGGCCTTATCTTATATCTAGGATAGCCTTATACCTATCCCATGCATGCTTAAACTCCTTCACTGTATTAACCTCTACCACTTCTACTGGAAGACTATTTCATGCATCCACTACCCTCTCAGTAAAGTAATACTTTCATTAGTCCCTGACCTTATCTTATATCTAGGATAGCCTTATACCTATCCCATGCATGCTTAAACTCCTTCACTGTATTAACCTCTACCACTTCTACTGGAAGACTATTTCATGCATCCACTACCCTCTCAGTAAAGTAATACTTTCATTAGTCCCTGACCTTATCTTATATCTAGGATAGCCTTATACCTATCCCATGCATGCTTAAACTCCTTCACTGTATTAACCTCTACCACTTCTACTGGAAGACAATTCCATGCATCCATTGCCCTCTCAGTAATGTAATACTTTCATTAGTCCCTGACATTATCTTATATCTAGGATAGCCTTATACCTATCCCATGCATGCTTAAACTCCTTCACTGTATTAACCTCTACCACTTCTACTGGAAGACTATTCCATGCATCCACTACCCTCTCAGTAATGTAATACTTTAATTAGTCCCTGACCTTATCTTATATCTAGGATAGCCTTATACCTATCCCATGCATGCTTAAACTCCTTCACTGTATTAACCTCTACCACTTCTACTTGAAGGCTATTCCATGCATCCACTACCCTCTCAGTAATGTAATACTTTCATTAGTCCCTGACCTTATCTTATATCTAGGATAGCCTTATACCTATCCCATGCATGCTTAAACTCCTTCACTGTATTAACCTCTACCACTTCTACTGGAAGACTATTCCATGCATCCACTACACTCTCAGTAATGTAATACTTTCATTAGTCCCTGACCTTATCTTATATCTAGGATAGCCTTATACCTATCCCGTGCATGCTTAAACTCCTTCACTGTATTAACCTCTACCACTTCTACTGGAAGACTATTCCATACATCTACTACCCTCTCAGTAATGTAATAATTCATTCGTCCCTGGCCTTATCTTATATCTAGGATAGCCTTATACCTATCCCATGCATGCTTAAACTCCATCACTGTATTAACCTCTACCACTTCTACTGGAAGATTAATCCATGCATCCACTACCCTCTCAGTAATGTAATACTTTCATTAGTCCCTGGCCTTATCTTATATCTAGGATAGCCTTATACCTATCCCATGCATGCTTAAACTCCATCACTGTATTAACCTCTACCACTTCTACTGGAAGACTATTCCTTGTATCCACTACCCTCCCAGTAATGTAATACTTTCATTAGTCCCTGGCCTTATCTTATATCTAGGATAGCCTTATACCTATCCCATGCATGCTTAAACTCCTTCACTGTATTAACCTCTACCACTTATACTGGAAGACTATTCCATGCATCCACTACCCTCTCAGTACAGTAATCCTTTCATTAGTCCCTGGCCTTATCTTATATCTAGGATAGCCTTATACCTATCCCATGCATGCTTAAACTCCTTCACTGTATTAACCTCTACCACTTATACTGGAAGACTATTCCATGCATCCACTACCCTCTCAGTACAGTAATCCTTTCATTAGTCCCTGGCCTTATCTTATATCTAGGATAGCCTTATACCTATCCCATGCATGCTTAAACTCCTTCACTGTATTAACCTCTACCACTTCTACTGGAAGACTATTCCATACATCCACTACCCTCTCAGTAATGTAATCCTTTCATTAGTCCCTGGCCTTATCTTATATCTAGGATAGCCTTATACCTATCCCATGCATGCTTAAACTCCTTCACTGTATTAACCTCTACCACTTCTACTGGAAGACTATTCCATACATCCACTACCCTCTCAGTAATGTAATCCTTTCATTAGTCCCTGACCTTATCTTATATCTAGGATAGCCTTATACCTATCCCATGCATGCTTAAACTCCTTCACTGTATTAACCTCTACCACTTATACTGGAAGACTATTCCATGCATCCACTACCCTCTCAGTACAGTAATCCTTTCATTAGTCCCTGGCCTTATCTTATATCTAGGATAGCCTTATACCTATCCCATGCATGCTTAAACTCCTTCACTGTATTAACCTCTACCACTTCTACTGGAAGACTATTCCATACATCCACTACCCTCTCAGTAATGTAATCCTTTCATTAGTCCCTGGCCTTATCTTATATCTAGGATAGCCTTATACCTATCCCATGCATGCTTAAACGCCTTCACTGTATTAACCTCTACCACTTCTACTGGAAGACTATTCCATACATCCACTACCCTCTCAGTAATGTAATACTTTCATTAGTCCCTGGCCTTATCTTATATCTAGGATAGCCTTATACCTATCCCATGCATGCTTAAACTCCTTCACTGTATTAACCTCTACCACTTCTACTGGAAGACTATTCCATACATCCACTACCCTCTCAGTAAGGTAATACTTGCATTAGTCCCTGACCTTATCTTATATCTAGGATAGCCTTATACCTATCCCATGCATGCTTAAACTCCTTCACTGTATTAACCTCTACCACTTCTACTGGAAGACTATTTCATGCATCCACTACCCTCTCAGTAATGTAATACTTTCATTAGTCCCATGCCTTATCTTATATCTAGGATAGCCTTATACCTAACCCATGCATGCTTAAACTCCTTCACTGTATTAACCTCTACCACTTCTACTGGAAGACTATTTCATGCATCCACTACCCTCTCAGTAATGTAATACTTTCATTAGTCCCATGCCTTATCTTATATCTAGGATAGCCTTATACCTAACCCATGCATGCTTAAACTCCTTCACTGTATTAACCTCTACCACTTCTACTGGAAGACTATTCCATGCATCCACTACCCTCTCAGTAATGTAATACTTTCATTAGTCCCTGGCCTTATCTTATATCCAGGATAGCCTTATACCTATCCCACGCATGCTTAAACTCCTTCACTGTATTAACCTCTACCACTTCTACTGGAAGACTATTCCATACATCCACTACCCTCTCAGTAATGTAATACTTTCATTAGTCGCTGGCCTTATCCTATATCTATGATAGCCTTATACCTATCCCATGCATGCTTAAACTCCTTCACTGTATTAACCTCTACCACTTCTACTGGAAGACTATTCCATGCATCCACTACCCTCTCAGTAATGTAATACTTTTATTAGTCCCTGACCTTATCTTATATCTAGGATAGCCTTATACCTATCCCATGCATGCTTAAACTCCTTCACTGTATTAACCTCTACCACTTCTACTGGAAGACTATTCCATACATCCACTACCCTCTCAGTAATGTAATACTTTCATTAGTCCCTGGCCTTATCTTATATCTAGGATAGCCTTATACCTATCCCATGCATGCTTAAACTCCTTCACTGTATTAACCTCTACCACTTCTACTGGAAGACTATTCCATACATCCACTACCCTCTCAGTAATGTAATACTTTCATTAGTCCCTGGCCTTATCTTATATCTAGGATAGCCTTATACCTATCCCATGCATGCTTAAACTCCTTCACTGTATTAACCTCTACCACTTCTACTGGAAGACTATTCCATGCATCCACTACCCTCTCAGTAATGTAATACTTTCATTAGTCCCTGGCCTTATCTTATATCTAGGATAGCATTATACCTATCCCATGCATGCTTAAACTCCTTCACTGTATTAATCTCTACCACTTCTACTGGAAGACTATTCCATGCATCCACTACCCTCTCAGTAAAGTAATACTTTCATTAGTCCCTGACCTTGTCTTATATCTAGGATAGCCTTATACCTATCCCATGCATGCTTAAACTCCTTCACTGTATTAACCTCTACCACTTCTACTGGAAGACTATTCCATGCATCCACTACCCTCTCAGTAATGTAATACTTTCATTAGTCCCTGGCCTTATCTTATATCTAGGATAACCTTATACCTATCCCATGCATGCTTAAACTCCTTCACTGTATTAACCTCTACCACTTCTACTGGAAGACTATTCCATACATCCACTACCCTCTCAGTAATGTAATACTTTCATTAGTCCCTGGCCTTATCTTATATCTAGGATAGCCTTATACCTAACCCATGCATGCTTAAACTCCTTCACTGTATTAACCTCTACCAATTCTACTGGAAGACTAATCCATACATCTACTACCCTCTCAGTAAAGTAATACTTTCATTAGTCCCTGACCTTATCTTATATCTAGGATAGCCTTATACCTATCCCATGCATGCTTAAACTCCTTCACTGTATTAACCTCTACCAATTCTACTGGAAGACTATTCCATACATCTACTACCCTCTCAGTAATGTAATACTTTCAGTAGTCCCTGGCCTTATCTTATATCTAGGATAGCCTTATACCTATCCCATGCATGCTTAAACTCCTTCACTGTATTAACCTCTACCACTTCTACTGGAAGACTATTACATGCATCCACTACCCTCTCAGTAATATAATACTTTCATTAGTCCCTGGCCTTATCTTATATCTAGGATAGCCTTATACCTATCCCATGCATGCTTAAACTCCTTCACTGTATTAACATCTACCACTTCTACTGGAAGACTATTCCATGCATCCACTACCCTCTCAGTAAAGTAATACTTTCATTAGTCCCTGGCCTTGTCTTATATCTAGGATAGCCTTATACCTATCCCATGCATGCTTAAACTCCTTCACTGTATTAACCTCTACCACCTCTACTGGAAGACTATTCCATAAATCCACTACCCTCTCAGTAATGTAATACTTTCATTAGTCCCTGGCCTTATCTTATATCTAGGATAGCCTTATACCTATCCCATGCATGCTTAAACTCATTCACTGTATTAACCTCTACCACTTCTACTGGAAGACTATTCCATGCATCCACTACCCTCTCAGTAATGTAATACTTTCATTAGTCCCTGACCTTATCTTATATCTAGGATAGCCTTATACCTATCCCATGCATGCTTAAACTCCTTCACTGTATTAAACTCTACCACTTCTACTGGAAGACTATTCCATACATCCACTACCCTCTCAGTAATGTAATACTTTCATTAGTCCCGGGCCTTATCTTATATCTAGGATAGCCTTATACCTATCCCATGCATGCTTAATCGCCTTCACTGTATTAACCTCTACCACTTCTACTGGAAGACTATTCCATGCATCCACTACCCTCTCAGTAATGTAATACTTTCATTAGTCCCTGGCCTTATCTTATATCTAGGATAGCCTTATACCTACCCTATGCATGCTTAAACTCCTTCACTGTATTAACCTCTACCACTTCTACTGGAAGACTATTCCATACATCCACTACCCTCTCAGTAATGTAATACTTTCATTAGTCCCTGGCCTTATCTTATATCTAGGATAGCCTTATACCTATCCCATGCATGCTTAAACTCCTTCACTGTATTAACCTCTACCACTTCTGCTGGAAGACTATTCCATACATCCACTACCCTCTCAGTAAAGTAATACTTTCATTAGTCCCTGGCCTTATCTTATATCTAGGATAGCCTTATACCTATCCCACGCATGCTTAAACTCCTTCACTGTATTAACCTCTACCACTTCTACTGGAAGACTATTCCATGCATCAACTACCCTCTCAGTAATGTAATACTTTCATTAGTCCCTGGCCTTATCTTATATCTAGGATAGCCTTATACCTATCCCATGCATGCTTAAACTCCTTCACTGTATTAACCTCTACCACTTCTACTGGAAGACTATTCCATGCATCAACTACCCTCTCAGTAATGTAATACTTTCATTAGTCCCTGGCCTTATCTTATATCTAGGATAGCCTTATACCTATCCCATGCATGCTTAAACTCCTTCACTGTATCAACCTCTACCACTTCTACTGGAAGACTATTCCATACATCCACTACCCTCTCAGTAATGTAATACTTTCATTAGTCCCTGGCCTTATCTTATATCTAGGATAGCCTTATACCTATCCCACGCATGCTTAAACTCCTTCACTGTATTAACCTCTACCACTTCTACTGGAAGACTATTCCATGCATCCACTACCCTCTCAGTAATGTAATACTTTCATTATTCCCTGACCTTATCTTATATCTAGGATAGCCTTATACCTATCCCATGCATGCTTAAACTCCTTCACTCTATTAACCTCTACCGATTTTACTGGAAGACTATTCCATACATCCACTACCCTCTCAGTAATGTAATACTTTCATTAGTCCCTGGCCTTATCTTATATCTAGGATAGCCTTATACCTATCCCATGCATGCTTAAACTCCTTCACTGTATTAACATCTACCACTTCTACTGGAAGACTATTCCATGCATCCACTACCCTCTCAGTAATGTAATACTTTAATTAGTCCCTGACCTTATCTTATATCTAGGATAGCCTTATACCTATCCCATGCATGCTTAAACTCCTTCACTGTATTAACCTCTACCACTTCTACTGGAAGGCTATTCCATACATCCACTACCCTCTCAGTAATGTAATACTTTCATTAGTCCCTGACCTTATCTTATATCTAGGATAGCCTTATACCTATCCCATGCATGCTTAAACTCCTTCACTGTATTAACCTCTACCACTTCTACTGGAAGACTATTCCTTGTATCCACTACCCTCCCAGTAATGTAATACTTTCATTAGTCCCTGGCCTTATCTTATATCTAGAATAGCCTTATACCTATCCCATGCATGCTTAAACTCCATCACTGTATTAACCTCTACAACTTCTACTGGAAGACTATTCCATACATCCACTACCCTCTCAGTAATGTAATACTTTCAATAGTCCCTGACCTTATCTTATATCTAGGATAGCCTTATACCTATCCCATGCATGCTTAAACTCCATCACTGTATTAAACTCTACCACTTCTACTGGAAGACTATTCCATGCATCCACTACCCTCTCAGTAATGTAATACTTTCATTAGTCCCTGACCTTATCTTATATCTAGGATAGCCTTATACCTATCCCATGCATGCTTAAACTCCTTCACTGTATTAACCTCTACCACTTCTACTGGAAGACTATTCCATACATCTACTACCCTCTCATTAATGTAATAATTCATTCGTCCCTGACCTTATCTTATATCTAGGATAGCCTTATACCTATCCCATGCATGCTTAAACCCCTTCACTGTATTAACCTCTACCACTTCTACTGGAAGATTAATCCATGCATCCACTACCCTCTCAGTAATGTAATACTTTCATTAGTCCCTGGCCTTATCTTATATCTAGGATAGTCTTATACCTATCCCATGCATGCTTAAACTCCATCACTGTATTAACCTCTACCACATCTACTGGAAGACTATTCCATGTATCCACTACCCTCCCAGTAATGTAATACTTTCATTAGTCCCTGACCTTATCTTATATCTAGGATAGCCTTATACCTATCCCATGCATGCTTAAACTCCATCACTGTATTAACCTCTACCACTTCTACTGGAAGACTATTCCATGCATCCACTACCCTCTCAGTAATGTAATACTTTCATTAGTCCCTGACCTTATCTTATATCTAGGATAGCCTTATACCTATCCCATGCATGCTTAAACTCCTTCACAGTATTAAACTCTACCACTTCTACTGGAAGACTATTCCATACATCTACTACCCTCTCAGTAATGTAATAATTCATTCGTCCCTGGCCTTATCTTATATCTAGGATAGCCTTATACCTATCCCATGCATGCTTAAACTCCTTCACTGTATTAACCTCTACCACTTCTACTGGAAGATTAATCCATGCATCCACTACCCTCTCAGTAATTTAATACTTTCATTGGTCCCTGACCTTATCTTATATCTAGGATAGCCTTATACCTATCCCATGCATGCTTAAACTCCTTCACTGTATTAACCTCTACCACTTCTACTGGAAGACTATTCCATGCATCCACTACCCTCTCAGTAATGTAATACTTTCATTAGTCCCTGAGCTTATCTTATATCTAGGATAGCCTTATACCTATCCCATGCATGCTTAAACTCCTTCACTGTATTAACCTCTACCACTTCTACTGGAAGACTATTCCATACATCCACTACCCTCTCAGTAATGTAATCCTTTCATTAGTCCCTGGCCTTATCTTATATCTAGGATAGCCTTATACCTATCCCATGCATGCTTAAACTCCTTCACTGTATTAACCTCTACCACTTATACTGGAAGACTATTCCATGCATCCACTACCCTCTCAGTACAGTAATCCTTTCATTAGTCCCTGGCCTTATCTTATATCTAGGATAGCCTTATACCTATCCCATGCATGCTTAAACTCCTTCACTGTATTAACCTCTACCACTTCTACTGGAAGACTATTCCATACATCCACTACCCTCTCAGTAATGTAATCCTTTCATTAGTCCCTGGCCTTATCTTATATCTAGGATAGCCTTATACCTATCCCATGCATGCTTAAACGCCTTCACTGTATTAACCTCTACCACTTCTACTGGAAGACTATTCCATACATCCACTACCCTCTCAGTAATGTAATACTTTCATTAGTCCCTTGCCTTATCTTATATCTAGGATAGCCTTATACCTATCCCATGCATGCTTAAACTCCTTCACTGTATTAACCTCTACCACTTCTACTGGAAGACTATTCCATACATCCACTACCCTCTCAGTAAGGTAATACTTGCATTAGTCCCTGACCTTATCTTATATCTAGGATAGCCTTATACCTATCCCATGCATGCTTAAACTCCTTCACTGTATTAACCTCTACCACTTCTACTGGAAGACTATTTCATGCATCCACTACCCTCTCAGTAATGTAATACTTTCATTAGTCCCATGCCTTATCTTATATCTAGGATAGCCTTATACCTAACCCATGCATGCTTAAACTCCTTCACTGTATTAACCTCTACCACTTCTACTGGAAGACTATTTCATGCATCCACTACCCTCTCAGTAATGTAATACTTTCATTAGTCCCATGCCTTATCTTATATCTAGGATAGCCTTATACCTAACCCATGCATGCTTAAACTCCTTCACTGTATTAACCTCTACCACTTCTACTGGAAGACTATTCCATGCATCCACTACCCTCTCAGTAATGTAATACTTTCATTAGTCCCTGGCCTTATCTTATATCCAGGATAGCCTTATACCTATCCCACGCATGCTTAAACTCCTTCACTGTATTAACCTCTACCACTTCTACTGGAAGACTATTCCATACATCCACTACCCTCTCAGTAATGTAATACTTTCATTAGTCGCTGGCCTTATCCTATATCTATGATAGCCTTATACCTATCCCATGCATGCTTAAACTCCTTCACTGTATTAACCTCTACCACTTCTACTGGAAGACTATTCCATGCATCCACTACCCTCTCAGTAATGTAATACTTTTATTAGTCCCTGACCTTATCTTATATCTAGGATAGCCTTATACCTATCCCATGCATGCTTAAACTCCTTCACTGTATTAACCTCTACCACTTCTACTGGAAGACTATTCCATACATCCACTACCCTCTCAGTAATGTAATACTTTCATTAGTCCCTGGCCTTATCTTATATCTAGGATAGCCTTATACCTATCCCATGCATGCTTAAACTCATTCACTGTATTAACCTCTACCACTTCTACTGGAAGACTATTCCATGCATCCACTACCCTCTCAGTAATGTAATACTTTCATTAGTCCCTGGCCTTATCTTATATCTAGGATAGCCTTATACCTATCCCATGCATGCTTAAACTCCTTCACTGTATTAATCTCTACCACTTCTACTGGAAGACTATTCCATGCATCCACTACCCTCTCAGTAAAGTAATACTTTCATTAGTCCCTGACCTTGTCTTATATCTAGGATAGCCTTATACCTATCCCATGCATGCTTAAACTCCTTCACTGTATTAACCTCTACCACTTCTACTGGAAGACTATTCCATGCATCCACTACCCTCTCAGTAATGTAATACTTTCATTAGTCCCTGGCCTTATCTTATATCTAGGATAACCTTATACCTATCCCATGCATGCTTAAACTCCTTCACTGTATTAACCTCTACCACTTCTACTGGAAGACTATTCCATACATCCACTACCCTCTCAGTAATGTAATACTTTCATTAGTCCCTGGCCTTATCTTATATCTAGGATAGCCTTATACCTAACCCATGCATGCTTAAACTCCTTCACTGTATTAACCTCTACCAATTCTACTGGAAGACTAATCCATACATCTACTACCCTCTCAGTAAAGTAATACTTTCATTAGTCCCTGACCTTATCTTATATCTAGGATAGCCTTATACCTATCCCATGCATGCTTAAACTCCTTCACTGTATTAACCTCTACCAATTCTACTGGAAGACTATTCCATACATCTACTACCCTCTCAGTAATGTAATACTTTCAGTAGTCCCTGGCCTTATCTTATATCTAGGATAGCCTTATACCTATCCCATGCATGCTTAAACTCCTTCACTGTATTAACCTCTACCACTTCTACTGGAAGACTATTACATGCATCCACTACCCTCTCAGTAATATAATACTTTCATTAGTCCCTGGCCTTATCTTATATCTAGGATAGCCTTATACCTATCCCATGCATGCTTAAACTCCTTCACTGTATTAACATCTACCACTTCTACTGGAAGACTATTCCATGCATCCACTACCCTCTCAGTAAAGTAATACTTTCATTAGTCCCTGGCCTTGTCTTATATCTAGGATAGCCTTATACCTATCCCATGCATGCTTAAACTCCTTCACTGTATTAACCTCTACCACCTCTAATGGAAGACTATTCCATAAATCCACTACCCTCTCAGTAATGTAATACTTTCATTAGTCCCTGGCCTTATCTTATATCTAGGATAGCCTTATACCTATCCCATGCATGCTTAAACTCATTCACTGTATTAACCTCTACCACTTCTACTGGAAGACTATTCCATGCATCCACTACCCTCTCAGTAATGTAATACTTTCATTAGTCCCTGACCTTATCTTATATCTAGGATAGCCTTATACCTATCCCATGCATGCTTAAACTCCTTCACTGTATTAAACTCTACCACTTCTACTGGAAGACTATTCCATACATCCACTACCCTCTCAGTAATGTAATACTTTCATTAGTCCCGGGCCTTATCTTATATCTAGGATAGCCTTATACCTATCCCATGCATGCTTAAACGCCTTCACTGTATTAACCTCTACCACTTCTACTGGAAGACTATTCCATGCATCCACTACCCTCTCAGTAATGTAATACTTTCATTAGTCCCTGGCCTTATCTTATATCTAGGATAGCCTTATACCTACCCTATGCATGCTTAAACTCCTTCACTGTATTAACCTCTACCACTTCTACTGGAAGACTATTCCATACATCCACTACCCTCTCAGTAATGTAATACTTTCATTAGTCCCTGGCCTTATCTTATATCTAGGATAGCCTTATACCTATCCCATGCATGCTTAAACTCCTTCACTGTATTAACCTCTACCACTTCTGCTGGAAGACTATTCCATACATCCACTACCCTCTCAGTAAAGTAATACTTTCATTAGTCCCTGGCCTTATCTTATATCTAGGATAGCCTTATACCTATCCCACGCATGCTTAAACTCCTTCACTGTATTAACCTCTACCACTTCTACTGGAAGACTATTCCATGCATCAACTACCCTCTCAGTAATGTAATACTTTCATTAGTCCCTGGCCTTATCTCATATCTAGGATAGCCTTATACCTATCCCATGCATGCTTAAACTCCTTCACTGTATTAACCTCTACCACTTCTACTGGAAGACTATTCCATGCATCAACTACCCTCTCAGTAATGTAATACTTTCATTAGTCCCTGGCCTTATCTTATATCTAGGATAGCCTTATACCTATCCCATGCATGCTTAAACTCCTTCACTGTATCAACCTCTACCACTTCTACTGGAAGACTATTCCATACATCCACTACCCTCTCAGTAATGTAATACTTTCATTAGTCCCTGGCCTTATCTTATATCTAGGATAGCCTTATACCTATCCCACGCATGCTTAAACTCCTTCACTGTATTAACCTCTACCACTTCTACTGGAAGACTATTCCATGCATCCACTACCCTCTCAGTAATGTAATACTTTCATTATTCCCTGACCTTATCTTATATCTAGGATAGCCTTATACCTATCCCATGCATGCTTAAACTCCTTCACTGTATTAACCTCTACCAATTTTACTGGAAGACTATTCCATACATCCACTACCCTCTCAGTAATGTAATACTTTCATTAGTCCCTGGCCTTATCTTATATCTAGGATAGCCTTATACCTATCCCATGCATGCTTAAACTCCTTCACTGTATTAACATCTACCACTTCTACTGGAAGACTATTCCATGCATCCACTACCCTCTCAGTAATGTAATACTTTAATTAGTCCCTGACCTTATCTTATATCTAGGATAGCCTTATACCTATCCCATGCATGCTTAAACTCCTTCACTGTATTAACCTCTACCACTTCTACTGGAAGGCTATTCCATACATCCACTACCCTCTCAGTAATGTAATACTTTCATTAGTCCCTGACCTTATCTTATATCTAGGATAGCCTTATACCTATCCCATGCATGCTTAAACTCCTTCACTGTATTAACCTCTACCACTTCTACTGGAAGACTATTTCATGCATCCACTACCCTCTCAGTAAAGTAATACTTTCATTAGTCCCTGACCTTATCTTATATCTAGGATAGCCTTATACCTATCCCATGCATGCTTAAACTCCTTCACTGTATTAACCTCTACCACTTCTACTGGAAGACTATTCCATGCATCCATTGCCCTCTCAGTAATGTAATACTTTCATTAGTCCCTGACATTATCTTATATCTAGGATAGCCTTATACCTATCCCATGCATGCTTAAACTCCTTCACTGTATTAACCTCTACCACTTCTACTGGAAGACTATTCCATGCATCCACTACCCTCTCAGTAATGTAATACTTTAATTAGTCCCTGACCTTATCTTATATCTAGGATAGCCTTATACCTATCCCATGCATGCTTAAACTCCTTCACTGTATTAACCTCTACCACTTCTACTTGAAGGCTATTCCATGCATCCACTACCCTCTCAGTAATGTAATACTTTCATTAGTCCCTGACCTTATCTTATATCTAGGATAGCCTTATACCTATCCCATGCATGCTTAAACTCCTTCACTGTATTAACCTCTACCACTTCTACTGGAAGACTATTCCATGCATCCACTACACTCTCAGTAATGTAATACTTTCATTAGTCCCTGACCTTATCTTATATCTAGGATAGCCTTATACCTATCCCGTGCATGCTTAAACTCCTTCACTGTATTAACCTCTACCACTTCTACTGGAAGACTATTCCATACATCTACTACCCTCTCAGTAATGTAATAATTCATTCGTCCCTGGCCTTATCTTATATCTAGGATAGCCTTATACCTATCCCATGCATGCTTAAACTCCATCACTGTATTAACCTCTACCACTTCTACTGGAAGATTAATCCATGCATCCACTACCCTCTCAGTAATGTAATACTTTCATTAGTCCCTGGCCTTATCTTATATCTAGGATAGCCTTATACCTATCCCATGCATGCTTAAACTCCATCACTGTATTAACCTCTACCACTTCTACTGGAAGACTATTCCTTGTATCCACTACCCTCCCAGTAATGTAATACTTTCATTAGTCCCTGGCCTTATCTTATATCTAGAATAGCCTTATACCTATCCCATGCATGCTTAAACTCCATCACTGTATTAACCTCTACCACTTCTACTGGAAGACTATTCCATGCATCCACTACCCTCTCAGTAATGTAATACTTTCATTAGTCCCTGACCTTATCTTATATCTAGGATAGCCTTATACCTATCCCATGCATGCTTAAACTCCTTCACTGTATTAACCTCTACCACTTCTACTGGAAGACTATTCCATGCATCCACTACACTCTCAGTAATGTAATACTTTCATTAGTCCCTGACCTTATCTTATATCTAGGATAGCCTTATACCTATCCCGTGCATGCTTAAACTCCTTCACTGTATTAACCTCTACCACTTCTACTGGAAGACTATTCCATACATCTACTACCCTCTCAGTAATGTAATACTTTCATTAGTCCCTGGCCTTATCTTATATCTAGGATAGCCTTATACCTATCCCATGCATGCTTAAACTCCATTACTGTATTAACCTCTACCACTTCTACTGGAAGACTATTCCTTGTATCCACTACCCTCCCAGTAATGTAATACTTTCATTAGTCCCTGGCCTTATCTTATATCTAGAATAGCCTTATACCTATCCCATGCATGCTTAAACTCCATCACTGTATTAACCTCTACAACTTCTACTGGAAGACTATTCCATACATCCACTACCCTCTCAGTAATGTAATACTTTCAATAGTCCCTGACCTTATCTTATATCTAGGATAGCCTTATACCTATCCCATGCATGCTTAAACTCCATCACTGTATTAAACTCTACCACTTCTACTGGAAGACTATTCCATGCATCCACTACCCTCTCAGTAATGTAATACTTTCATTAGTCCCTGACCTTATCTTATATCTAGGATAGCCTTATACCTATCCCATGCATGCTTAAACTCCTTCACTGTATTAACCTCTACCACTTCTACTGGAAGACTATTCCATACATCTACTACCCTCTCATTAATGTAATAATTCATTCGTCCCTGACCTTATCTTATATCTAGGATAGCCTTATACCTATCCCATGCATGCTTAAACCCCTTCACTGTATTAACCTCTACCACTTCTACTGGAAGATTAATCCATGCATCCACTACCCTCTCAGTAATGTAATACTTTCATTAGTCCCTGGCCTTATCTTATATCTAGGATAGTCTTATACCTATCCCATGCATGCTTAAACTCCATCACTGTATTAACCTCTACCACTTCTACTGGAAGACTATTCCATGTATCCACTACCCTCCCAGTAATGTAATACTTTCATTAGTCCCTGACCTTATCTTATATCTAGGATAGCCTTATACCTATCCCATGCATGCTTAAACTCCATCACTGTATTAACCTCTACCACTTCTACTGGAAGACTATTCCATGCATCCACTACCCTCTCAGTAATGTAATACTTTCATTAGTCCCTGACCTTATCTTATATCTAGGATAGCCTTATACCTATCCCATGCATGCTTAAACTCCTTCACTGTATTAAACTCTACCACTTCTACTGGAAGACTATTCCATACATCTACTACCCTCTCAGTAATGTAATAATTCATTCGTCCCTGGCCTTATCTTATATCTAGGATAGCCTTATACCTATCCCATGCATGCTTAAACTCCTTCACTGTATTAACCTCTACCACTTCTACTGGAAGATTAATCCATGCATCCACTACCCTCTCAGTAATGTAATACTTTCATTAGTCCCTGACCTTATCTTATATCTAGGATAGCCTTATACCTATCCCATGCATGCTTAAACTCCTTCACTGTATTAACCTCTACCACTTCTACTGGAAGACTATTCCATGCATCCACTACCCTCTCAGTAATGTAATACTTTCATTAGTCCCTGAGCTTATCTTATATCTAGGATAGCCTTATATCTATTCCATGCATGCTTAAACTCCTTCACTGTATTAACCTCTACCACTTCTACTGGAAGACTATTCCATGCATCCACTACCCTCTCAGTAAAGTAATACTTTCATTAGTCCCTGGCCTTATCTTATATCTAGGATAGCCTTATACCTATCCCATGCATGCTTAAACTCCTTCACTATATTAACCTCTACCACTTCTACTGGAAGACTATTCCATGCATCCACTACCCTCTCAGTAAAGTAATACTTTCATTAGTCCCTGGCCTTATCTTATATCTAGGATAGCCTTATACCTATCCCATGCATGCTTAAACTCCTTCACTGTATTAACCTCTACCACTTCTACTGGAAGACTATTCCATACATCCACTACCCTCTCAGTAATGTAATACTTTCATTAGTCCCTGGCCTTATCTTATATCTAGGATAGCCTTATACCTATCCCATGCATGCTTAAACTCCCTCACTGTATTAACCTCTACCACTTCTACTGGAAGACTATTCCATACATCCACTACCCTCTCAGTAAAGTAATACTTTCATTAGTCCCTGACCTTATCTTATATCTAGGATAGCCATATACCTATCCCATGCATGCTTAAACCCCTTCACTGTATTAACCTCTACCACTTCTACTGGAAGACTATTCCATGCATCCACTACCCTCTAATTAATGTAATACTTTCATTAGTCCCTGGCCTTATCTTATATCTAGGATAGCCTTATACCTATCCCATGCATGCTTAAACTCCTTCACTGTATTAACCTCTACCACTTCTACTGGAAGACTATTCCATACATCCACTACCCTCTCAGTAATGTAATACTTTCATTAGTCCCTGGCCTTATCTTATATCTAGGATAGCCTTATACCTATCCCATGCATGCTTAAACTCCCTCACTGTATTAACCTCTACCACTTCTACTGGAAGACTATTCCATACATCCACTACCCTCTCAGTAATGTAATACTTTCATTAGTCCCTGACCTTATCTTATATCTAGGATAGCCTTATACCTATCCCATGCATGCTTAAACTCCTTCACTGTATTAACCTCTACCACTTCTACTGGAAGACTATTTCATGCATCCACTACCCTCTCAGTAAAGTAATACTTTCATTAGTCCCTGACCTTATCTTATATCTAGGATAGCCTTATACCTATCCCATGCATGCTTAAACTCCTTCACTGTATTAACCTC
Source organism: Pelodytes ibericus (assembly GCA_036172795.1). Lineage (NCBI taxonomy): Eukaryota > Metazoa > Chordata > Amphibia > Anura > Pelodytidae > Pelodytes > Pelodytes ibericus. Next base: position 194,777,964 of record CM069863.1, read on the forward strand.
TACCACTTCTACTGGAAGACAATTCCATGCATCCATTGCCCTCTCAGTAATGTAATACTTTCATTAGTCCCTGACATTATCTTATATCTAGGATAGCCTTATACCTATCCCATGCATGCTTAAACTCCTTCACTGTATTAACCTCTACCACTTCTACTGGAAGACTATTCCATGCATCCACTACCCTCTCAGTAATGTAATACTTTAATTAGTCCCTGACCTTATCTTATATCTAGGATATCCTTATACCTATCCCATGCATGCTTAAACTCCTTCACTGTATTAACCTCTACCACTTCTACTTGAAGGCTATTCCATGCATCCACTACCCTCTCAGTAATGTAATACTTTCATTAGTCCCTGACCTTATCTTATATCTAGGATAGCCTTATACCTATCCCATGCATGCTTAAACTCCTTCACTGTATTAACCTCTACCACTTCTACTGGAAGACTATTCCATGCATCCACTACACTCTCAGTAATGTAATACTTTCATTAGTCCCTGACCTTATCTTATATCTAGGATAGCCTTATACCTATCCCGTGCATGCTTAAACTCCTTCACTGTATTAACCTCTACCACTTCTACTGGAAGACTATTCCATACATCTACTACCCTCTCAGTAATGTAATAATTCATTCGTCCCTGGCCTTATCTTATATCTAGGATAGCCTTATACCTATCCCATGCATGCTTAAACTCCATCACTGTATTAACCTCTACCACTTCTACTGGAAGATTAATCCATGCATCCACTACCCTCTCAGTAATGTAATACTTTCATTAGTCCCTGGCCTTATCTTATATCTAGGATAGCCTTATACCTATCCCATGCATGCTTAAACTCCATCACTGTATTAACCTCTACCACTTCTACTGGAAGACTATTCCTTGTATCCACTACCCTCCCAGTAATGTAATACTTTCATTAGTCCCTGGCCTTATCTTATATCTAGGATAGCCTTATACCTATCCCATGCATGCTTAAACTCCTTCACTGTATTAACCTCTACCACTTATACTGGAAGACTATTCCATGCATCCACTACCCTCTCAGTACAGTAATCCTTTCATTAGTCCCTGGCCTTATCTTATATCTAGGATAGCCTTATACCTATCCCATGCATGCTTAAACTCCTTCACTGTATTAACCTCTACCACTTATACTGGAAGACTATTCCATGCATCCACTACCCTCTCAGTACAGTAATCCTTTCATTAGTCCCTGGCCTTATCTTATATCTAGGATAGCCTTATACCTATCCCATGCATGCTTAAACTCCTTCACTGTATTAACCTCTACCACTTCTACTGGAAGACTATTCCATACATCCACTACCCTCTCAGTAATGTAATCCTTTCATTAGTCCCTGGCCTTATCTTATATCTAGGATAGCCTTATACCTATCCCATGCATGCTTAAACTCCTTCACTGTATTAACCTCTACCACTTATACTGGAAGACTATTCCATGCATCCACTACCCTCTCAGTACAGTAATCCTTTCATTAGTCCCTGGCCTTATCTTATATCTAGGATAGCCTTATACCTATCCCATGCATGCTTAAACTCCTTCACTGTATTAACCTCTACCACTTCTACTGGAAGACTATTCCATACATCCACTACCCTCTCAGTAATGTAATCCTTTCATTAGTCCCTGGCCTTATCTTATATCTAGGATAGCCTTATACCTATCCCATGCATGCTTAAACGCCTTCACTGTATTAACCTCTACCACTTCTACTGGAAGACTATTCCATACATCCACTACCCTCTCAGTAATGTAATACTTTCATTAGTCCCTTGCCTTATCTTATATCTAGGATAGCCTTATACCTATCCCATGCATGCTTAAACTCCTTCACTGTATTAACCTCTACCACTTCTACTGGAAGACTATTCCATACATCCACTACCCTCTCAGTAAGGTAATACTTGCATTAGTCCCTGACCTTATCTTATATCTAGGATAGCCTTATACCTATCCCATGCATGCTTAAACTCCTTCACTGTATTAACCTCTACCACTTCTACTGGAAGACTATTTCATGCATCCACTACCCTCTCAGTAATGTAATACTTTCATTAGTCCCATGCCTTATCTTATATCTAGGATAGCCTTATACCTAACCCATGCATGCTTAAACTCCTTCACTGTATTAACCTCTACCACTTCTACTGGAAGACTATTTCATGCATCCACTACCCTCTCAGTAATGTAATACTTTCATTAGTCCCATGCCTTATCTTATATCTAGGATAGCCTTATACCTAACCCATGCATGCTTAAACTCCTTCACTGTATTAACCTCTACCACTTCTACTGGAAGACTATTCCATGCATCCACTACCCTCTCAGTAATGTAATACTTTCATTAGTCCCTGGCCTTATCTTATATCCAGGATAGCCTTATACCTATCCCACGCATGCTTAAACTCCTTCACTGTATTAACCTCTACCACTTCTACTGGAAGACTATTCCATACATCCACTACCCTCTCAGTAATGTAATACTTTCATTAGTCGCTGGCCTTATCCTATATCTATGATAGCCTTATACCTATCCCATGCATGCTTAAACTCCTTCACTGTATTAACCTCTACCACTTCTACTGGAAGACTATTCCATGCATCCACTACCCTCTCAGTAATGTAATACTTTTATTAGTCCCTGACCTTATCTTATATCTAGGATAGCCTTATACCTATCCCATGCATGCTTAAACTCCTTCACTGTATTAACCTCTACCACTTCTACTGGAAGACTATTCCATACATCCACTACCCTCTCAGTAATGTAATACTTTCATTAGTCCCTGGCCTTATCTTATATCTAGGATAGCCTTATACCTATCCCATGCATGCTTAAACTCATTCACTGTATTAACCTCTACCACTTCTACTGGAAGACTATTCCATGCATCCACTACCCTCTCAGTAATGTAATACTTTCATTAGTCCCTGGCCTTATCTTATATCTAGGATAGCCTTATACCTATCCCATGCATGCTTAAACTCCTTCACTGTATTAATCTCTACCACTTCTACTGGAAGACTATTCCATGCATCCACTACCCTCTCAGTAAAGTAATACTTTCATTAGTCCCTGACCTTGTCTTATATCTAGGATAGCCTTATACCTATCCCATGCATGCTTAAACTCCTTCACTGTATTAACCTCTACCACTTCTACTGGAAGACTATTCCATGCATCCACTACCCTCTCAGTAATGTAATACTTTCATTAGTCCCTGGCCTTATCTTATATCTAGGATAACCTTATACCTATCCCATGCATGCTTAAACTCCTTCACTGTATTAACCTCTACCACTTCTACTGGAAGACTATTCCATACATCCACTACCCTCTCAGTAATGTAATACTTTCATTAGTCCCTGGCCTTATCTTATATCTAGGATAGCCTTATACCTAACCCATGCATGCTTAAACTCCTTCACTGTATTAACCTCTACCAATTCTACTGGAAGACTAATCCATACATCTACTACCCTCTCAGTAAAGTAATACTTTCATTAGTCCCTGACCTTATCTTATATCTAGGATAGCCTTATACCTATCCCATGCATGCTTAAACTCCTTCACTGTATTAACCTCTACCAATTCTACTGGAAGACTATTCCATACATCTACTACCCTCTCAGTAATGTAATACTTTCAGTAGTCCCTGGCCTTATCTTATATCTAGGATAGCCTTATACCTATCCCATGCATGCTTAAACTCCTTCACTGTATTAACCTCTACCACTTCTACTGGAAGACTATTACATGCATCCACTACCCTCTCAGTAATATAATACTTTCATTAGTCCCTGGCCTTATCTTATATCTAGGATAGCCTTATACCTATCCCATGCATGCTTAAACTCCTTCACTGTATTAACATCTACCACTTCTACTGGAAGACTATTCCATGCATCCACTACCCTCTCAGTAAAGTAATACTTTCATTAGTCCCTGGCCTTGTCTTATATCTAGGATAGCCTTATACCTATCCCATGCATGCTTAAACTCCTTCACTGTATTAACCTCTACCACCTCTACTGGAAGACTATTCCATAAATCCACTACCCTCTCAGTAATGTAATACTTTCATTAGTCCCTGGCCTTATCTTATATCTAGGATAGCCTTATACCTATCCCATGCATGCTTAAACTCATTCACTGTATTAACCTCTACCACTTCTACTGGAAGACTATTCCATGCATCCACTACCCTCTCAGTAATGTAATACTTTCATTAGTCCCTGACCTTATCTTATATCTAGGATAGCCTTATACCTATCCCATGCATGCTTAAACTCCTTCACTGTATTAAACTCTACCACTTCTACTGGAAGACTATTCCATACATCCACTACCCTCTCAGTAATGTAATACTTTCATTAGTCCCGGGCCTTATCTTATATCTAGGATAGCCTTATACCTATCCCATGCATGCTTAAACGCCTTCACTGTATTAACCTCTACCACTTCTACTGGAAGACTATTCCATGCATCCACTACCCTCTCAGTAATGTAATACTTTCATTAGTCCCTGGCCTTATCTTATATCTAGGATAGCCTTATACCTACCCTATGCATGCTTAAACTCCTTCACTGTATTAACCTCTACCACTTCTACTGGAAGACTATTCCATACATCCACTACCCTCTCAGTAATGTAATACTTTCATTAGTCCCTGGCCTTATCTTATATCTAGGATAGCCTTATACCTATCCCATGCATGCTTAAACTCCTTCACTGTATTAACCTCTACCACTTCTGCTGGAAGACTATTCCATACATCCACTACCCTCTCAGTAAAGTAATACTTTCATTAGTCCCTGGCCTTATCTTATATCTAGGATAGCCTTATACCTATCCCACGCATGCTTAAACTCCTTCACTGTATTAACCTCTACCACTTCTACTGGAAGACTATTCCATGCATCAACTACCCTCTCAGTAATGTAATACTTTCATTAGTCCCTGGCCTTATCTTATATCTAGGATAGCCTTATACCTATCCCATGCATGCTTAAACTCCTTCACTGTATTAACCTCTACCACTTCTACTGGAAGACTATTCCATGCATCAACTACCCTCTCAGTAATGTAATACTTTCATTAGTCCCTGGCCTTATCTTATATCTAGGATAGCCTTATACCTATCCCATGCATGCTTAAACTCCTTCACTGTATCAACCTCTACCACTTCTACTGGAAGACTATTCCATACATCCACTACCCTCTCAGTAATGTAATACTTTCATTAGTCCCTGGCCTTATCTTATATCTAGGATAGCCTTATACCTATCCCACGCATGCTTAAACTCCTTCACTGTATTAACCTCTACCACTTCTACTGGAAGACTATTCCATGCATCCACTACCCTCTCAGTAATGTAATACTTTCATTATTCCCTGACCTTATCTTATATCTAGGATAGCCTTATACCTATCCCATGCATGCTTAAACTCCTTCACTGTATTAACCTCTACCAATTTTACTGGAAGACTATTCCATACATCCACTACCCTCTCAGTAATGTAATACTTTCATTAGTCCCTGGCCTTATCTTATATCTAGGATAGCCTTATACCTATCCCATGCATGCTTAAACTCCTTCACTGTATTAACATCTACCACTTCTACTGGAAGACTATTCCATGCATCCACTACCCTCTCAGTAATGTAATACTTTAATTAGTCCCTGACCTTATCTTATATCTAGGATAGCCTTATACCTATCCCATGCATGCTTAAACTCCTTCACTGTATTAACCTCTACCACTTCTACTGGAAGGCTATTCCATACATCCACTACCCTCTCAGTAATGTAATACTTTCATTAGTCCCTGACCTTATCTTATATCTAGGATAGCCTTATACCTATCCCATGCATGCTTAAACTCCTTCACTGTATTAACCTCTACCACTTCTACTGGAAGACTATTTCATGCATCCACTACCCTCTCAGTAAAGTAATACTTTCATTAGTCCCTGACCTTATCTTATATCTAGGATAGCCTTATACCTATCCCATGCATGCTTAAACTCCTTCACTGTATTAACCTCTACCACTTCTACTGGAAGACTATTCCATGCATCCATTGCCCTCTCAGTAATGTAATACTTTCATTAGTCCCTGACATTATCTTATATCTAGGATAGCCTTATACCTATCCCATGCATGCTTAAACTCCTTCACTGTATTAACCTCTACCACTTCTACTGGAAGACTATTCCATGCATCCACTACCCTCTCAGTAATGTAATACTTTAATTAGTCCCTGACCTTATCTTATATCTAGGATAGCCTTATACCTATCCCATGCATGCTTAAACTCCTTCACTGTATTAACCTCTACCACTTCTACTTGAAGGCTATTCCATGCATCCACTACCCTCTCAGTAATGTAATACTTTCATTAGTCCCTGACCTTATCTTATATCTAGGATAGCCTTATACCTATCCCATGCATGCTTAAACTCCTTCACTGTATTAACCTCTACCACTTCTACTGGAAGACTATTCCATGCATCCACTACACTCTCAGTAATGTAATACTTTCATTAGTCCCTGACCTTATCTTATATCTAGGATAGCCTTATACCTATCCCGTGCATGCTTAAACTCCTTCACTGTATTAACCTCTACCACTTCTACTGGAAGACTATTCCATACATCTACTACCCTCTCAGTAATGTAATAATTCATTCGTCCCTGGCCTTATCTTATATCTAGGATAGCCTTATACCTATCCCATGCATGCTTAAACTCCATCACTGTATTAACCTCTACCACTTCTACTGGAAGATTAATCCATGCATCCACTACCCTCTCAGTAATGTAATACTTTCATTATTCCCTGACCTTATCTTATATCTAGGATAGCCTTATACCTATCCCATGCATGCTTAAACCCCTTCACTGTATTAACCTCTACCACTTCTACTGGAAGATTAATCCATGCATCCACTACCCTCTCAGTAATGTAATACTTTCATTGGTCCCTGACCTTATCTTATATCTAGGATAGCCTTATACCTATCCCATGCATGCTTAAACCCCTTCACTGTATTAACCTCTACCACTTCTACTGGAAGATTAATCCATGCATCCACTACCCTCTCAGTAATGTAATACTTTCATTGGTCCCTGACCTTATCTTATATCTAGGATAGCCTTATACCTATCCCATGCATGCTTAAACTCCCTCACTGTATTAACCTCTACCACTTCTACTGGAAGATTAATCCATGCATCCACTACCCTCTCAGTAATGTAATACTTTCATTAGTCCCTGGCCTTATCTTATATCTAGGATAGTCTTATACCTATCCCATGCATGCTTAAACTCCATCACTGTATTAACCTCTACCACTTCTACTGGAAGACTATTCCATGTATCCACTACCCTCCCAGTAATGTAATACTTTCATTAGTCCCTGACCTTATCTTATATCTAGGATAGCCTTATACCTATCCCATGCATGCTTAAACTCCATCACTGTATTAACCTCTACCACTTCTACTGGAAGACTATTCCATGCATCCACTACCCTCTCAGTAATGTAATACTTTCATTAGTCCCTGACCTTATCTTATATCTAGGATAGCCTTATACCTATCCCATGCATGCTTAAACTCCTTCACTGTATTAAACTCTACCACTTCTACTGGAAGACTATTCCATACATCTACTACCCTCTCAGTAATGTAATAATTCATTCGTCCCTGGCCTTATCTTATATCTAGGATAGCCTTATACCTATCCCATGCATGCTTAAACTCCTTCACTGTATTAACCTCTACCACTTCTACTGGAAGATTAATCCATGCATCCACTACCCTCTCAGTAATGTAATACTTTCATTAGTCCCTGACCTTATCTTATATCTAGGATAGCCTTATACCTATCCCATGCATGCTTAAACTCCTTCACTGTATTAACCTCTACCACTTCTACTGGAAGACTATTCCATGCATCCACTACACTCTCAGTAATGTAATACTTTCATTAGTCCCTGACCTTATCTTATATCTAGGATAGCCTTATACCTATCCCGTGCATGCTTAAACTCCTTCACTGTATTAACCTCTACCACTTCTACTGGAAGACTATTCCATGCATCCACTACCCTCTCAGTAAAGTAATACTTTCATTAGTCCCTGGCCTTATCTTATATCTAGGATAGCCTTATACCTATCCCATGCATGCTTAAACTCCTTCACTATATTAACCTCTACCACTTCTACTGGAAGACTATTCCATGCATCCACTACCCTCTCAGTAAAGTAATACTTTCATTAGTCCCTGGCCTTATCTTATATCTAGGATAGCCTTATACCTATCCCATGCATGCTTAAACTCCTTCACTGTATTAACCTCTACCACTTCTACTGGAAGACTATTCCATACATCCACTACCCTCTCAGTAATGTAATACTTTCATTAGTCCCTGGCCTTATCTTATATCTAGGATAGCCTTATACCTATCCCATGCATGCTTAAACTCCCTCACTGTATTAACCTCTACCACTTCTAATGGAAGACTATTCCATACATCCACTACCCTCTCAGTAATGTAATACTTTCATTAGTCCCTGGCCTTATCTTATATCTAGGATAGCCTTATACCTATCCCATGCATGCTTAAACTCTTTCACTGTATTAACCTCTACCACTTCTACTGGAAGACTATTCCATACATCCACTACCCTCTCAGTAATGTAATACTTTCATTAGTCCCTGGCCTTATCTTATATCTAGGATAGCCTTATACCTATCCCATGCATGCTTAAACTCCATTACTGTATTAACCTCTACCACTTCTACTGGAAGACTATTCCTTGTATCCACTACCCTCCCAGTAATGTAATACTTTCATTAGTCCCTGGCCTTATCTTATATCTAGAATAGCCTTATACCTATCCCATGCATGCTTAAACTCCATCACTGTATTAACCTCTACAACTTCTACTGGAAGACTATTCCATACATCCACTACCCTCTCAGTAATGTAATACTTTCAATAGTCCCTGACCTTATCTTATATCTAGGATAGCCTTATACCTATCCCATGCATGCTTAAACTCCATCACTGTATTAAACTCTACCACTTCTACTGGAAGACTATTCCATGCATCCACTACCCTCTCAGTAATGTAATACTTTCATTAGTCCCTGACCTTATCTTATATCTAGGATAGCCTTATACCTATCCCATGCATGCTTAAACTCCTTCACTGTATTAACCTCTACCACTTCTACTGGAAGACTATTCCATACATCTACTACCCTCTCATTAATGTAATAATTCATTCGTCCCTGACCTTATCTTATATCTAGGATAGCCTTATACCTATCCCATGCATGCTTAAACCCCTTCACTGTATTAACCTCTACCACTTCTACTGGAAGATTAATCCATGCATCCACTACCCTCTCAGTAATGTAATACTTTCATTAGTCCCTGGCCTTATCTTATATCTAGGATAGTCTTATACCTATCCCATGCATGCTTAAACTCCATCACTGTATTAACCTCTACCACTTCTACTGGAAGACTATTCCATGTATCCACTACCCTCCCAGTAATGTAATACTTTCATTAGTCCCTGACCTTATCTTATATCTAGGATAGCCTTATACCTATCCCATGCATGCTTAAACTCCATCACTGTATTAACCTCTACCACTTCTACTGGAAGACTATTCCATGCATCCACTACCCTCTCAGTAATGTAATACTTTCATTAGTCCCTGACCTTATCTTATATCTAGGATAGCCTTATACCTATCCCATGCATGCTTAAACTCCTTCACTGTATTAAACTCTACCACTTCTACTGGAAGACTATTCCATACATCTACTACCCTCTCAGTAATGTAATAATTCATTCGTCCCTGGCCTTATCTTATATCTAGGATAGCCTTATACCTATCCCATGCATGCTTAAACTCCTTCACTGTATTAACCTCTACCACTTCTACTGGAAGATTAATCCATGCATCCACTACCCTCTCAGTAATGTAATACTTTCATTAGTCCCTGACCTTATCTTATATCTAGGATAGCCTTATACCTATCCCATGCATGCTTAAACTCCTTCACTGTATTAACCTCTACCACTTCTACTGGAAGACTATTCCATGCATCCACTACCCTCTCAGTAATGTAATACTTTCATTAGTCCCTGAGCTTATCTTATATCTAGGATAGCCTTATATCTATTCCATGCATGCTTAAACTCCTTCACTGTATTAACCTCTACCACTTCTACTGGAAGACTATTCCATGCATCCACTACCCTCTCAGTAAAGTAATACTTTCATTAGTCCCTGGCCTTATCTTATATCTAGGATAGCCTTATACCTATCCCATGCATGCTTAAACTCCTTCACTATATTAACCTCTACCACTTCTACTGGAAGATTAATCCATGCATCCACTACCCTCTCAGTAATGTAATACTTTCATTGGTCCCTGACCTTATCTTATATCTAGGATAGCCTTATACCTATCCCATGCATGCTTAAACTCCCTCACTGTATTAACCTCTACCACTTCTACTGGAAGATTAATCCATGCATCCACTACCCTCTCAGTAATGTAATACTTTCATTAGTCCCTGGCCTTATCTTATATCTAGGATAGTCTTATACCTATCCCATGCATGCTTAAACTCCATCACTGTATTAACCTCTACCACTTCTACTGGAAGACTATTCCATGTATCCACTACCCTCCCAGTAATGTAATACTTTCATTAGTCCCTGACCTTATCTTATATCTAGGATAGCCTTATACCTATCCCATGCATGCTTAAACTCCATCACTGTATTAACCTCTACCACTTCTACTGGAAGACTATTCCATGCATCCACTACCCTCTCAGTAATGTAATACTTTCATTAGTCCCTGACCTTATCTTATATCTAGGATAGCCTTATACCTATCCCATGCATGCTTAAACTCCTTCACTGTATTAAACTCTACCACTTCTACTGGAAGACTATTCCATACATCTACTACCCTCTCAGTAATGTAATAATTCATTCGTCCCTGGCCTTATCTTATATCTAGGATAGCCTTATACCTATCCCATGCATGCTTAAACTCCTTCACTGTATTAACCTCTACCACTTCTACTGGAAGATTAATCCATGCATCCACTACCCTCTCAGTAATGTAATACTTTCATTAGTCCCTGACCTTATCTTATATCTAGGATAGCCTTATACCTATCCCATGCATGCTTAAACTCCTTCACTGTATTAACCTCTACCACTTCTACTGGAAGACTATTCCATGCATCCACTACACTCTCAGTAATGTAATACTTTCATTAGTCCCTGACCTTATCTTATATCTAGGATAGCCTTATACCTATCCCGTGCATGCTTAAACTCCTTCACTGTATTAACCTCTACCACTTCTACTGGAAGACTATTCCATGCATCCACTACCCTCTCAGTAAAGTAATACTTTCATTAGTCCCTGGCCTTATCTTATATCTAGGATAGCCTTATACCTATCCCATGCATGCTTAAACTCCTTCACTATATTAACCTCTACCACTTCTACTGGAAGACTATTCCATGCATCCACTACCCTCTCAGTAAAGTAATACTTTCATTAGTCCCTGGCCTTATCTTATATCTAGGATAGCCTTATACCTATCCCATGCATGCTTAAACTCCTTCACTGTATTAACCTCTACCACTTCTACTGGAAGACTATTCCATACATCCACTACCCTCTCAGTAATGTAATACTTTCATTAGTCCCTGGCCTTATCTTATATCTAGGATAGCCTTATACCTATCCCATGCATGCTTAAACTCCCTCACTGTATTAACCTCTACCACTTCTAATGGAAGACTATTCCATACATCCACTACCCTCTCAGTAATGTAATACTTTCATTAGTCCCTGGCCTTATCTTATATCTAGGATAGCCTTATACCTATCCCATGCATGCTTAAACTCTTTCACTGTATTAACCTCTACCACTTCTACTGGAAGACTATTCCATACATCCACTACCCTCTCAGTAATGTAATACTTTCATTAGTCCCTGGCCTTATCTTATATCTAGGATAGCCTTATACCTATCCCATGCATGCTTAAACTCCATTACTGTATTAACCTCTACCACTTCTACTGGAAGACTATTCCTTGTATCCACTACCCTCCCAGTAATGTAATACTTTCATTAGTCCCTGGCCTTATCTTATATCTAGAATAGCCTTATACCTATCCCATGCATGCTTAAACTCCATCACTGTATTAACCTCTACAACTTCTACTGGAAGACTATTCCATACATCCACTACCCTCTCAGTAATGTAATACTTTCAATAGTCCCTGACCTTATCTTATATCTAGGATAGCCTTATACCTATCCCATGCATGCTTAAACTCCATCACTGTATTAAACTCTACCACTTCTACTGGAAGACTATTCCATGCATCCACTACCCTCTCAGTAATGTAATACTTTCATTAGTCCCTGACCTTATCTTATATCTAGGATAGCCTTATACCTATCCCATGCATGCTTAAACTCCTTCACTGTATTAACCTCTACCACTTCTACTGGAAGACTATTCCATACATCTACTACCCTCTCATTAATGTAATAATTCATTCGTCCCTGACCTTATCTTATATCTAGGATAGCCTTATACCTATCCCATGCATGCTTAAACCCCTTCACTGTATTAACCTCTACCACTTCTACTGGAAGATTAATCCATGCATCCACTACCCTCTCAGTAATGTAATACTTTCATTAGTCCCTGGCCTTATCTTATATCTAGGATAGTCTTATACCTATCCCATGCATGCTTAAACTCCATCACTGTATTAACCTCTACCACTTCTACTGGAAGACTATTCCATGTATCCACTACCCTCCCAGTAATGTAATACTTTCATTAGTCCCTGACCTTATCTTATATCTAGGATAGCCTTATACCTATCCCATGCATGCTTAAACTCCATCACTGTATTAACCTCTACCACTTCTACTGGAAGACTATTCCATGCATCCACTACCCTCTCAGTAATGTAATACTTTCATTAGTCCCTGACCTTATCTTATATCTAGGATAGCCTTATACCTATCCCATGCATGCTTAAACTCGTTCACTGTATTAAACTCTACCACTTCTACTGGAAGACTATTCCATACATCTACTACCCTCTCAGTAATGTAATAATTCATTCGTCCCTGGCCTTATCTTATATCTAGGATAGCCTTATACCTATCCCATGCATGCTTAAACTCCTTCACTGTATTAACCTCTACCACTTCTACTGGAAGATTAATCCATGCATCCACTACCCTCTCAGTAATGTAATACTTTCATTAGTCCCTGACCTTATCTTATATCTAGGATAGCCTTATACCTATCCCATGCATGCTTAAACTCCTTCACTGTATTAACCTCTACCACTTCTACTGGAAGACTATTCCATGCATCCACTACCCTCTCAGTAATGTAATACTTTCATTAGTCCCTGAGCTTATCTTATATCTAGGATAGCCTTATATCTATTCCATGCATGCTTAAACTCCTTCACTGTATTAACCTCTACCACTTCTACTGGAAGACTATTCCATGCATCCACTACCCTCTCAGTAAAGTAATACTTTCATTAGTCCCTGGCCTTATCTTATATCTAGGATAGCCTTATACCTATCCCATGCATGCTTAAACTCCTTCACTATATTAACCTCTACCACTTCTACTGGAAGACTATTCCATGCATCCACTACCCTCTCAGTAAAGTAATACTTTCATTAGTCCCTGGCCTTATCTTATATCTAGGATAGCCTTATACCTATCCCATGCATGCTTAAACTCCTTCACTGTATTAACCTCTACCACTTCTACTGGAAGACTATTCCATACATCCACTACCCTCTCAGTAATGTAATACTTTCATTAGTCCCTGGCCTTATCTTATATCTAGGATAGCCTTATACCTATCCCATGCATGCTTAAACTCCCTCACTGTATTAACCTCTACCACTTCTACTGGAAGACTATTCCATACATCCACTACCCTCTCAGTAATGTAATACTTTCATTAGTCCCTGGCCTTATCTTATATCTAGGATAGCCTTATACCTATCCCATGCATGCTTAAACTCTTTCACTGTATTAACCTCTACCACTTCTACTGGAAGACTATTCCATACATCCACTACCCTCTCAGTAATGTAATACTTTCATTACTCCCTGGCCTTATCTTATATCTAGGATAGCCTTATACCTATCCCATGCATGCTTAAACTCCCTCACTGTATTAACCTCTACCACTTCTACTGGAAGACTATTCCATACATCCACTACCCTCTCAGTAAAGTAATACTTTCATTAGTCCCTGACCTTATCTTATATCTAGGATAGCCTTATACCTATCCCATGCATGCTTAAACTCCTTCACTGTATTAACCTTTACCACTTCTACTGGAAGACTATTCCATACATCCACTACCCTCTCAGTAATGTAATACTTTCATTAGTCCCTGGCCTTATCTTATATCTAGGATAGCCTTATACCTATCCCACGCATGCTGAAACTCCTTCACTGTATTAACCTCTACCACTTCTACTGGAAGACTTTTCCATGCATCCACTACCCTCTCAGTAATGTAATACTTTCATTAGTCCCTGGCCTTACCTTATATCTAGGATAGCCATATACCTATCCCATGCATGCTTAAACCCCTTCACTGTATTAACCTCTACCACTTCTACTGGAAGACTATTCCATGCATCCACTACCCTCTAATTAATGTAATACTTTCATTAGTCCCTGGCCTTATCTTATATCTATGATAGCCTTATACCTATCCCATGCATGCTTAAACTCCTTCACTGTATTAACCTCTACCACTTCTACTGGATGACTATTATATACATCCACTACCCTCTCAGTAATGTAATACTTTCATTAGTCCCTGGCCTTATCTTATATCTAGGATAGCCTTATACCTATCCCATGCATGCTTAAACTCCCTCACTGTATTAACCTCTACCACTTCTACTGGAAGACTATTAAATACATCCACTACCCTCTCAGTAATGTAATACTTTCATTAGTCCCTGACCTTATCTTATATCTAGGATAGCCTTATACCTATCCCATGCATGCTTAAACTCCTTCACTGTATTAACCTCTACCACTTCTACTGGAAGACTATTTCATGCATCCACTACCCTCTCAGTAAAGTAATACTTTCATTAGTCCCTGACCTTATCTTATATCTAGGATAGCCTTATACCTATCCCATGCATGCTTAAACTCCTTCACTGTATTAACCTCTACCACTTCTACTGGAAGACTATTCCATGCATCCATTGCCCTCTCAGTAATGTAATACTTTCATTAGTCCCTGACATTATCTTATATCTAGGATAGCCTTATACCTATCCCATGCATGCTTAAACTCCTTCACTGTATTAACCTCTACCACTTCTACTGGAAGACTATTCCATGCATCCACTACCCTCTCAGTAATGTAATACTTTAATTAGTCCCTGACCTTATCTTATATCTAGGATAGCCTTATACCTATCCCATGCATGCTTAAACTCCTTCACTGTATTAACCTCTACCACTTCTACTTGAAGGCTATTCCATGCATCCACTACCCTCTCAGTAATGTAATACTTTCATTAGTCCCTGACCTTATCTTATATCTAGGATAGCCTTATACCTATCCCATGCATGCTTAAACTCCTTCACTGTATTAACCTCTACCACTTCTACTGGAAGACTATTCCATGCATCCACTACACTCTCAGTAATGTAATACTTTCATTAGTCCCTGACCTTATCTTATATCTAGGATAGCCTTATACCTATCCCGTGCATGCTTAAACTCCTTCACTGTATTAACCTCTACCACTTCTACTGGAAGACTATTCCATACATCTACTACCCTCTCAGTAATGTAATAATTCATTCGTCCCTGGCCTTATCTTATATCTAGGATAGCCTTATACCTATCCCATGCATGCTTAAACTCCATCACTGTATTAACCTCTACCACTTCTACTGGAAGATTAATCCATGCATCCACTACCCTCTCAGTAATGTAATACTTTCATTAGTCCCTGGCCTTATCTTATATCTAGGATAGCCTTATACCTATCCCATGCATGCTTAAACTCCATCACTGTATTAACCTCTACCACTTCTACTGGAAGACTATTCCTTGTATCCACTACCCTCCCAGTAATGTAATACTTTCATTAGTCCCTGGCCTTATCTTATATCTAGAATAGCCTTATACCTATCCCATGCATGCTTAAACTCCATCACTGTATTAACCTCTACAACTTCTACTGGAAGACTATTCCATACATCCACTACCCTCTCAGTAATGTAATACTTTCAATAGTCCCTGACCTTATCTTATATCTAGGATAGCCTTATACCTATCCCATGCATGCTTAAACTCCATCACTGTATTAACCTCTACCACTTCTACTGGAAGACTATTCCATGCATCCACTACCCTCTCAGTAATGTAATACTTTCATTAGTCCCTGACCTTATCTTATATCTAGGATAGCCTTATACCTATCCCATGCATGCTTAAACTCCTTCACTGTATTAACCTCTACCACTTCTACTGGAAGACTATTCCATACATCTACTACCCTCTCATTAATGTAATAATTCATTCGTCCCTGGCCTTATCTTATATCTAGGATAGCCTTATACCTATCCCATGCATGCTTAAACCCCTTCACTGTATTAACCTCTACCACTTCTACTGGAAGATTAATCCATGCATCCACTACCCTCTCAGTAATGTAATACTTTCATTAGTCCCTGGCCTTATCTTATATCTAGGATAGTCGTATACCTATCCCATGCATGCTTAAACTCCATCACTGTATTAACCTCTACCACTTCTACTGGAAGACTATTCCATGTATCCACTACCCTCCCAGTAATGTAATACTTTCATTAGTCCCTGACCTTATCTTATATCTAGAATAGCCTTATACCTATCCCATGCATGCTTAAACTCCATCACTGTATTAACCTCTACAACTTCTACTGGAAGACTATTCCATACATCCACTACCCTCTCAGTAATGTAATACTTTCATTAGTCCCTGGCCTTATCTTATATCTAGGATAGCCTTATACCTATCCCATGCATGCTTAAACTCCATCACTGTATTAACCTCTACCACTTCTACTGGAAGACTATTGCTTGTATCCACTACCCTCCCAGTAATGTAATACTTTCATTAGTCCCTGGCCTTATCTTATATCTAGAATAGCCTTATACCTATCCCATGCATGCTTAAACTCCATCACTGTATTAACCTCTACCACTTCTACTGGAAGACTATTCCATGCATCCACTACCCTCTCAGTAATGTAATACTTTCATTAGTCCCTGACCTTATCTTATATCTAGGATAGCCTTATACCTATCCCATGCATGCTTAAACTCCTTCACTGTATTAACCTCTACCACTTCTACTGGAAGACTATTCCATACATCTACTACCCTCTCATTAATGTAATAATTCATTCGTCCCTGACCTTATCTTATATCTAGGATAGCCTTATACCTATCCCATGCATGCTTAAACCCCTTCACTGTATTAACCTCTACCACTTCTACTGGAAGATTAATCCATGCATCCACTACCCTCTCAGTAATGTAATACTTTCATTGGTCCCTGACCTTATCTTATATCTAGGATAGCCTTATACCTATCCCATGCATGCTTAAACCCCTTCACTGTATTAACCTCTACCACTTCTACTGGAAGATTAATCCATGCATCCACTACCCTCTCAGTAATGTAATACTTTCATTGGTCCCTGACCTTATCTTATATCTAGGATAGCCTTATACCTATCCCATGCATGCTTAAACTCCCTCACTGTATTAACCTCTACCACTTCTACTGGAAGATTAATCCATGCATCCACTACCCTCTCAGTAATGTAATACTTTCATTAGTCCCTGGCCTTATCTTATATCTAGGATAGTCTTATACCTATCCCATGCATGCTTAAACTCCATCACTGTATTAACCTCTACCACTTCTACTGGAAGACTATTCCATGTATCCACTACCCTCCCAGTAATGTAATACTTTCATTAGTCCCTGACCTTATCTTATATCTAGGATAGCCTTATACCTATCCCATGCATGCTTAAACTCCATCACTGTATTAACCTCTACCACTTCTACTGGAAGACTATTCCATGCATCCACTACCCTCTCAGTAATGTAATACTTTCATTAGTCCCTGACCTTATCTTATATCTAGGATAGCCTTATACCTATCCCATGCATGCTTAAACTCCTTCACTGTATTAAACTCTACCACTTCTACTGGAAGACTATTCCATACATCTACTACCCTCTCAGTAATGTAATAATTCATTCGTCCCTGGCCTTATCTTATATCTAGGATAGCCTTATACCTATCCCATGCATGCTTAAACTCCTTCACTGTATTAACCTCTACCACTTCTACTGGAAGATTAATCCATGCATCCACTACCCTCTCAGTAATGTAATACTTTCATTAGTCCCTGACCTTATCTTATATCTAGGATAGCCTTATACCTATCCCATGCATGCTTAAACTCCTTCACTGTATTAACCTCTACCACTTCTACTGGAAGACTATTCCATGCATCCACTACACTCTCAGTAATGTAATACTTTCATTAGTCCCTGACCTTATCTTATATCTAGGATAGCCTTATACCTATCCCGTGCATGCTTAAACTCCTTCACTGTATTAACCTCTACCACTTCTACTGGAAGACTATTCCATGCATCCACTACCCTCTCAGTAAAGTAATACTTTCATTAGTCCCTGGCCTTATCTTATATCTAGGATAGCCTTATACCTATCCCATGCATGCTTAAACTCCTTCACTATATTAACCTCTACCACTTCTACTGGAAGACTATTCCATGCATCCACTACCCTCTCAGTAAAGTAATACTTTCATTAGTCCCTGGCCTTATCTTATATCTAGGATAGCCTTATACCTATCCCATGCATGCTTAAACTCCTTCACTGTATTAACCTCTACCACTTCTACTGGAAGACTATTCCATACATCCACTACCCTCTCAGTAATGTAATACTTTCATTAGTCCCTGGCCTTATCTTATATCTAGGATAGCCTTATACCTATCCCATGCATGCTTAAACTCCCTCACTGTATTAACCTCTACCACTTCTAATGGAAGACTATTCCATACATCCACTACCCTCTCAGTAATGTAATACTTTCATTAGTCCCTGGCCTTATCTTATATCTAGGATAGCCTTATACCTATCCCATGCATGCTTAAACTCTTTCACTGTATTAACCTCTACCACTTCTACTGGAAGACTATTCCATACATCCACTACCCTCTCAGTAATGTAATACTTTCATTAGTCCCTGGCCTTATAGCTAGGATAGCCTTATACCTATCCCACGCATGCTTAAACTCCTTCACTGCATTAACCTCTACCACTTCTACTGGAAGACTATTCCATGCATCCACTACCCTCTCAGTAATGTAATACTTTTATTAGTCCCTGGCCTTATCTTATATCTAGGATAGCCTTATACCTATCCCATGCATGCTTAAACTCCTTCACTGTATTAACCTTTACCACTTCTACTGGAAGACTATTCCATGCATCCACTACCCTCTCAGTAATGTAATACTTTCATTAGTCCCTGGCCTTATCTTATATCTAGGATAGCCTTATACCTATCCCATGCATGCTTAAACTCCTTCACTGTATTAACCTCTACCACTTCTACTGGAAGACAATTCCATGCATCCATTGCCCTCTCAGTAATGTAATACTTTCATTAGTCCCTGACATTATCTTATATCTAGGATAGCCTTATACCTATCCCATGCATGCTTAAACTCCTTCACTGTATTAACCTCTACCACTTCTACTGGAAGACTATTCCATGCATCCACTACCCTCTCAGTAATGTAATACTTTAATTAGTCCCTGACCTTATCTTATATCTAGGATAGCCTTATACCTATCCCATGCATGCTTAAACTCCTTCACTGTATTAACCTCTACCACTTCTACTTGAAGGCTATTCCATGCATCCACTACCCTCTCAGTAATGTAATACTTTCATTAGTCCCTGACCTTATCTTATATCTAGGATAGCCTTATACCTATCCCATGCATGCTTAAACTCCTTCACTGTATTAACCTCTACCACTTCTACTGGAAGACTATTCCATGCATCCACTACACTCTCAGTAATGTAATACTTTCATTAGTCCCTGACCTTATCTTATATCTAGGATAGCCTTATACCTATCCCGTGCATGCTTAAACTCCTTCACTGTATTAACCTCTACCACTTCTACTGGAAGACTATTCCATACATCTACTACCCTCTCAGTAATGTAATAATTCATTCGTCCCTGGCCTTATCTTATATCTAGGATAGCCTTATACCTATCCCATGCATGCTTAAACTCCATCACTGTATTAACCTCTACCACTTCTACTGGAAGATTAATCCATGCATCCACTACCCTCTCAGTAATGTAATACTTTCATTAGTCCCTGGCCTTATCTTATATCTAGGATAGCCTTATACCTATCCCATGCATGCTTAAACTCCATCACTGTATTAACCTCTACCACTTCTACTGGAAGACTATTCCTTGTATCCACTACCCTCCCAGTAATGTAATACTTTCATTAGTCCCTGGCCTTATCTTATATCTAGAATAGCCTTATACCTATCCCATGCATGCTTAAACTCCATCACTGTATTAACCTCTACAACTTCTACTGGAAGACTATTCCATACATCCACTACCCTCTCAGTAATGTAATACTTTCAATAGTCCCTGACCTTATCTTATATCTAGGATAGCCTTATACCTATCCCATGCATGCTTAAACTCCATCACTGTATTAACCTCTACCACTTCTACTGGAAGACTATTCCATGCATCCACTACCCTCTCAGTAATGTAATACTTTCATTAGTCCCTGACCTTATCTTATATCTAGGATAGCCTTATACCTATCCCATGCATGCTTAAACTCCTTCACTGTATTAACCTCTACCACTTCTACTGGAAGACTATTCCATACATCTACTACCCTCTCATTAATGTAATAATTCATTCGTCCCTGGCCTTATCTTATATCTAGGATAGCCTTATACCTATCCCATGCATGCTTAAACCCCTTCACTGTATTAACCTCTACCACTTCTACTGGAAGATTAATCCATGCATCCACTACCCTCTCAGTAATGTAATACTTTCATTAGTCCCTGGCCTTATCTTATATCTAGGATAGTCGTATACCTATCCCATGCATGCTTAAACTCCATCACTGTATTAACCTCTACCACTTCTACTGGAAGACTATTCCATGTATCCACTACCCTCCCAGTAATGTAATACTTTCATTAGTCCCTGACCTTATCTTATATCTAGAATAGCCTTATACCTATCCCATGCATGCTTAAACTCCATCACTGTATTAACCTCTACAACTTCTACTGGAAGACTATTCCATACATCCACTACCCTCTCAGTAATGTAATACTTTCATTAGTCCCTGGCCTTATCTTATATCTAGGATAGCCTTATACCTATCCCATGCATGCTTAAACTCCATCACTGTATTAACCTCTACCACTTCTACTGGAAGACTATTGCTTGTATCCACTACCCTCCCAGTAATGTAATACTTTCATTAGTCCCTGGCCTTATCTTATATCTAGAATAGCCTTATACCTATCCCATGCATGCTTAAACTCCATCACTGTATTAACCTCTACCACTTCTACTGGAAGACTATTCCATGCATCCACTACCCTCTCAGTAATGTAATACTTTCATTAGTCCCTGACCTTATCTTATATCTAGGATAGCCTTATACCTATCCCATGCATGCTTAAACTCCTTCACTGTATTAACCTCTACCACTTCTACTGGAAGACTATTCCATACATCTACTACCCTCTCATTAATGTAATAATTCATTCGTCCCTGACCTTATCTTATATCTAGGATAGCCTTATACCTATCCCATGCATGCTTAAACCCCTTCACTGTATTAACCTCTACCACTTCTACTGGAAGATTAATCCATGCATCCACTACCCTCTCAGTAATGTAATACTTTCATTGGTCCCTGACCTTATCTTATATCTAGGATAGCCTTATACCTATCCCATGCATGCTTAAACCCCTTCACTGTATTAACCTCTACCACTTCTACTGGAAGATTAATCCATGCATCCACTACCCTCTCAGTAATGTAATACTTTCATTGGTCCCTGACCTTATCTTATATCTAGGATAGCCTTATACCTATCCCATGCATGCTTAAACTCCCTCACTGTATTAACCTCTACCACTTCTACTGGAAGATTAATCCATGCATCCACTACCCTCTCAGTAATGTAATACTTTCATTAGTCCCTGGCCTTATCTTATATCTAGGATAGTCTTATACCTATCCCATGCATGCTTAAACTCCATCACTGTATTAACCTCTACCACTTCTACTGGAAGACTATTCCATGTATCCACTACCCTCCCAGTAATGTAATACTTTCATTAGTCCCTGACCTTATCTTATATCTAGGATAGCCTTATACCTATCCCATGCATGCTTAAACTCCATCACTGTATTAACCTCTACCACTTCTACTGGAAGACTATTCCATGCATCCACTACCCTCTCAGTAATGTAATACTTTCATTAGTCCCTGACCTTATCTTATATCTAGGATAGCCTTATACCTATCCCATGCATGCTTAAACTCCTTCACTGTATTAAACTCTACCACTTCTACTGGAAGACTATTCCATACATCTACTACCCTCTCAGTAATGTAATAATTCATTCGTCCCTGGCCTTATCTTATATCTAGGATAGCCTTATACCTATCCCATGCATGCTTAAACTCCTTCACTGTATTAACCTCTACCACTTCTACTGGAAGATTAATCCATGCATCCACTACCCTCTCAGTAATGTAATACTTTCATTAGTCCCTGACCTTATCTTATATCTAGGATAGCCTTATACCTATCCCATGCATGCTTAAACTCCTTCACTGTATTAACCTCTACCACTTCTACTGGAAGACTATTCCATGCATCCACTACACTCTCAGTAATGTAATACTTTCATTAGTCCCTGACCTTATCTTATATCTAGGATAGCCTTATACCTATCCCGTGCATGCTTAAACTCCTTCACTGTATTAACCTCTACCACTTCTACTGGAAGACTATTCCATGCATCCACTACCCTCTCAGTAAAGTAATACTTTCATTAGTCCCTGGCCTTATCTTATATCTAGGATAGCCTTATACCTATCCCATGCATGCTTAAACTCCTTCACTATATTAACCTCTACCACTTCTACTGGAAGACTATTCCATGCATCCACTACCCTCTCAGTAAAGTAATACTTTCATTAGTCCCTGGCCTTATCTTATATCTAGGATAGCCTTATACCTATCCCATGCATGCTTAAACTCCTTCACTGTATTAACCTCTACCACTTCTACTGGAAGACTATTCCATACATCCACTACCCTCTCAGTAATGTAATACTTTCATTAGTCCCTGGCCTTATCTTATATCTAGGATAGCCTTATACCTATCCCATGCATGCTTAAACTACCTCACTGTATTAACCTCTACCACTTCTAATGGAAGACTATTCCATACATCCACTACCCTCTCAGTAATGTAATACTTTCATTAGTCCCTGGCCTTATCTTATATCTAGGATAGCCTTATACCTATCCCATGCATGCTTAAACTCTTTCACTGTATTAACCTCTACCACTTCTACTGGAAGACTATTCCATACATCCACTACCCTCTCAGTAATGTAATACTTTCATTAGTCCCTGGCCTTATAGCTAGGATAGCCTTATACCTATCCCACGCATGCTTAAACTCCTTCACTGCATTAACCTCTACCACTTCTACTGGAAGACTATTCCATGCATCCACTACCCTCTCAGTAATGTAATACTTTTATTAGTCCCTGGCCTTATCTTATATCTAGGATAGCCTTATACCTATCCCATGCATGCTTAAACTCCTTCACTGTATTAACCTTTACCACTTCTACTGGAAGACTATTCCATGCATCCACTACCCTCTCAGTAATGTAATACTTTCATTAGTCCCTGGCCTTATCTTATATCTAGGATAGCCTTATACCTATCCCATGCATGCTTAAACTCCTTCACTGTATTAACCTCTACCACTTCTACTGGAAGACTATTCCATACATCCACTACCCTCTCAGTAATGTAATACTTTCATTAGTCCCTGGCCTTATCTTATATCTAGGATAGCCTTATACCTATCCCACGCATGCTTAAACTCCTTCACTGTATTAACCTCTACCACTTCTACTGGAAGACTATTCCATACATCCACTACCCTCTCAATAAAGTAATACTATCATTAGTTCCTGACCTTATCTTATATCTAGGATAGCCTTATACCTATCCCACGCATGCTTAAACTCCTTCACTGTATTAACCTCTACCACTTCTACTGGAAGACTATTCCATACATCCACTACCCTCTCAATAAAGTAATACTATCATTAGTCCCTGACCTTATCTTATATCTAGGATAGCCTTATACCTATCCCATGCATGCTTAAACTCCTTCACTGTATTAACCTCTACCACTTCTACTGGAAGGCTATTCCATACATCCACTACCCTCTCAGTAATGTAATACTTTCATTAGTCCCTGACCTTATCTTATATCTAGGATAGCCTTATACCTATCCCATGCATGCTTAAACTCCTTCACTGTATTAACCTCTACCACTTCTACTGGAAGACTATTTCATGCATCCACTACCCTCTCAGTAAAGTAATTCTTTCATTAGTCCCTGACCTTATCTTATATCTAGGATAGCCTTATACCTATCCCATGCATGCTTAAACTCCTTCACTGTATTAACCTCTACCACTTCTACTGGAAGACAATTCCATGCATCCACTACCCTCTCAGTAATGTAATACTTTCATTAGTCCCTGGCCTTATCTTATATCTAGGATAGCCTTATACCTATCCCATGCATGCTTAAACTCCTTCACTGTATTAACCTCTACCACTTCTACTGGAAGACTATTCCATACATCCACTACCCTCTCAGTAAAGTAATACTATCATTAGTTCCTGACCTTATCTTATATGTAGGATAGCCTTATACCTATCCCATGCATGCTTAAACTCCTTCACTGTATTAACCTCTACCACTTCTACTGGAAGGCTATTCCATACATCCACTACCCTCTCAGTAATGTAATACTTTCATTAGTCCCTGACCTTATCTTATATCTAGGATAGCCTTATACCTATCCCATGCATGCTTAAACTCCTTCACTGTATTAACCTCTACCACTTCTACTGGAAGACTATTTCATGCATCCACTACCCTCTCAGTAAAGTAATACTTTCATTAGTCCCTGACCTTATCTTATATCTAGGATAGCCTTATACCTATCCCATGCATGCTTAAACTCCTTCACTGTATTAACCTCTACCACTTCTACTGGAAGACAATTCCATGCATCCACTACCCTCTCAGTAATGTAATACTTTCATTAGTCCCTGGCCTTATCTTATATCTAGGATAGCCTTATACCTATCCCATGCATGCTTAAACTCCTTCACTGTATTAACCTCTACCACTTCTACTGGAAGACTATTCCATACATCCACTACCCTCTCAGTAATGTAATACTTTTATTAGTCCCTGGCCTTATCTTATATCTAGGATAGCCTTATACCTATCCCATGCATGCTTAAACTCCTTCACTGTATTAACCTCTACCACTTCTACTGGAAGACTATTCCATACATCCACTACCCTCTCAGTAATGTAATACTTTCATTAGTCCCTGGCCTTATCTTATATCTAGGATAGCCTTATACCTATCCCATGCATGCTTAAACTCCTTCACTGTATTAACCTCTACCACTTCTACTGGAAGACTATTCCATACATCCACTACCCTCTCAGTAAAGTAATACTTTCATCAACCTGACCTTATCTTATATCTAGGATAGCCTTATACCTATCCCATGCATGCTTAAACTCCTTCACTGTATTAACCTCTACCACTTCTACTGGAAGACTATTCCATGCATCCACTACCCTCTCAGTAATGTAATACTTTTATTAGTCCCTGGCCTTATCTTATATCTACAATAGCCTTATACCTATCACATGCATGCTTAAACTCCTTCACTGTATTAACCTTTACCACTTCTACTGGAAGACTATTCCATGCATCCACTACCCTCTCAGTAATGTAATACTTTCATTAGTCCCTGGCCTTATCTTATATCTAGGATAGCCTTATACCTATCCCATGCATGCTTAAACTCCTTCACTGTATTAACCTCTACCACTTCTACTGGAAGACTATTCCATACATCCACTACCCTCTCAGTAATGTAATACTTTCATTAGTCCCTGGCCTTATCTTATATCTAGGATAGCCTTATACCTATCCCACGCATGCTTAAACTCCTTCACTGTATTAACCTCTACCACTTCTACTGGAAGACTATTCCATACATCCACTACCCTCTCAGTAAAGTAATACTATCATTAGTTCCTGACCTTATCTTATATGTAGGATAGCCTTATACCTATCCCATGCATGCTTAAACTCCTTCACTGTATTAACCTCTACCACTTCTACTGGAAGACTATTCCATACATCCACTACCCTCTCAGTAAAGTAATACTTTCATTAGTCCCTGACCTTATCTTATATCTAGGATAGCCTTATACCTATCCCACGCATGCTTAAACTCCTTCACTGCATTAACCTCTACCACTTCTACTGGAAGACTATTCCATGCATCCACTACCCTCTCAGTAATGTAATACTTTTATTAGTCCCTGGCCTTATCTTATATCTAGGATAGCCTTATACCTATCCCATGCATGCTTGAACTCCTTCATTTGTATTAACCTCTACCACTTCTACTGGAAGACTATTCCATACATCCACTACCCTCTCAGTAATGTAATACTTTCATTAGTCCCTGGCCTTATCTTATATCTAGGATAGACTTATACCTATCCCATGCATGCTTAAACTCCTTCACTGTATTAACCTCTACCACTTCTACTGGAAGACGATTCCATACATCCACTACCCTCTCAGTAAAGTAATCCTTTCATTAGTCCCTGACCTTATCTTATATCTAGGATAGCCTGATACCTATCCCACGCATGCTTAAACTCCTTCACTGTATTAACCTCTACCACTTCTACTGGAAGACTATTCCATACATCCACTACCCTCTCAGTAAAGTAATACTTTCATTAGTCCCTGACCTTATCTTATATCTAGGATAGCCTGATACCTATCCCATGCATGCTTAAACTCCTTCACTTCATTAACCTCTACCAATTCTACTGGAAGACTATTCCATGCATCCACTACCCTCTCAGTAATGTAATACTTTTATTAGTCCCTGGCCTTATCTTATATCTAGGATAGCCTTATACCTATCCCATGCATGCTTAAACTCCTTCACTGTATTAACCTTTACCACTTCTACTCGAAGACTATTCCATGCATCCACTACCCTCTCAGTAAAGTAATACTTTCATTAGTCCCTGGCCTTATCTTATATCTAGGATAGCCTTATACCTATCCCATGCATGCTTAAACTCCTTCACTGTATTAACCTCTACCACTTCTACTGGAAGACTATTCCATACATCCACTACCCTCTCAGTAATATAATACTTTCATTAGTCCCTGGCCTTATCTTATATCTAGGATAGCCTTATACCTATCCCATGCATGCTTAAACTCCTTCACTGTATTAACCTCTACCACTTCTACTGGAAGACTATTCCATACATCCACTACCCTCTCAGTAATGTAATACTGTCATTAGTCCCTGGCCTTATCTTATATCTAGGATAGCCTTATACCTATCCCATGCATACTTAAACTCCTTCACTGTATTAACCTCTACCACTTCTACTGGAAGACTATTCCATACATCCACTACCCTCTCAGTAATGTAATACTTTCATTAGTCCCTGGCCTTATCTTATATCTAGGATAGCCTTATACCTATCCCATGCATGCTTAAACTCCTTCACTGTATTAACCTCTACCACTTCTACTGGAAGACTATTCCATACATCTACTACCCTCTCAGTAATGTAATAATTCATTCGTCCCTGGCCTTATCTTATATCTAGGATAGCCTTATACCTATCCCATGCATGCTTAAATTCCTTCACTGTATTAACCTCTACCACTTCTACTGGAAGATTAATCCATGCATCCACTACCCTCTCAGTAATGTAATACTTTCATTAGTCCCTGACCTTATCTTATATCTAGGATAGCCTTATACCTATCCCATGCATGCTTAAACTCCTTCACTGTATTAACCTCTACCACTTCTACTGGAAGACTATTCCATGCATCCACTACCCTCTCAGTAATGTAATACTTTCATTAGTCCCTGAGCTTATCTTATATCTAGGATAGCCTTATATCTATCCCATGCATGCTTAAACTCCTTCACTGTATTAACCTCTACCACTTCTACTGGAAGACTATTCCATGCATCCACTACCCTCTCAGTAAAGTAATACTTTCATTAGTCCCTGGCCTTATCTTATATCTAGGATAGCCTTATACCTATCCCATGCATGCTTAAACTCCTTCACTATATTAACCTCTACCACTTCTACTGGAAGACTATTCCATGCATCCACTACCCTCTCAGTAAAGTAATACTTTCATTAGTCCCTGGCCTTATCTTATATCTAGGATAGCCTTATACCTATCCCATGCATGCTTAAACTCCTTCACTGTATTAACCTCTACCACTTCTACTGGAATACTATTCCATACATCCACTACCCTCTCAGTAATGTAATACTTTCATTAGTCCCTGGCCTTATCTTATATCTAGGATAGCCTTATACCTATCCCATGCATGCTTAAACTCCCTCACAGTATTAACCTCTACCACTTCTACTGGAAGACTATTCCATACATCCACTACCCTCTCAGTTATGTAATACTTTCATTAGTCCCTGGCCTTATCTTATATCTAGGATAGCCTTATACCTATCCCATGCATGCTTAAACTCTTTCACTGTATTAACCTCTACCACTTCTACTGGAAGACTATTCCATACATCCACTACCCTCTCAGTAATGTAATACTTTCATTAGTCCCTGGCCTTATCTTATATCTAGGATAGCCTTATACCTATCCCATGCATGCTTAAACTCCCTCACTGTATTAACCTCTACCACTTCTACTGGAAGACTATTCCATACATCCACTACCCTCTCAGTAAAGTAATACTTTCATTAGTCCCTGACCTTATCTTATATCTAGGATAGCCTTATACCTATCCCATGCATGCTTAAACTCCTTCACTGTATTAACCTTTACCACTTCTACTGGAAGACTATTCCATACATCCACTACCCTCTCAGTAATGTAATACTTTCATTAGTCCCTGGCCTTATCTTATATCTAGGATAGCCTTATACCTATCACACGCATGCTGAAACTCCTTCACTGTATTAACCTCTACCACTTCTACTGGAAGACTTTTCCACGCATCCACTACCCTCTCAGTAATGTAATACTTTCATTAGTCCCTGGCCTTACCTTATATCTAGGATAGCCTTATACCTATCCCACGCATGCTTAAACTCCTTCACTGTATTAACCTCTACCACTTCTACTGGAAGACTATTCCATGCATCCACTACCCTCTAATTAATGTAATACTTTCATTAGTCCCTGGCCTTATCTTATATCTAGGATAGCCTTATACCTATCCCATGCATGCTTAAACTCCTTCACTGTATTAACCTCTACCACTTCTACTGGAAGACTATTCCATACATCCACTACCCTGTCAGTAATGTAATACTTTCATTAGTCCCTGGCCTTATCTTATATCTAGGATAGCCTTATACCTATCCCATGCATGCTTAAACTCCCTCACTGTATTAACCTCTACCACTTCTACTGGAAGACTATTCCATACATCCACTACCCTCTCAGTAATGTAATACTTTCATTAGTCCCTGGCCTTATCTTAAATCTAGGATAGCCTTATACCTATCCCATGCATGCTTAAACTCCTTCACTGTATTAACCTCTACCACTTCTACTAGAAGACTATTCCATACATCCACTACCCTCTCAGTAATGTAATACTTTCATTAGTCCCTGGCCTTATCTTATATCTAGGATAGCCTTATACCTATCCTACGCATGCTTAAACTCCTTCACTGTATTAACCTCTACCACTTCTACTGGAAGACTATTCCATACATCCACTACCCTCTCAGTAAAGTAATACTATCATTAGTTCCTGACCTTATCTTATATGTAGGATAGCCTTATACCTATCCCATGCATGCTTAAACTCCTTCACTGTATTAACCTCTACCACTTCTACTGTAAGACTATTCCATACATCCACTACCCTCTCAGTAAAGTAATACTTTCATTAGTCCCTGACCTTATCTTATATCTAGGATAGCCTTATACCTATCCCACGCATGCTTAAACTCCTTCACTGCATTAACCTCTACCACTTCTACTGGAAGACTATTCCATGCATCCACTACCCTCTCAGTAATGTAATACTTTAATTAGTCCCTGGCCTTATCTTATATCTAGGATAGCCTTATACCTATCCCATGCATGCTTAAACTGCTTCACTGTATTAACCTCTACCACTTCTACTGGAAGACTATTCCATGCATCCACTACCCTCTCAGTAAAGTAATACTTTCATTAGTCCCTGGCCTTATCTTATATCTAGGATAGCCTTATACCTATCCCATGCATGCTTAAACTCCTTCACTGTATTAACCTCTACCACTTCTACTGGAAGACTATTCCATACATCCACTACCCTCTCAGTAATGTAATACTTTCATTAGTCCCTGGCCTTATCTTATATCTAGGATAGCCTTATACCTATCCCATGCATGCTTAAACTCCTTCACTGTATTAACCTCTACCACTTCTACTGGAAGACTATTCCATACATCCACTACCCTCTCAGTAAAGTAATACTTTCATCAACCTGACCTTATCTTATATCTAGGATAGCCTTATACCTATCCCATGCATGCTTAAACTCCTTCACTGTATTAACCTCTACCACTTCTACTGGAAGACTATTCCATGCATCCACTACCCTCTCAGTAATGTAATACTTTTATTAGTCCCTGGCCTTATCTTATATCTAGGATAGCCTTATACCTATCCCATGCATGCTTAAACTCCTTCACTGTATTAACCTTTACCACTTCTACTGGAAGACTATTCCATGCATCCACTACCCTCTCAGTAATGTAATACTTTCATTAGTCCCTGGCCTTATCTTATATCTAGGATAGCCTTATACCTATCCCATGCATGCTTAAACTCCTTCACTGTATTAACCTCTACCACTTCTACTGGAAGACTATTCCATACATCCACTACCCTCTCAGTAATGTAATACTTTCATTAGTCCCTGGCCTTATCTTATATCTAGGATAGCCTTATACCTATCCCACGCATGCTTAAACTCCTTCACTGTATTAACCTCTACCACTTCTACTGGAAGACTATTCCATACATCCACTACCCTCTCAATAAAGTAATACTATCATTAGTTCCTGACCTTATCTTATATCTAGGATAGCCTTATACCTATCCCATGCATGCTTAAACTCCTTCACTGTATTAACCTCTACCACTTCTACTGGAAGACTATTCCATACATCCACTACCCTCTCAATAAAGTAATACTATCATTAGTCCCTGACCTTATCTTATATCTAGGATAGCCTTATACCTATCCCATGCATGCTTAAACTCCTTCACTGTATTAACCTCTACCACTTCTACTGGAAGGCTATTCCATACATCCACTACCCTCTCAGTAATGTAATACTTTCATTAGTCCCTGACCTTATCTTATATCTAGGATAGCCTTATACCTATCCCATGCATGCTTAAACTCCTTCACTGTATTAACCTCTACCACTTCTACTGGAAGACTATTTCATGCATCCACTACCCTCTCAGTAAAGTAATACTTTCATTAGTCCCTTACCTTATCTTATATCTAGGATAGCCTTATACCTATCCCATGCATGCTTAAACTCCTTCACTGTATTAACCTCTACCACTTCTACTGGAAGACAATTCCATGCATCCACTACCCTCTCAGTAATGTAATACTTTCATTAGTCCCTGGCCTTATCTTATATCTAGGATAGCCTTATACCTATCCCATGCATGCTTAAACTCCTTCACTGTATTAACCTCTACCACTTCTACTGGAAGACTATTCCATACATCCACTACCCTCTCAGTAAAGTAATACTATCATTAGTTCCTGACCTTATCTTATATGTAGGATAGCCTTATACCTATCCCATGCATGCTTAAACTCCTTCACTGTATTAACCTCTACCACTTCTACTGGAAGGCTATTCCATACATCCACTACCCTCTCAGTAATGTAATACTTTCATTAGTCCCTGACCTTATCTTATATCTAGGATAGCCTTATACCTATCCCATGCATGCTTAAACTCCTTCACTGTATTAACCTCTACCACTTCTACTGGAAGACTATTTCATGCATCCACTACCCTCTCAGTAAAGTAATACTTTCATTAGTCCCTGACCTTATCTTATATCTAGGATAGCCTTATACCTATCCCATGCATGCTTAAACTCCTTCACTGTATTAACCTCTACCACTTCTACTGGAAGACTATTCCATACATCCACTACCCTCTCAGTAATGTAATAATTTCATTAGTCCCTGGCCTTATCTTATATCTAGGATAGCCTTATACCTATCCCACGCATGCTTAAACTCCTTCACTGTATTAACCTCTACCACTTCTACTGGAAGACTATTCCATGCATCCACTACCCTCTCAGTAATGTAATACTTTCATTAGTCCCTGACCTTATCTTATATCTAGGATAGCCTTATACCTATCCCATGCATGCTTAAACTCCTTCACTGTATTAACCTCTACCACTTCTACTGGAAGACTATTCCATACATCCACTACCCTCTCAGTAAAGTAATACTTTCATTAGTCCCTGACCTTATCTTATATCTAGGATAGCCTGATACCTATCCCATGCATGCTTAAACTCCTTCACTGTATTAACCTCTACCACTTCTACTGGAAGACTATTCCATACATCCACTACCCTCTCAGTAATGTAATACTTTCATTAGTCCCTGGCCTTATCTTATATCTAGGATAGCCTTATACCTATCCCATGCATGCTTAAACTCCTTCACTGTATTAACCTCTACCACTTCTACTGGAAGACTATTCCATACATCCACTACCCTCTCAGTAAAGTAATACTTTCATCAACCTGACCTTATCTTATATCTAGGATAGCCTTATACCTATCCCATGCATGCTTAAACTCCTTCACTGTATTAACCTCTACCACTTCTACTGGAAGACTATTCCATGCATCCACTACCCTCTCAGTAATGTAATACTTTTATTAGTCCCTGGCCTTATCTTATATCTAGGATAGCCTTATACCTATCCCATGCATGCTTAAACTCCTTCACTGTATTAACCTTTACCACTTCTACTGGAAGACTATTCCATGCATCCACTACCCTCTCAGTAATGTAATACTTTCATTAGTCCCTGGCCTTATCTTATATCTAGGATAGCCTTATACCTATCCCATGCATGCTTAAACTCCTTCACTGTATTAACCTCTACCACTTCTACTGGAAGACTATTCCATACATCCACTACCCTCTCAGTAATGTAATACTTTCATTAGTCCCTGGCCTTATCTTATATCTAGGATAGCCTTATACCTATCCCACGCATGCTTAAACTCCTTCACTGTATTAACCTCTACCACTTCTACTGGAAGACTATTCCATACATCCACTACCCTCTCAATAAAGTAATACTATCATTAGTTCCTGACCTTATCTTATATCTAGGATAGCCTTATACCTATCCCATGCATGCTTAAACTCCTTCACTGTATTAACCTCTACCACTTCTACTGGAAGACTATTCCATACATCCACTACCCTCTCAATAAAGTAATACTATCATTAGTCCCTGACCTTATCTTATATCTAGGATAGCCTTATACCTATCCCATGCATGCTTAAACTCCTTCACTGTATTAACCTCTACCACTTCTACTGGAAGGCTATTCCATACATCCACTACCCTCTCAGTAATGTAATACTTTCATTAGTCCCTGACCTTATCTTATATCTAGGATAGCCTGATACCTATCCCACGCATGCTTAAACTCCTTCACTGCATTAACCTCTACCAATTCTACTGGAAGACTATTCCATGCATCCACTACCCTCTCAGTAATGTAATACTTTTATTAGTCCCTGGCCTTATCTTATATCTAGGATAGCCTTATACCTATCCCATGCATGCTTAAACTCCTTCACTGTATTAACCTCTACCACTTCTACTGGAAGACTATTCCATACATCCACTACCCTCTCAGTAAAGTAATACTATCATTAGTTCCTGACCTTATCTTATATGTAGGATAGCCTTATACCTATCCCATGCATGCTTAAACTCCTTCACTGTATTAACCTCTACCACTTCTACTGTAAGACTATTCCATACATCCACTACCCTCTCAGTAAAGTAATACTTTCATTAGTCCCTGACCTTATCTTATATCTAGGATAGCCTTATACCTATCCCACGCATGCTTAAACTCCTTCACTGCATTAACCTCTACCACTTCTACTGGAAGACTATTCCATGCATCCATTACCCTCTCAGTAATGTAATACTTTTATTAGTCCCTGGCCTTATCTTATATCTAGGATAGCCTTATACCTATCCCATGCATGCTTAAACTGCTTCACTGTATTAACCTCTACCACTTCTACTGGAAGACTATTCCATGCATCCACTACCCTCTCAGTAAAGTAATACTTTCATTAGTCCCTGGCCTTATCTTATATCTAGGATAGCCTTATACCTATCCCATGCATGCTTAAACTCCTTCACTGTATTAACCTCTACCACTTCTACTGG
This sequence comes from Pelodytes ibericus, assembly GCA_036172795.1. Classification (NCBI taxonomy): domain Eukaryota; kingdom Metazoa; phylum Chordata; class Amphibia; order Anura; family Pelodytidae; genus Pelodytes; species Pelodytes ibericus. The sequence continues at coordinate 194,813,182 of CM069863.1, forward strand.
AAGACTATTCCATACATCCACTACCCTCTCAGTAATGTAATACTTTCATTAGTCCCTGGCCTTATCTTATATCTAGGATAGCCTTATACCTATCCCATGCATGCTTAAACTCCTTCACTGTATTAACCTCTACCACTTCTACTGGAAGACTATTCCATACATCCACTACCCTCTCAGTAAAGTAATACTTTCATCAACCTGACCTTATCTTATATCTAGGATAGCCTTATACCTATCCCATGCATGCTTAAACTCCTTCACTGTATTAACCTCTACCACTTCTACTGGAAGACTATTCCATGCATCCACTACCCTCTCAGTAATGTAATACTTTTATTAGTCCCTGGCCTTATCTTATATCTAGGATAGCCTTATACCTATCCCATGCATGCTTAAACTCCTTCACTGTATTAACCTTTACCACTTCTACTGGAAGACTATTCCATGCATCCACTACCCTCTCAGTAATGTAATACTTTCATTAGTCCCTGGCCTTATCTTATATCTAGGATAGCCTTATACCTATCCCATGCATGCTTAAACTCCTTCACTGTATTAACCTCTACCACTTCTACTGGAAGACTATTCCATACATCCACTACCCTCTCAGTAATGTAATACTTTCATTAGTCCCTGGCCTTATCTTATATCTAGGATAGCCTTATACCTATCCCACGCATGCTTAAACTCCTTCACTGTATTAACCTCTACCACTTCTACTGGAAGACTATTCCATACATCCACTACCCTCTCAATAAAGTAATACTATCATTAGTTCCTGACCTTATCTTATATCTAGGATAGCCTTATACCTATCCCATGCATGCTTAAACTCCTTCACTGTATTAACCTCTACCACTTCTACTGGAAGACTATTCCATACATCCACTACCCTCTCAATAAAGTAATACTATCATTAGTCCCTGACCTTATCTTATATCTAGGATAGCCTTATACCTATCCCATGCATGCTTAAACTCCTTCACTGTATTAACCTCTACCACTTCTACTGGAAGGCTATTCCATACATCCACTACCCTCTCAGTAATGTAATACTTTCATTAGTCCCTGACCTTATCTTATATCTAGGATAGCCTTATACCTATCCCATGCATGCTTAAACTCCTTCACTGTATTAACCTCTACCACTTCTACTGGAAGACTATTTCATGCATCCACTACCCTCTCAGTAAAGTAATACTTTCATTAGTCCCTTACCTTATCTTATATCTAGGATAGCCTTATACCTATCCCATGCATGCTTAAACTCCTTCACTGTATTAACCTCTACCACTTCTACTGGAAGACAATTCCATGCATCCACTACCCTCTCAGTAATGTAATACTTTCATTAGTCCCTGGCCTTATCTTATATCTAGGATAGCCTTATACCTATCCCATGCATGCTTAAACTCCTTCACTGTATTAACCTCTACCACTTCTACTGGAAGACTATTCCATACATCCACTACCCTCTCAGTAAAGTAATACTATCATTAGTTCCTGACCTTATCTTATATGTAGGATAGCCTTATACCTATCCCATGCATGCTTAAACTCCTTCACTGTATTAACCTCTACCACTTCTACTGGAAGGCTATTCCATACATCCACTACCCTCTCAGTAATGTAATACTTTCATTAGTCCCTGACCTTATCTTATATCTAGGATAGCCTTATACCTATCCCATGCATGCTTAAACTCCTTCACTGTATTAACCTCTACCACTTCTACTGGAAGACTATTTCATGCATCCACTACCCTCTCAGTAAAGTAATACTTTCATTAGTCCCTGACCTTATCTTATATCTAGGATAGCCTTATACCTATCCCATGCATGCTTAAACTCCTTCACTGTATCAACCTCTACCACTTCTACTGGAAGACAATTCCATGCATCCACTACCCTCTCAGTAATGTAATACTTTCATTAGTCCCTGGCCTTATCTTATATCTAGGATAGCCTTATACCTATCCCATGCATGCTTAAACTCCTTCACTGTATTAACCTCTACCACTTCTACTGGAAGACTATTCCATACATCCACTACCCTCTCAGTAATGTAATACTTTTATTAGTCCCTGGCCTTATCTTATATCTAGGATAGCCTTATACCTATCCCATGCATGCTTAAACTCCTTCACTGTATTAACCTCTACCACTTCTACTGGAAGACTATTCCATACATCCACTACCCTCTCAGTAATGTAATACTTTCATTAGTCCCTGGCCTTATATTATATCTAGGATAGCCTTATACCTATCCCATGCATGCTTAAACTCCTTCACTGTATTAACCTCTACCACTTCTACTGGAAGACTATTCCATACATCCACTACCCTCTCAGTAAAGTAATACTTTCATCAACCTGACCTTATCTTATATCTAGGATAGCCTTATACCTATCCCACGCATGCTTAAACTCCTTCACTGTATTAACCTCTACCACTTCTACTGGAAGACTATTCCATGCATCCACTACCCTCTCAGTAATGTAATACTTTTATTAGTCCCTGGCCTTATCTTATATCTAGGATAGCCTTATACCTATCCCATGCATGCTTAAACTCCTTCACTGTATTAACCTTTACCACTTCTACTGGAAGACTATTCCATGCATCCACTACCCTCTCAGTAATGTAATACTTTCATTAGTCCCTGGCCTTATCTTATATCTAGGATAGCCTTATACCTATCCCATGCATGCTTAAACTCCTTCACTGTATTAACCTCTACCACTTCTACTGGAAGACTATTCCATACATCCACTACCCTCTCAGTAATGTAATACTTTCATTAGTCCCTGGCCTTATCTTATATCTAGGATAGCCTTATACCTATCCCACGCATGCTTAAACTCCTTCACTGTATTAACCTCTACCACTTCTACTGGAAGACTATTCCATACATCCACTACCCTCTCAGTAAAGTAATACTATCATTAGTTCCTGACCTTATCTTATATGTAGGATAGCCTTATACCTATACCATGCATGCTTAAACTCCTTCACTGTATTAACCTCTACCACTTCTACTGGAAGACTATTCCATACATCCACTACCCTCTCAGTAAAGCAATACTTTCATTAGTCCCTGACCTTATCTTATATCTAGGATAGCCTTATACCTATCCCACGCATGCTTAAACTCCTTCACTGCATTAACCTCTACCACTTCTACTGGAAGACTATTCCATGCATCCACTACCCTCTCAGTAATGTAATACTTTTATTAGTCCCTGGCCTTATCTTATATCTAGGATAGCCTTATACCTATCCCATGCATGCTTAAACTCCTTCATTTGTATTAACCTCTACCACTTCTACTGGAAGACTATTCCATACATCCACTACCCTCTCAGTAATGTAATACTTTCATTAGTCCCTGGCCTTATCTTATATCTAGGATAGCCTTATACCTATCCCATGCATGCTTAAACTCCTTCACTGTATTAACCTCTACCACTTCTACTGGAAGACGATTCCATACATCCACTACCCTCTCAGTAAAGTAATACTTTCATTAGTCCCTGACCTTATCTTATATCTAGGATAGCCTGATACCTATCCCACGCATGCTTAAACTCCTTCACTGTATTAACCTCTACCACTTCTACTGGAAGACTATTCCATACATCCACTACCCTCTCAGTAAAGTAATACTTTCATTAGTCCCTGACCTTATCTTATATCTAGGATAGCCTGATACCTATCCCATGCATGCTTAAACTCCTTCACTTCATTAACCTCTACCAATTCTACTGGAAGACTATTCCATGCATCCACTACCCTCTCAGTAATGTAATACTTTTATTAGTCCCTGGCCTTATCTTATATCTAGGATAGCCTTATACCTATCCCATGCATGCTTAAACTCCTTCACTGTATTAACCTTTACCACTTCTACTCGAAGACTATTCCATGCATCCACTACCCTCTCAGTAAAGTAATACTTTCATTAGTCCCTGGCCTTATCTTATATCTAGGATAGCCTTATACCTATCCCATGCATGCTTAAACTCCTTCACTGTATTAACCTCTACCACTTCTACTGGAAGACTATTCCATACATCCACTACCCTCTCAGTAATATAATACTTTCATTAGTCCCTGGCCTTATCTTATATCTAGGATAGCCTTATACCTATCCCATGCATGCTTAAACTCCCTCACTATATTAACCTCTACCACTTCTACTGGAAGACTATTCCATACATCCACTACCCTCTCAGTTAAGTAATACTTTCATTAGTCCCTGGCCTTATCTTATATCTAGGATAGCCTTATACCTATCCCATGCATACTTAAACTCCTTCACTGTATTAACCTCTACCACTTCTACTGGAAGACTATTCCATGCATCCACTACCCTCTCAGTAATGTAATACTTTCATTAGTCCCTGACCTTATCTTATATCTAGGATAGCCTTATACCTATCCCATGCATGCTTAAACTCCTTCACTGTATTAACCTCTACCACTTCTACTGGAAGACTATTCCATACATCCACTACCCTCTCAGTAATGTAATAATTTCATTAGTCCCTGGCCTTATCTTATATCTAGGATAGCCTTATACCTATCCCACGCATGCTTAAACTCCTTCACTGTATTAACCTCTACCACTTCTACTGGAAGACTATTCCATGCATCCACTACCCTCTCAGTAATGTAATACTTTCATTAGTCCCTGGCCTTATCTTATATCTAGGATAGCCTTATACCTATCCCATGCATGCTTAAACTCCTTCACTGTATTAACCTCTACCACTTCTACTGGAAGACTATTCCATACATCCACTACCCTCTCAGTAAAGTAATACTTTCATTAGTCCCTGACCTTATCTTATATCTAGGATAGCCTGATACCTATCCCACGCATGCTTAAACTCCTTCACTGCATTAACCTCTACCAATTCTACTGGAAGACTATTCCATGCATCCACTACCCTCTCAGTAATGTAATACTTTTATTAGTCCCTGGCCTTATCTTATATCTAGGATAGCCTTATACCTATCCCATGCATGCTTAAACTCCTTCACTGTATTAACCTCTACCACTTCTACTGGAAGACTATTCCATACATCCACTACCCTCTCAGTAAAGTAATACTATCATTAGTTCCTGACCTTATCTTATATGTAGGATGGGGTGTCTGAGTTGGACAGGGTTTATTTTAGTCTGTAGGTCAAGGTGGTCGAGTTCGGAAGTCAAATTTTATTTTTAAACTAAGTCAAATTTGACCTCCAAACTCGACAACCTTGAGACTAATTAATTGGAGTTCTAGTGAAGATATCTGTTCCTTTCTCCTGTTAGTTTTGTCCTCCGCTACCTTGTTGGTTCTCTTTTTATAACAATACAATGCAAATCTGAAAGCTACTAGTATGTTGCTCAGAACAGTAAGTCTTAATATTGCTGATTTTCATTATCTTTTCACAGATCTCTATCACTTAGCCTGGCTCTTACTGATTACAAACTGTTTGAAGTTCCCTACATTTGCTGGCTTGATTAATAAATACTTTCCAAGATTCAGTGAGTTTCTTTTCATTCATATCATTTTCAAAGCAATGCAAAGTATGAGACTGACAGATAATTTAGCAGCTATAGACCAATAAGCTGAAGTGAAGTCAAAAAGATTTGTTGAATGCTTTTTTATTTATTATTCTGTGATCTATATTTCACAAGATATGACAAACAGAATTGAGAAAAGCGTTAGGTGACTTTTTACAATGTTGCAAAATGTTAACTTTCATTTAAATCTCTGATACAATGTTTCATGTATAGAAGGAAATCGGCCACCGAAATACAAATATAAACCGGCAGCTAAAGGTGTGAATTTTTACACATTCACATTTTGACACATTCGTTGACAGACCGTGTCTCTGCACATCACGGCTGTCAGATGGATCAAATTACTCATTCCAGGTGTTAGAAATAAAAAAAAATAAAAAAACTTTCTCTTTAAAGGTGCAGTCTGGTCCCCAGACTCACTGCTCGTATAGTGCCCAGGGTTTATCCCTGTGTGATTTGATGTTTAATATTTGACTCAAGCCCTCCCCAGTGCATACCTCCCAAATGTCCTGCTTTGCACGGGACAGTCCCGATCTGGAAGGTATGTCCCACTGTCCCGCCGTGCTCTACCTTTATCTTGCTTTTAGGGACAAAGGTAGAGCTCTGTGGGCAGCAGGACTCCGGACCACAATCCTGATCACATTCTCCGGGGTCCCAGCATTGTGCACATGCACAGGAGCGATCCTGGCTTCAGAAGCCAGGATCAAAAATGGGTGACAGCGTTACTGAACATGAGCGAAAGCACTTGCACCCTCCTCCACAGACTCCGCCCCCCAGTGTCCCGATTCGCCCGGGGGGGAGTTGGGAGGTATACCAGGGATTACTCTTCATGATTACTGCAGGTGCGGCAGTATTGATTTTTTTAGACACGGAGGATGTAAAGTGTTGTTCATTTAGTAACTTCCTGTGCTGCTGGAATAAAATAAATTGTGTGGACTGTGATAAACGTGCTCTTGTGCACAGTAGGATCTCTTAACAGTGCAATATATTGTCTGATGACATCACTAGAGAAACAGGAAATCCCGTTATTCTAATTGGTTCCTGCAGCAAAAAAAAATAAAAAAATGAATAAACAAAAGAATGAAAATGACTTTTACTCAGCTTGTGTGGGCAGCCCTTGTTTCTTGTAAGCTGCTAAAATTTCACAATTTCATCTAGCTGTAAGTATTTTATATTTTAAGCAACAATGTAAAATGTAAAACATGCATTGTAACGTACATTAATATGCATTAACATTTGAAAGATGCCTTTTATTTCAGAAAAAAAGGACATGATTATATAGAGGCTTATATTGCCTCTAACTCTTGAATTAATTTCCTCATCTCATAAGATTTGCCCCTTTATTATGCCTGCAAAGTATTCCTAACACTTCTCTGTCTGTGGAAATGTCTAACAAGTTCAAATCCAGTGATAATATATCCTTCCTTCTGGCTTCTCTCCCTCAAGCTGCTCTAATGTGAGGATTTGTTATGAGTAAGTGTTTGGATTCATTGTATGACTGACTAGACAATGTGATACTCCTGATGTGGTGGGTGTTATGAGACAACCAGCTTAACTGATGATTCTATGTTAAAGGGATAGTTCCACCTAGTATTAAAACTGCTGCAGAATAAGATGGGCACTCCCTTTTTCCTGGGCACTCACTTTCCCCAGGAACTTCCTTTTCCCTGGGCACTTCCCTTTCCCCGAGCACTTCCCTTTTCCTGGGCACTTCCCCATCCCCGGGCACTTCCCTTTTCCCGGGCACTTCCTTTTCCCTGGGCACTTCCTTTTCCTGGGCACTCTTTTTCCCCGGGCACTTCCTTTTCCCCGGGCACTCCCTTTTCCCGGGCAATTCCTTTTCCCTGGGCACTTCCTTTTCCCGGACACTTCCTTTTCCCTGGGCACTCCCTTTCCCCGGGCACTCCCTTTTCCCTGGGCACTCCCTTTTCCCGTGCACTCCCTTTCCCCAGGCACTCCCTTTTCCCTGGGCACTCCCTTTTCCCTGGGCACTTCCTTTCCCCGGGCACTTCCTTTTCCTGGGCACTTCCTTTCTCCGGGCACTTCCTTTTCCCCGGGCACTTCCTTTTTCCTGGGCCCTTCTTTTTTCCTGGGCACTTCCTTTTCCCTGGGCACTTCCTTTTCCCCGGGCACTTCCTTTCCCCGGGCACTTCCTTTTCCCTGGGCACTCCCTTTTCCCGGGCACTCCCTTTCCCCAGCTTTCCCTTTTCCCTGGGCACTCCCTTTTTCCTGGGCACTTCCTTTTTCCTGGGCACTTCCTTTTCCCCGGGCACTTCCTTTTCCCCGGGCAATCCCTCCCTCTGATGTCACTGAATTTAAAGGCCCCAGTTATCTTCAAGATAACTTGTTTTAACGTAAAAGTTCATTTGACATTGTTAAAAACATGTCCAACATACATGATATAAGTGAGGGGGAACTGCCCCTTTAATGTATAGTTAGCCTTGTTATTTTTAAGCCATAAATATATATAAATGTGGAGCACGCACAGTTACATACACACATCCATAATCCCACACAGTCACATACAAGCACGCACAGGTATATACACACATCCATAATCACACAGTCACATACAAGCACGCACAGTTACATACTGTAGCAGAGATGCAATATTACCCAGGTTATCTCCGCTTATAATCCAAGTGAGACTCAGGAACAAGTAAATAGTAAATCCAAAGGCAGGGTTTCCAGCAGGTCAAATACAGCAATATCCCAACAGCAATCCCAATAACTGGACGACACACAGTTTCAGGAGCATAACTGACAAGCCTTTTACAGCAAGATTGAACTACTTTATTTGACAAACAACACAGACTTATATACACCAAACTGCAATCAGATAACACTTGATTAAACAATAGAAAACTTAAACACATCACCAGTAAAGCAGTATCTAGCCACTTTAATCTGGAGCCAGAAGCAAGGTAGTCAGACTGGGTGGCTGACATAACTAAACAATGGAAGGCTTTAATACACAGAAAATACAGCAGATACACGGATGCAGCTTTATACAGTATTTTTTGTAGGGTTGCCTGGTGCCATCCGCTACACTGCTCCCCCTTGCCCACAAGCCGGCATACACAGTCTGATCCAACACGGATCGGCTTGGGGATGTCCGGGGAGGCTCACGGATCATTTCTCTAGGTCCGTTTGCCGAGACAACCCATCAGCATTTCCATTCTGTTTACCCGGGCGGTACTGGATATTAAAGTCAAAGGGCTGCAGCGCCAGACTCCAGCGCAGCAGCCGGGCATTGTCCCCAGCCACCCGGTTTAGCCATACTAACGGGTTGTGATCCGTGAGCAGGGAAAAAGCTTGTCCGTACAAATATGGCTGTAATTTCTTCAGGGCCCACACCACAGCCAGGCATTCTTTCTCGATGGCGGCGTAGCTTACTTCTCGAGGTAACAGTTTCCGGCTGATGTAAGCCACGGGATGTTCTCCGCCATCGGCCCCGACTTGGCTTAATACTGCTCCCAATCCAAACATAGAAGCGTCGGTGTGGACAAGAAAACGTTTAGTTGGATTGGGAGCTGCCAAGACAGGGGCATTTGTCAATGCATCTTTTAACAACTGAAATGCCTGTTCACACTCCGGGGTCCAGGTTACTTGGCGGGGTAGGTTTTTACGTGTCAAGTCGGTGAGAGGTTTGGCCAGGGCACTGTAATTCGGGACAAATTTCCGGTAGTATCCGGCCGTTCCTAAGAACGCTAACACCTGGGTCTTAGTCCTAGGGGTGGGCCATTGAGCTACAGCCTCTACTTTGGCTGGTTCCGGCTTTTGCTTGCCACATCCTACCCGATGACCTAGGTACTGTACTTCAGCCATTCCTATGCTGCATTTGGCTGGTTTCAGCGTTAAATCAGCGGCCCTAATCCTGTCTAGGACCGCTCCTATATGGGTCAGGTGTTCCTGCCAGGTATTGCTGAAAATGGCAATATCGTCGAGGTATGCGCAGGTATAATCCTGGAACCCATCTAGGAGGCGGTCCACCATCCGCTGAAAAGTAGCCGGGGCGTTTTTCATCCCAAACGGCATGACCTTAAATTGGTACAAGCCGAATGGGGTGACAAAGGCCGACTTAGGGATGGCGTCTTGTGCCAGGGGTATTTGCCAATACCCTTTACACAAGTCAATTGTGGTGAGATAGTGCCCCCTCGCCATCCGATCCAGGAGTTCGTCTATCCTGGGCATAGGATAGGCGTCCGATACCGTCTTCTCATTTAATCTCCGGTAGTCTACACAAAACCGGGTCGTGCCGTCCCGCTTTGGCACTAGCACTACCGGAGATGCCCAGGGGCTGTCAGAGGGCTCAATCACCCCCAGCTGGAGCATCTCATCTATCTCCTTGCGCATGTTCGCCCGTACCGCTTCTGGGATGCGGTACGGGGTCTGACGCATGGGAAGTTGCCCTGGGGTGTCTACTCGGTGAGTGGCCAGAGGAGTGTAACCAGGTACATTAGAGAAGATATCCTGCTTCTCCCTCAACAGCTGTTGTACCTCGCTCCGCTCCTGTGGGCTCAACCGATCCCCCAGTGTGACCTCCCCTAAGTCCCCGGATAACTGACCCTCTCCCAGCAGATCCGGGAGAGGTAAACTGTCAAACTCCTCGGAGTTAGGCGCACATATAGCGGTCACTTCCTCCGAGCGCTCCTGGTAGGGCTTCATCATGTTCACATGGAGCATGCGTCGCCCCCCAGTACCAACGCACGAGCCGATTATATAAGTGGTGTCACACCGTTGTTCCACCACCTTATAAGGGCCCTGCCAGGCGGCCTGCAGCTTATCGTGTCGGACAGGTTTTAAGATTAACACCTTCTGCCCGACCTGAAAGCTACGGTCCCTGGCGCCCCGATCATACCATGTGCGTTGGCGTGTCTGAGCCGCCTGCAAATTCTCGCGTACCGTCTGAGTTAAGGCCTCAAGGCGGTCTCGGAATGCCAACACATAGGGTATGATGGGGGTGCCGTCAGTGCTCCGTTCTCCCTCCCAATGCTCTCTGATCAAATCTAAAGGCCCTCGTACCCTGCGGCCAAACAATAGTTCAAATGGGGAGAACCCAGTGGATTCCTGCGGCACCTCCCGGTAAGCAAAGAGGAGGTGTGGCAGGAACTTCTCCCAGTCCTTGTGGGTCTCTGCGAAGGTTCGGAGCATTTGTTTCAATGTACCGTTGAAACGTTCGCAGAGCCCATTCGTCTGGGGGTGGTAAGGGGAACTAATGACCGGCTTAATGTCACAAAACTTCCAGAGGCGCTGCGTGACTTCGGCGGTGAACTGGGTGCCCTGATCGGAGACAATCTCCCTGGGGAGTCCCACCCGGGAGAATATCTTCATCAGGGCTTCGGCTACTGTCTCAGCCTGTATATTCGTCAGGGCCACCGCCTCTGGATATCTGGTGGCATAATCTACTACTGTCAGGATAAATCTTTTACCTGACGGGCTTGCTTTGTTGAGGGGTCCTATTAGGTCAACTGCTACCCTGCTAAAGGGTTCCTCGATTATGGGGAGGGGATGTAACTTGGCCTTGCGCCGGTCCCCCCTTTTCCCCACCCTTTGACAGGTATCGCACGTGTTGCAATACCTGCGCACCTCCTGGCTAATTCCCGGCCAAAAGAAACTTTGGGTTAACCTGTATCGGGTCCTGCTGACCCCTAAATGTCCAGATAGCGGAATGTCATGGGCTATCCGTAGTAACTCCGCCCGGTACCGCTGAGGTACCACTAACTGCCTCATCACAATCGGGTCTGACCCGGATACCTGCTTATCCGTCTCCCGATATAACAGCTGGTTGTCCCAAATAAACCTTTCGCCCTCCCCCCCAGGCGTGTCTGCTGTCACCTTGTCCCTATACACCTGCAAGGTGGGGTCAGTCACTACCTCAGCTGCAAATTCGTTAGGAGGGGCCCAGGGGACACAGTCAGGGGAAGGGGAAGGATCTCTTACCTGAACCTCCGGGAGTGTGTTGTAGTCCTGGGTGCGGGCCTGTTGTCGAGTGACCACAGGGTGAGCTTCTCCTGTGGTGGGTGTCTGGGGCTCAAAAGCAGATGTGAGCCTCCCCAGATCGTTCCCCAATAAAACCTCCGCCGGTAACTGCGGCATCAACCCCACCTCCACATGCCCTGCCCCCACTCCCCAATGCAAATGTACCCTTGCTGTGGGTAGCCGGTATACTGCTCCCCCGGCTACCCTGACAGCCACAGTCTTATTAAGTTTAGCTTGGTCTGAGACCAGGTGACTTTTTACCAGGGTGATGGTGGCTCCTGAGTCACGTAGCCCCTGAACCGCTTTACCCTCCAGATACACGGTCTGCCTGTGATGCTGGCGGTTGTCTGCGTTAGCCTGGACGGGATTTGCCTCGTGCAGTACCTCCCACTGCTCTACTGTTGTGATGGGAACTGCTGAACCATACGGTGTGGCCACGATGTCCTGGTAGTGATGGGCTGCGGCGGCTCTCGGTGGTGGTGGCGGACCGGGTCGAATCCAGGTGGAACGGTCCCGCAGCTGGGGGCATTCCCTTTTATAATGTCCCCACTTCTGGCAGTGGTGGCAAGGGCCCGACGTGGGCTGGCGGAAACGTGGCTGTGCAGCGGGTGGTGGTGGTGGTGGCAGTGACCTTGGTAGAGCTGGCGTGTAGTTATTTCCCCCAAAGGTTTTAAAAGGTACTTTTGGAGCTGCAGGTTTTTGCTGCCTGCGTGCATCCAGGTACTCGTCCGCCTTCCTGGCTGCTTCGGTAAGGGAGGTAGGGTTTCTGTCTCTTACCCACTCCTGTACCTCGCTGGTTACTCCTTCATAAAATTGCTCCAGCAGTACCATTTGCAATACATCCTCCATAGACCGTGCCTTGCTCGCTTGCACCCACCCCAAGACTGCTCGTTGCAGTCTGCATGCCCACTCAGCATGTGAGTCTTTCTCCACCTTCTTTAAATCCCTGAATCTCCGCCGGTATGCTTCTGGTGTTATAGCATACCTGGCCAATATAATTTCTTTCACTTTGTGGTAATTCCGTATTTCATCATTCGGTACAGTCCGATATGCCTCAGCTGCCCTCCCAGTTAACCTCCCTGCCAAAATAGGTACCCAGTCCTCTGTGCTGATTCTATGCAGTGCACACAGTCTCTCGAAATCTTGCAGGAAAGCGTCTATATCTTCCTCTGCCTCCACATATGTTTTAAAAGCCTGGTACGGTATTTTCGGCTTACCTTCATGTGGCATATTTACTGCAGAGCTGCGTTCTGGGGCCGCTGTTTGACTCCTCAGTATAAATTCCTGGACCTCCGTTATTGTTTTGGAAACAATCTCTGTTGGAGGGTGTTCCCCATAGAAAGACAGCCGAAATTGTACCTGCCTCTGGAACTCCCTTTGTTCCGGTGTTTCTCCCGAATTCCCCTGTTCGGGAACCGAATCGCCTTCCATTTGGTACTCCGCCATCAGTTCAGTGATAAGTGCCGCTTTTGTCTTATTGCTGGCTTGTATACCCTTTGCCTCCAGAAGGTCTTTTAGCGTGGAGCGTTTTAGTGTGGCAAAATCAATCTCCATCCGTACTCCATTTAGGCTTGTTCCTCTGAGAGTCTGGATCCCAGCGCTGCCAACCAATGTAGCGGAGATGCAATATTACCCAGGTTATCTCCGCTTATAATCCAAGTGAGACTCAGGAACAAGTAAATAGTAAATCCAAAGGCAGGGTTTCCAGCAGGTCAAATACAGCAATATCCCAACAGCAATCCCAATAACTGGACGACACACAGTTTCAGGAGCATAACTGACAAGCCTTTTACAGCAAGATTGAACTACTTTATTTGACAAACAACACAGACTTATATACACCAAACTGCAATCAGATAACACTTGATTAAACAATAGAAAACTTAAACACATCACCAGTAAAGCAGTATCTAGCCACTTTAATCTGGAGCCAGAAGCAAGGTAGTCAGACTGGGTGGCTGACATAACTAAACAATGGAAGGCTTTAATACACAGAAAATACAGCAGATACACGGATGCAGCTTTATACAGTATTTTTTGTAGGGTTGCCTGGTGCCATCCGCTACACATACACACATCCATAATCACACAGTCACATACAAGCTCGCACAGGTACATACACACATCCATAATCACACAGTCACATACAAGCACGCACAGGTACATACACACATCCATAATCACACAGTCACATACAAGCTCGCACAGGTACATACACACATCCATAATCACACAGTCACATACAAGCACGCACAGGTACATACACACATCCATAATCACATTCAAGCTCGCACAGGTACATACACACATCCATAATCACACAGTCACATACAAGCTCGCACAGGTACATACACACATCCATAATCACACAGTCACATACAAGCTCGCACAGGTACACACACACATCCATAATCACACACAGTCACATAAAAGCTCACACAGGTACATACACACATCCATAATCACACAGTCACATACAAGCTCGCACAGGTACATACACACATCCATAATCACACAGTCACATACAAGCTCGCACAGGTACATACACACATCCATAATCACACAGTCACATACAAGCTCGCACAGGTACATACATACACACACACACACACACACACATCAATAATCACACAAATAGTCACATACAAGCAAGCACAGTTACATACATACATACACACATCCATAATCACACACACAGTCACATACAAACATGCACAGTTACAGACACACATCCATAATTACACACAGTCATGTACAAGCACGCACAGGTACATACACCCATACATAATTACAATCAAAGTTACATACACATATACATACACACATATATAATCACACATGCATACATCAAGCACACAGTTACATACACACACACATAATCATACACACACAGTCACATACAAGCATGTACAGTTACATACACACATTCACATACGAGCACACACAGTTACATTCACACACACAATCAAATACAAGCACACACAGTTACATACACACATCCATAATCACACATACATACAACAAGCATGGACAGTTACATACACACATACATAATAACAGAAACACAGTCACATACAAGCACGCACAGTTACATACACAAATACATAATCACACAAACACAGTCACATAAAAGCATGCACAGTTGCATACACACATCTATTTACAGTCACATACAAGCATGCACAGTTACATACACACATACAAAATCACACACAGTCACATACAAGCATGCACAGTTACATACATAAATACATAATCACACAAACACAGTCACATACAAGCATGCACAGTTGCATACACACATCTATTTACAGTCACATACAAGCATGCACAGTTACATACACACATTCATATACAAGCATGCACAGTTAAATACACACATATATAATCACACTCACACAGTCACATACAAGCACGCACAGTAACATCAACACATTCATATACAAGCATGCACAGTTACATACACACATCCATAATCACACACACAGTCACATACAAACATGCACAGTTACAGACACACATCCATAATTACACACAGTCATGTACAAGCACGCACAGGTACATACACCCATACATAATTACAATCAAAGTTACATACACATATACATACACACATATACAGGGAGTGCAGAATTATTAGGTAAATGAGTATTTTGACCACATCAACCTCTTTATGCATGTTGTCTTACTCTAAGCTGTATAGGCTCGAAAGCCTACTACCAATTGAGCATATTAGGTGATGTGCATCTCTGTAATGAGAAGGGGTGTGGTCTAATGACATCAACACCCTATATCAGGTGTGCATAATTATTAGGCAACTTCCTTTCCTTTGGCAAAATGGGTCAAAAGAAGGACTTGACAGGCTCAGAAAAGTCAAAAATAGTGAGATATCTTGCAGAGGGATGCAGCACTCTTAAAATTGCAAAGCTTCTGAAGCGTGATCATCGAACAATCAAGCGTTTCATTCAAAATAGTCAACAGGGTCGCAAGAAGCGTGTGGAAAAACCAAGGCGCAAAATAACTGCCCATGAACTGAGAAAAGTCAAGCGTGCAGCTGCCACGATGCCACTTGCCACCAGTTTGGCCATATTTCAGAGTTGCAACATCACTGGAGTGCCCAAAAGCACAAGGTGTGCAATACTCAGAGACATGGCCAAGGTAAGAAAGGCTGAAAGACGACCACCACTGAACAAGACACACAAGCTGAAACGTCAAGACTGGGCCAAGAAATATCTCAAGACTGATTTTTCTAAGGTTTTATGGACTGATGAAATGAGAGTGAGTCTTGATGGGCCAGATGGATGGGCCCGTGGCTGGATTGGTAAAGGGCAGAGAGCTCCAGTCCGACTCAGACGCCAGCAAGGTGGAGGTGGAGTACTGGTTTGGGCTGGTATCATCAAAGATGAGCTTGTGGGGCCTTTTCGGGTTGAGGATGGAGTCAAGCTCAACTCCCAGTCCTACTGCCAGTTCCTGGAAGACACCTTCTTCAAGCAGTGGTACAGGAAGAAGTCTGCATCCTTCAAGAAAAACATGATTTTCATGCAGCACAATGCTCCATCACACGCGTCCAAGTACTCCACAGCGTGGCTGGCAAGAAAGGGTATAAAAGAAGAAAATCTAATGACATGGCGTCCTTGTTCACCTGATCTGAACCCCATTGAGAACCTGTGGTCCATCATCAAATGTGAGATTTACAAGGAGGGAAAACAGTACACCTCTCTGAACAGTGTCTGGGAGGCTGTGGTTGCTGCTGCACGCAATGTTGATGGTGAACAGATCAAAACACTGACAGAATCCATGGATGGCATGGCACATGCATACATCAAGCACACAGTTACATACACACACACATAATCATACACACACAGTCACATACAAGCATGTACAGTTACATACACACATTCACATACGAGCACACACAGTTACATTCACACACACAATCAAATACAAGCACACACAGTTACATACACACAACCATAATCACACATACATACAACAAGCATGGACAGTTACATACACACATACATAATAACAGAAACACGGTCACATACAAGCACGCACAGTTACATACACAAATACATAATCACACAAACACAGTCACATAAAAGCATGCACAGTTGCATACACACATCTATTTACAGTCACATACAAGCATGCACAGTTACATACACACATACAAAATCACACACAGTCACATACAAGCATGCACAGTTACATACATAAATACATAATCACACAAACACAGTCACATACAAGCATGCACAGTTGCATACACACATCTATTTACAGTCACATACAAGCATGCACAGTTACATACACACATTCATATACAAGCATACACAGTTACATACACACATATATAATAACACACACACAGTCACATACAAGCACGCACAGTAACATCAACACATTCATATACAAGCATGAACAGTTACATACACATATACATAATCACACTCACACAGTCACATACAAGCACGCACAGTAACATCAACACATTCATATACAAGCATGCACAGTTACATACACACATCCATAATCACACTTACACAGTCACATACAAACATGCGCAGTTACATACACACATCCATAATCACACACACACAGTCACATACAAGCATGCACAGTTACATACACACATAAATAATCACACACAGTCATATACAAGCATGCACAGTTACATACACACATCCATAATCACACACACACACACAGTCACATACAAGCAAGCACAGTTACATACACACATACATAATCACATCTTATGATGGAACGAGCGGTGGATGCAATAAAATATCAAAAACACCACTCTGGCGGTGTCGCTCTGATCCAATGAAATACACAAAAGACACAAAGGCACTCTGGAATCCAAATATAAAGTGAAATGTAATATTGATGGAAATGTGCAAATGCAAATCGTGAACAGCAGACACTTAACGTCTCTCCCATCTAGCAACGCTTATTCAAAACTGAATGTGTTAAGTGTCTGCTGTTCATGATTTTTGTTTGCACATTTGTACCTTCATTGCCGTTAAATATCACAGTCAGCAACATTGCAGTAGAAAAAACAAAACCTTAAATCTAGGGTTAGTATAAGCAGGGCTGTCCAAATTTGTTTTGCAGTGGGCCACTTCACCACAAACCAACCTGGACATGGGCCGCATTCTTTTTTTCATTGACAAGAAATTATACGTACATACACTCACATATGAATATAATATATAGATGTACCACAGTCTCAACAGCATTACAACAAATACATATGCAATGCACACACAGACACACACACACACGCATACAGATTTATGTGATACTTAGACACATACAAGCAAAGTCCCACTAACATACACACAGAGTCAGGTTAACACACACACACAGTCAGACTAACACACACACACCGTCAGACAAACACACACACCGTCAGACTAACACACACCGTCAGACTAACACACACCGTCAGACTAACACACACACACAGTCAGACTAACACACACAGTCAGACTAACACACACCGTCAGACTAACACACACCGTCAGACTAACACACACACCGTCAGACTAACACACATCGTCAGACTAACACACACACACCGTCAGACTAAAACACACACTGTCAGAACAACACAGTCAAACTAACACAAATACATATTTAAGGATATTATTTATCTGAAGTAGTAATAAGTGTTGAGCGAACCCGAACCGCACTGTTCGGGTTCGTACCGGACATTACGGTGTCCGTGCCACGAAACCGAACCCGGACATTTCACTGTATGTTCGGGTTGGAGTTCGAGGTTCTCGCCATAAACCGAAAGTCTTTAAACCAAAAGTCATTCGGTTTATAGACTTTCGATTTATAGAATACATGCAATGCTATTGCTATTCTATAAACCGAAATAGAGTCCCCATTCATACGAATGTCACACTTACACACAATCACTCAGAGTCACACTTACACACACACAAACACAGTCACAGTTACACACACACACACACACACAGAGAAAGACACACTTAAACACACACAGACACACTTACACAGAGAGTCACTTATACACACACACTCACACTTACACACATACAGAGACACACTTACACACACACACACACAGTCACACTTACACTTACACAGACACACAGAGCCACACTTATACACACACACAGAGCCATGCAAACACCGAGCCACACTTACACACATACACACACACACACAAACACACTTACAAACACACACAGTCACACTTACACACAAATACACACACACACTTACACACAGAGTCACATTTACACACAGAGAGAGAGTCAGATTTACACACATACACACTCACGGAGTCACACTTATACACACAAATACACAGAATCACACTTACACAGACACAGTCACACTCACACTCACACACACATATTTTTTATTTTTTATTTTTTTTACCGGGGCTGTAGACTCATGATTCGGCTGCTACTTCACGTAAGTAAAGGCACGTTTTTTTTTTTTGAGGCACATGACCTACATGATCTGCTGCTTTCTGTCGGGGGGAAGCTGCTTCACCATACACGTGCGGTGAGGTGTGGTGCGGTGAGGTGTGGTTACCACTGCAGCTCTCACGTGGGTTACATCTATGGTTAGCAATGGGGTCAAAAGGTCACCGTAGGAGAATGGTTAGGAAACCAAAAAATGCAACTCTCAGTCCCTATAAAAGAAACAGAAACACATGTAAACATGGCAAATCATCAGACAGATAATAGACAACAAAACAATGACATACAAGGAACACTGAATGACAATGCTCAGTCCAAACAAATACAAAATGTGAGATTATAGCTGAAGAGTTGGACAGTCCGTATGTAGTGTCAGCTCATCAGCTGTCAAGTTAAGCACCAGAAGTTAGCCAGAGCTTCAATAGATAGTTCACCACTTAATCATATTTGCCACTATTAAGTGGTGAACTAAGTGGTGAAGTATCTATTGAAACTCTGGCTAACTTCTGGTGCTGTCTATTATCTGTCTGATCATCTGATTATTGAAAAGCTGCATATGATATATTTATTTTTACTTATTCTCAGCACTTATTATATGTGTGTTCTTTGTATGGTGTCTTGTTAGTTTATGTATTTACTTGTCTTACCAGTAGGTGGGGATATACCACCATTTATTGAACCTTTTTAGGTTCTCTTTTGTTTTTTAACATGTATTATTAAAACCAATAGTACTCTACCTTTTAATTACCAGTGTCTTATGCAGTGTTACTGTTTTTGACTCTGCTCTGTTCTCTTTGATACTATATATTGTCTATTCGGGTTACCTCCGATTATTATCACTATCTGTTTATACATATAGCTCTCTTTGTCTCATATCTAAAGAAAGCCCTTCCTATGGCATTAAAACAAAATCTAATTTGCATGGGTACAGTAAGTGAGAAAAGGAAAACTATAGCTAACCACAAACACCGCAGAGATGTTAAAACATGTCACCAAGGGAAAGTCATGATGAGAAATTCATGTCACTAAGGGGTTAATGGTGTATTGAGTTTTTTGATTCGACATCCATAGGGTTTATCCACTAAGCACTGAATTGTGGTGAATTAACAGAGTTTGTAGAATTCGTTAAATGTATTAATGTTTTAATCATTTTTTGTGTCTTGAAGGTAAGGTGGTCTGGGAGACTTGCAAGCAGTGGTACCAGCCTCCTTGTAAGATGCATGGGGGAGCCTTCCTCATGTTGCTAAATATAACACAACCCATTGGATTCTCGAGCATTCTACTAGTCACATACATGTGTGCACGTAAGTGTCCCAGCTCATTAACTAATATCAATGATCATTGGCATGAAGGAGATCCAGGTAGACAGTGGGTTTTATAGCCCCGCATAGAGCCCCATGTTAAAGCCTTCCTGTCTGAGTGAGGAAAGAGACGTTTGGTTCCCCCACTCATTTTATGTCGCGCCATCTGCTCCAATTTTTGAGGCGGCCACCCCTGTTTTCTACTTTTTTTTCTCTCATGAGGAAAATGTGGGATAGGATTCTGCTGCCTCCCCATGATGTATGGGACTGCGTGTACAGGGAACAAGACACACGTCATTGAATTGTTCTCACATAAGACTATTTCTGTTAATGCTTTTCTAGGAAACCAGTTGTGAAATGTCTGTCTTTCTTCCAGTTTACGGCACCGTCTTTCACGAGAAGACCGCTCTGATGATATGTGGAGGGATGTCCCCAATTCCCCTGGTTTTCTTTTCATTCCTGTCTTTCTTTTGTAAGTATGTTCATGATGTGGAGAAGCCCATTGAGCGTGTGCTTTAACTTATAATTACCAATAATTAGGATGTCTCTACCTACCAAGGAACCCAGTCACCTAAACACTGCTTACTTACACCACTGTGAACACAGAGAACAAAACAAGGTTGATAAATGTACTATAGACATAGGCCACTGAAAGTGCCCTCATCTGCGAGGGGGAACCGGCACACGGTGGTCTCGCAGGGAGCTTCGATGAGCTGGTAAACTCAGGACGTTCTCTGCCGTCCTACAGGTGGGAAGGGGATAAAGGACGACGACACTTTATTTATCACTTGTGCTTCTAATAAAGAAGAGACTAATTTGGGTCAAAAACAATGGTCTCTCTCTGCGCTACGACATGGAAGCTCGGCAGCTGCTTGTCAGAGGATAAACTTCCTGCCAGTTTATCCTCAGAATAGAGACAAGTAGTTTTCACGTGTGCTGCTTTATCAGAAACAGAAGTGAGAAATAAAATTACTTGTCACTGGTTGCCCCTTCCTCTAACATTGTTTATTAGGCCCCCTCTGTTGATCGTATACAAAGATGAGTCTCTCTGAGAAACCCCGTACTCTGCAGACCCTAATCAGACGAGTGGGCCAGGACACTGTGAGCATGTGCCGGGCTCCAGACCCTTGTGTCTCAGCTGTGAGACACAACCAACACCTTTCAGATTCACTTAAAAGAAGTGGGACATATATTTTAACCCTTGCTTCCTATGGTCTATGGAGGTGTATGATCTATTGAGGACTACGGAGATCTATTGTCCATGGAGTTCTATGGTCCATTGAGGTCTATGGAGTTCTAAGGTCCATGGAGGTCCATGGAGTTCTATGGTCCATGGAGTTCTATGGAGGTCCATGGAGGTCTATGGTCCATGGAGGTCTATGGTCCATGGAGGACTATTGTCTATGAAGGTCTATCGTCTATGGAAGTCTATGAAGGTCTACAGAGGTTCATGGAGGTCTATGGTCCATTGAGGTCTATGGTTTATAGAGGGCTCATGGCAAGAAGTCCTATTAGTCAATATAATCACTGTTTAGAGATTTAGGATCTGTATCTCTGGTCTTTTAATGCTGATTGTTCAACCATATCATGTATATGTAATCTAGTTGGCTGTATAATTATACTGATCTGCACGGTGCTATATATACACATGGCTGATGAATAAAACATGTTCACTGATTTCTATTTCTGTGTCATCCAGTTTGCAAGACGGCTCCGATGGATAAAACAGACCTTGAAAGCCAAGATCCACCTGAATCAAAGCAGCCGTTGAGCGAGCCGCAGGTTGCCAAACCTATAGACTCTGACACTGCAATGTGCGTGGTAGTCAGTGTAGGGGTGGGTGGGTTGGCGGGGTGTCACATGCTGACAACTCTGTGTATGTCCAATACCCGGGATCGCAGTTAGCGGGAAGTTCCCCGGGAAACAGGCAAAGCCTAGGTGGAAGGGGGCATATATGAGTGAGGGGTGTGAATGGAATCTATGACAAGGTGGGGGGGAGTGGCTGTGGGGTGGCGGTATTTAAGCAGCCCTCCATCTTGGGGTTGGCAGACATTTTAATCCTAACGAACACAGCAGGGAATTTCCCACCCACCCGCCCTAATGATGGTTATTGTGTTTGTTTTTTATGTTGTGCTAACATTTTTCTCTGTCGCAGCAGGCGGGTGGTCCTTGCCAATCCAGTAGTAAAGAACGGAGGTGATTTAGTCGAAAAGGATGATCAGGGTGGACCCTCTCCTAACCTCTCAGCTATTGAAGAAAAGTGCAATGGTCGTGCCCACTGAGCTAACTGCCGGCTGGTGGTTAGCATCAGGTTTGATCAGGGCCGGACTGGCCTACCGGGATACCGGGAAATTCCCCGGTAGGCCGCCGGCCCTGGGGCCGCTCCGACTGGCCGCAATGTTTAAAAAAAATTGTCCGCTCCCCGTGGCCGGCCGCTTAGCAGCAAAGGTTTTTTTCAGAAGGCGATCAGCCGCAAGGGAGGAAAGATGTCTTTCTTCCTCCCTTTGCCGATCGCTTAATGCTCTGCTTTCAGTCTTGCCGCCGGATATGACGTAATTTGAGCATTTCCGGCGGCGCTCTTTCCCACACCCTCAATGCTCATCAGTCACTTCCCTTTGCATGCAGTGCCTGATGAGCAGAGCGTTTGGGAACTGCCCAGCAAAAATGTTGAGGTACCAATTGTTTAAAAACACACCACATTATGAAATTAAACACTCAATTATAATAAACTGTGAATAATAAAACGGGCTGGTAAGGGTGCAGAAAGTCAGTAAATGCAAAAAATGCTGTTTTATTATTCACAGTTAATTATAATTGAGTGTTTGCAATATATTTCTGGTCCATTCATTTAATACTTGATCCATTATAATTCCCACTCACTTTCTATAATAAAAGTGCATTTGCAGCATCACAGTAGATTTTTTTATGGGTTTTCTTTTTTTTTTTACCAATTATTTAAAAATTGTTTAAAATATACTATACACATATTTACATTGCATTTTTAAAAAGGACCTGATGACTCACTTTATATTATATTTATTTCTGAATATCAGGTCAGCAAAATATGAAATGGCAATGGCATTATTTTTGCATAAAATAAAGTGGAGGCATGATTATATTTATGTGACATTTATATGCATGTGGCCCATATTAAAATATATCATTGTACCTCAGGTGGGGGGCTGAGGCAATGATATATTTTTATATTATATTTGTGGTTGAAAGTATAGCGTTCACTTTGGGCTGAGTGAATTAGATATGTTAATATTATATTTTTGTGTGGAGGAGGAACTGTAAAAAGAGGGGGCTGCAATGGAGAGCGAATTGTAATTTGTAATGTATTTATTAGGTACGGTGGAGGGAAGGGGATGACTGCATTAGATAGTGTAATATATTTATGGGGGTATGCACTTTATGTGGAGGGAGGGAGTCTAGGGTGATGGTATTATATATTGTAATATATTTTGCTTTACAGTGATTATTTAAATATGACTAGTTAGCGAGCTATGACTACCCTTTCTGTTATGCCTAGCCAGCATCATGGAAGCCCTTTGGCTGGCTATGTATAATAGGAACTGTAGTTCCCACATGACATAGCTGATACTCTGTAGAGATTAGCTAGACATAACTGGGCTTTTACTGTGTGTTATTAACAGGACTTTGCCACGCCAGTGGCTAGCTGTTACTGTGTGTTATTAAGTGGACTTTGCCATGCCAGTGGCTGGCAGACTGTGTGTTAATTACTGGACGTTGCCACGCCTGTGGCTTGCAGACTGTGTGTTATTAACTGGACTTTGCCACGCCGGTGGCTGGCAGACTGTGTTATTAACTGGACTTTGCCACACCGGTGGCTGGCAGACTGTGTGTTATTAACTGGACTTTGCCACACAAGTGGCTGGCAGACTGTGTGTTATTAACTGGACTTTGCCACGCCGGTGGCTGGCAGACTGTGTTATTAACTGGATTTTGCCACACCGGTGGCTGGCAGTCTGTGTGTTATTAACTGGACTTTGCCACACAAGTGGCTGACAGACTGTGTGTTATTAACTGGACTTTGCCACACCGGTGGCTGGCAGACTGTGTTATTAACTGGACTTTGCCACACAAGTGGCTGGCAGACTGTGTGTTATTAACTAGATTTTGCCACGCTGGTGGCTGGCAGACTGTGTGTTATTAACTGGACTTAGCCATGCCTGTGGCTGGCAGACTGTGTGTTATTAACTAGACTTTGCCACGCTGGTGGCTGGCAGACTGTGTGTTATTAACTGGACTTAGCCATGCCGGTGGCTGGCAGACTGTGTATTATTAACTGGACTTTGCCACGCCGGTGGCTGGCAGACTGTGTTATTAACTGGACTTTGCCACACAAGTGGCTGGCAGACTGTGTGTTATTAACTTGACTTTGCCACGCAAGTGGCTGGCAGACTGTGTGTTATTAACTTGACTTTGCCACGCTTCCCATCATGTGTGTGATAGGTGCATCTTAAAAGCCCCAACCTTTTTCCTTTTCTAAACTTGGCTACAAAGCTAGTTAGCAGTATGTTTTCAAGTTATACTGTGGAATTCCAAAAGTGTTTTGCACATTATGTACTATTACAGGATTAAAAGCAGTATATTTGCACTTTTTTTTATCTCAAAAAATGTATTAGAGTTGTTACAATATTTAATTACTGTGTAGTGGAGCTTTTTGCTCCTACAATTTTATTAGTACTCATTATTTACTACCCTTTGTGAGTTTGAGTAATTTATATATGTTAAGTTAATAAAATTATTTGAAACTATCCATACTTTGAAATACATTTTTATTGGACAGACACAATTGGGATATTGGTCTACTGTGATATTAGGAAACATAAAGATTTATAGTGGGGGTACAGATTATAGATGTGGTTTAATCCCCATAGGAATAAATAGACTGTGCTTACTGCAGGGCTTGACAAACCCCAGGCGCCAGGTCACCATGGCGACCAGGAAATTAGACCTGGCGCCTGGGTGCTGTCAGCCTCATGGTCCCCTTGCCGCAGCGCGAGGGGGTAACGTTTGTGCCGATGGCACAGACTGCAAGCTCCGCCCCCTCGCGCAACGCGTGTCTGAGTGTCGGGTGTCGTCACGTGACATCCTGGCACTCAGCACGCCGACCAACGACGTTCAGCTGCAGCGTGAATGTCGCCCTCCCCTGCAGTGAGGTAAAGCAGCAGGGAGGGGGATACATCAAGAAGAAACCCCCAAGAAAAGACTGTGTGAGGTGGGTGTGTGTTTGTATGTATTGTAAAGTAGGTGTGTGTGAGGTGTTTGGATATATGTGTATATGTAAAGTAGGTGTGTGTGAGGTGTTTGTATATATGGGTATATGTAAAGTAGGTGTGTGTGAGGTGTTTGGATATTTGTGTATATGTAAAGTAGGTGTGTGTGAGGGGTTTGTATATATGTGTATATGTAAAGTAGGTGTGTGTGAGGTGTTTGTATATATGGTTATATGTAAAGTAGGTGTGTGTGAGGTGTTTGTATGTATGGGTATATGTAAAGTAGGTGTGTGTGAGGTGTTTGGATATATGGGTATATGTAAAGTAGGTGTGTGTGAGGTGTTTGTATATATGTGTATATGTAAAGTAGGTGTGTGTGAGGTGTTTGTGTATATGTGTATATGTAAAGTAGGTGTGTGTGTGGTGTTTGTATATATGTGTATATGTAAAGTAGGTGTGTGTGATGTGTTTGGATATATGTGTATATGTAAAGTAGGTGTGTGTGAGGTGTTTGTATATATGTGTATATGTAAAGTAGGTGTGTGTGAGGTGTTTGTATATATGTGTATATGTAAAGTAGGTGTGTGTGAGGTGTTTGTATATTTGTGTATATGTAAAGTAGGTGTGTGTGATGTGTTTGTATATATGGGTATATGTAAAGTAGGTGTGTGTGAGGTGTTTGTATATATGTGTATATGTAAAGTAGGTGTGTGTGAGGTGTTTGTATATATGTGTATATGTAAAGTAGGTGTGTGTGAGGTGTTTGTATATTTGTGTATATGTAAAGTAGGTGTGTGTGATGTGTTTGTATATATGGGTATATGTAAAGTAGGTGTGTGTGAGGTGTTTGTATGTATGTGTATATGTAAAGTAGGTGTGTGTGAGGTGTTTGTGTATATGTGTATATGTAAAGTAGGTGTGTGTGTGGTGTTTGTATATATGTGTATATGTAAAGTAGGTGTGTGTGATGTGTTTGGATATATGTGTATATGTAAAGTAGGCCTGTGTGAGGTGTTTGTATATATGTGTATATGTAAAGTAGGTGTGTGTGATGTGTTTGGATATATGTGTATATGTAAAGTAGGCCTGTGTGAGGTGTTTGTATATATGTGTATATGTAAAGTAGGTGTGTGTGATGTGTTTGGATATATGGGTATATGTAAAGTAGGTGTGTGTGATGTGTTTGGATATATGGGTATATGTAAAGTAGGTGTGTGTGATGTGTTTGGATATATGGGTATATGTAAAGTAGGTGTGTGTGAGGTGTTTGTATATATGGGTATATGTAAAGTAGGTGTGCGTGAGGTGTTTGGATATATGGGTATATGTAAAGTAGGTGTGTGTGATGTGTTTGGATATATGGGTATATGTAAAGTAGGTGTGTGTGAGGTGTTTGGATATATGGGTATATGTAAAGTAGGTGTGTGTGAGGTGTTTGGATATATGTGTATATGTAAAGTAGGTGTGCGTGAGGTGTTTGTATATATGGATATATGTAAAGTAGGTGTGTGTGAGGTGTTTGGATATATGTGTATATGTAAAGTAGGTGTGTGAGGTGTTTGGATATATGGGTATATGTAAAGTACGTGTGTTTGTATATATGTGAAGTAGGCGTGTGTGTTTATGAATTGCGTTTATGTTTGAGTGATTGTCTGGCTCCTAAAATAAAATAAAATTTGTCAAGCCCTGGCTTACTGACTGCTCCACTTTTACTACTTTCCACCAGAATTTGCTCATTTTATATCAATCCCTATGTTTTTTCTTATCTATAAATAATCCACTCTTGAAATGCATGGTTTTCCCTTTTATGAACAAGAAAATACTGACGTTACGCTGTTGGGCTGGTATAATGATGCACTGCTATGGGGCTGGTATAATGATGGAATTATATGGGGCTGGTATAATGATGTAATGCTATGGGGCTGGTATGCAATTTTTTCCAGGGCTGGTTTTCATTCCCAGTCCGGCCCTGGGTTTGATACAGGTTATGGTTATTTAATGATTACAGATTGGCAAAGACTATTTGGAGCTGTATGTGAACTGGATGTTTTCAACTAAAGTATTTATAATTTTATATATTTATAAGAAATATAATAATAAAACAGAGATAGTTCTGGCATACAGTTATTATTGGTTTATGTTTATAAAGCTGTGGCCTATTTAACTCCAAACATGTCTTGTCGATAGCATTAGTTAAGAACAATTGGAGGGGAGGTAGCTTTGGTGACAAGCTGACACGAGGCCAGATGGATATCAGTTCGACACGCTGCATCCAAAAGGCCTAAACCTAGATTTTGAACTTTATTCTTTGCACTTTTTGCTAGTAGTGGAAAACAGAATTTGATCTATATCATTTTATGTAACACACCTGTATGTTTTATATGTCAGCTTGTGAAAGTAATGAGAATGTGAAAAGGTCTATCTTTTACATTCCCTTTTTTATTTATATATATTGTGGCGGAACCAACCTCACCACTATGTTCTGGAGAAGCCTGGTTGCTCGCCTGCTGCCTCTGGACTATGGCCCCATTGTAAAAGCTTGCATTTTCCCCTGCAGAAAGGCTTGTTCGTGCCTTTCTGCCTGGGTGTTCGGTAGATTGAATCTACCGAACCAACTCACAAATGAATGGACTACCTGGGTAAGGGATGTGCCATAGCACTATACGTTAATATTGTTAGTTAGTTATATTCCATTGTTCTGTAGTAACTGGATTAACTGGTAAACTGATTATGTTGTGTACATTCCTGTGTGTATTGTAATTAGGTCTACTCACTCTATGTTAAGGTTGTATTATAATATATTTTATTTTACCTTACATCCGTTTTTTCCCCTTTTTTTATATTTATTGATTTATATATATATATATTTTACCTACTTTTTTTCTGACATCATTTGTCTTTTTTCGGTACTGGAATTTTTTATTTTGTAGTGTATAATAAACTTTCTATATTTTTATAATTATATGTCTTGCTTTTTCTGGGGTATACTTTTAGCACTGTCTCTTTTCTTATTAACCCCCCAATGTATACTAATGTAATTCTATGTATTCTATAAACCGAAAGTCTATAAACCGAACGACCTTCGGCTTATAGAAAACATGTATGAACCGAACGAGAGCCCCATTCATAAGAAATTCTTATGAATGGGGCTCTCGTTCGGTTTATAGTAAGCCAATAGTATTACATGCATTCCATAAACCGAAAGTCGTTCATTATGTCGGTTTATGGAATGTATATGTAATGCTATTGGTATTCTATAAACCGACTCTATTTCGGTCTATAGAATGCCAATAGCACGAATGGACAAATGATTTTCGTTTATTAACCATTCGTCTTTCGTTAGTTTAGCATTTTCGTTATTTGTTTTTCGGACGAATGGACGAAAATGCTATTTTCGGACAAAAATGCATTCGTCCGAAAACGAATGCACATGTCTAGAGATTAGCAATTGTGAACATGTAATTGTTTATCTTACAAATCAGAATAAGATATCTTGCCTCTGGGTCTTCTACCCTGTGTAATACTTCAACTATTAAATCTTTAGAAAAAAGGACTGCTATCCCCCTTTTTTATTTTTGCCCAATGAGGAGCTATAAAGCACTGGGAAGTCTCTAGAGATCATTCTCCTATCTTCCCCTTTTTGCCAGTGGGTTTCTTGCATGGCACATATTTGAATCTAATTTTGGTTTCAGAAAATTATTAATAATAGTTCTCCTCGAGCATTAATGGTGCAGATTTTAAAAGGCATTCCAGAACCTTATTTCCCCACCACCACCACCAAGTGCAGCGTCGCCAGAGGTACATAAGACCTACAAAAAAACATCCATACAAAACAAACACTAAACAGACCCACCATTCCCCTCCACCCATGTGCTAGGTAAAAAATCCAGTCCATGCGTGGAACGACCAACAAACCCACTGTCCCCAACGGGCAGTAGGAGTAATCGAAATGTTAAGTCCGCCATCCCTATCGACAGAGAGAGAAAAACAGAAATAGGGAGAGAGAGAGAAAAAAAAACACTCTTTATATATATATATATATACATACACACACACACACACACACACACTTCTATACATTCCATCCTTTCGTGACTTTCTATTGCCAAACCAACACAATACATCCCACCTAGGACCCTTGTGATATATTCATAATGTTCCTCAGAGTATTTAAATATGATTCCTGCTCTTGGTACATCTTTCTGCGGGGGTGTTTGGCTATATTTGGGGGCGAAGTGATGACGCGATGACGTAGGCTGCGTTTTCGCATGGTTTTCTGGGTGCCTGACTTGAGGACATGAGAAGCCGGCTCCACCAATGACCCAATCCCGCCAACGGTATATCGACAACGGCAAAACCCCTCCAAGCTGCCAAATAACTCATGATCCTCCACGAAAGCCCTGAGCGACCATAGGCCAAATTGACCCTACAGAGGAGCTCTAGACGTTCCGGCCAGAGAATCAGGGATTCTCACCATGGGTAATCGGCCCCTAAATAAGATTGATTGAATACCGACCCAGTAAGAGCTAAAAATTCCTTATCAAGGCTCCTTGAGGTTAAATAGGAGAAAGCTGGAAGGGGAAAAAATGATTAAACATCTACAGCACATACCTGACAAGGGACATAATGGCTACAAAAAGAAATTACTCCAAGTGGGCCTCAAAAAAGAAAAAAGACAAGATAAGCAGGAGGGGAAAACGTCTTTCAGTGTTTTTCTCACCAAGCGCAGATAGAACAGATCCAAAGGTTGCCTGTTCACAGGATGGAACGGTTGAAGGAGAGAGAGATTTACGATACTGCAGGCGTAAATTATTTGGGATGGGATACAATAGAATTAACCCAAGAGTTCCTGAAATATTGGTGAATAAGTGATCGGCGCTAATAAAAAACAGTGTGCAGCAAAAACACTAGTGTGGCTCTTCCAGGGCCCACACAGACAATGGTGAATACAAAAGTAAATAAAGTATTGCGCAAGCTTTCCAGGCGTCTATCGGCAGTAAAACTTCAGCCGTTCAGCGGTGGATGCAGTCCACTAGCCAGCACTTCCGGATTCAAATCTCGTGTGACGTCAAAGTCTCGCGACGCGTTTCGCCAATAGGCTTCTTCAAGGCGATTGGCGAAACGCCTATTGGCGAAACGCGTCGCGAGACTTTGACGTCACACGAGATTTGAATCCGGAAGTGCTGGCTAGTGGACTGCATCCACCGCTGAACGGCTGAAGTTTTACTGCCGATAGATGACTGGAAAGCTTGTTGGACTGGGACTGTAATCGGAAGGACCGGTGACATATTAATACCGTTTTTAACTGTTTTCTATGTAAGCTGTATGTTTGGAGGGATATTAAAAGTCTTTTTTATTCGTGTTACTACATCTTGTTATTATCCTCTCTATCTTATATCCGTATTTGTAATTCATCCTGTATGGGAGTTGGACTTCTACTTCTACAGTACCCCTGCTCTATCTGACCTAGAGTATTAGGAGTTGGATTCCTTTCCACGTGTATACTTAGATCCGGTGTAAGGGCTCTATACTCTGTGACTAGTTTTCTACTGGGGGAAATATTTCTCTAGATCTGTACCACAGTACTACACATTGTTTTTTGTTGTTGTTTTTTTGTTTTTTTAGATATATTTTTGCCGAGCTATTTGCATTTTTAAGATAAGTATACCAACACTGGTTTTTGTTTGCGCAACACTTTATTTACTTTTGTATTCCTGAAATCTTGTTTGGATAATAATCCATAATCATCGCACTTATGACAAATAACGGCTTGAACTATCTTGCTTTGCATGTAATGCGTCTATCTCATATATAAGTTTACGCTTTTACTTTGCATTACTTGAACTTTTGCACGATATTCTAATTTTTCGAGTATAACCTGTATATATATATGGCACTTTCTGTCCTAAACTTCCATTGTCCCTGAGGAAGTGACGCTGTCAGTCACGAAACGCGTAAGTTGGAAGTACTTTGATTCAACGCGTACTTGGTTTCTGGTGCTCCTTACCAACTTCCAGTTTTACGGAGACTCTCTTGCCGGCCCATACTATCGATCGAAACGGATTTCCTTTGCCTATCTCCTTGTTTTTCATTGTGTCATACTCCATTGTCATCAAGTGAGTAGTGCTATTTTAGCACAATAAAGCCTTGTTTTGTAGGATATACACAATTCGGGACTGTCTTCCTTGCAGGATATACCTCAGAAGTATTTGACCGTTTACACACAGGTTGAAAATGATCTACACATTGTGTTGGCAAAACTGCACGGCATGCAAATTACACATTACCCATTGAAAAACAGATCAATTGCATATCATCCCACCGCTGATGTCAAAAACAGGAGACTCCACAGACACAGGTAAACACATTCTTCTCCTAATTTACGCATTTACTTGCAAAGTTGCCAACATTCAAAAAAAATATCTAGAGACACTTTGCAGAACAGCTATCAAAAATTTTCCACACCCCGTGCCCAAAGCTACGCCCACTGCCCAACCCACATAATTAGCATAATGTCACCCCGCCTAGTTATTATACTGCAGATGAAAACGCTAAATTCCCACCAAACAAAGCCTATTTTAAGGAAAAATTATCCCTGCATATTAAACCATCATTATACCAGACCCAAAGCACTGCACCATTATTATCCTCACTGCGTGTTACACCATCATTATACCAGACCCATAGCACCGCACCATTATTATCCTCACTGCGTGTTACACCATCATTATACCAGACCCAAAGCACTGCACTATTATTATCCTCACTGCGTGTTACACCATCATTATACCAGACCCATAGCACCGCACCATTATTATCCTCACTGCGTGTTACACCATCATTATACCAGACCCAAAGCACTGCACCATTATTATCCTCACTGCGTGTTACACCATCATTATACCAGACCCATAGCACCGCACCATTATTATCCTCACTGCGTGTTACACCATCATTATACCAGACAAAAAGCACTGCACTATTATTATCCTCACTGCGTGTTACACCATCATTATACCAGACCCATAGCATCGCACCATTATTATCCTCACTGCGTGTTACACCATCATTATACCAGACCCATAGCACCGCACCATTATTATCCTCACTGCGTGTTACAC
The DNA here is from genome assembly GCA_036172795.1 of Pelodytes ibericus. Lineage (NCBI taxonomy): Eukaryota > Metazoa > Chordata > Amphibia > Anura > Pelodytidae > Pelodytes > Pelodytes ibericus. Next base: position 194,845,875 of record CM069863.1, read on the forward strand.
CATCATTATACCAGACCCAAAGCACTGCACCATTATTATCCTCACTGCGTGTTACACCATCATTATACCAGACCCAAAGCACTGCACCATTATTATCCTCACTGCGTGTTACACCATCATTATACCAGACCCAAAGCACTGCACCATTATTATCCTCACTGCGTGTTACACCATCATTATACCAGACCCAAAGCACTGCACCATTATTATCCTCACTGCGTGTTACACCATCATTATACCAGACCCAAAGCACTGCACCATTATTATCCTCACTGCGTGTTACACCATCATTATACCAGACCCACAGCAATGCCCCATTATTATCCTTACTGCATGTTACAGCATCATTATACCAGACCCACCGCACTGCACCATTATTATCCTCACTGCATGTTACAGCATCATTATACCAGACCCACCGCACTGCACCATTATTATCCTCACTGCGTGTTACACCATCATTATACCAGACCCACAGCACTGCACCATTATTATCCTCACTGCGTGTTACACCATCATTATACCAGACCCACAGCACTGCACCATTATTATCCTCACTGCGTGTTACACCATCATTATACCAGACCCACAGCAATGCCCCATTATTATCCTTACTGCATGTTACAGCATCATTATACCAGACCCACCGCACTGCACCATTATTATCCTCACTGCATGTTACAGCATCATTATACCAGACCCACCGCACTGCACCATTATTATCCTCACTGCGTGTTACACCATCATTATACCAGACCCACAGCACTGCACCATTATTATCCTCACTGCGTGTTACACCATCATTATAACAGACCCATAGCACTGCACCATTATTATCCTCACTGCGTGTTACACCATCATTATACCAGACCCACAGCACTGCACCATTATTATCCTCACTGCGTGTTACACCATCATTATACCAGACCCATAGCACCGCACCATTATTATCCTCAATGCATGTTGCACAATCATTATTCCAGACCCAAAGCACTGCACCATTATCATCCTCACTGCGTGTTATACCATCATTATACCAGACCCATAGCACTGCACCATTATTATCCTCACTGCGTGTTACACCATCATTATACCAGACCCATAGCACTGCACCATTATTATCCTCACTGCGTGTTACACCATCATTATACCAGACCCATAGCACTGCACCATTATTATCCTCACTGCGTGTTACACCATCATTATACCAGACCCATAGCACTGCACCATTATTATCCTCACTGCGTGTTACAGCATCATTATACCAGACCCACAGCACTGCACCATTATTATCCTCACTGCGTGTTACACCATCATTATACCAGACCCATAGCACTGCACCATTATTATCCTCACTGCGTGTTACACCATCATTATACCAGACCCACAGCACTGCACCATTATTATCCTCACTGCGTGTTACACCATCATTATACCAGACCCATAGCACCGCACCATTATTATCCTCACTGCATGTTGCACAATCATTATTCCAGACCCAAAGCACTGCACCATTATCATCCTCACTGCGTGTTATACCATCATTATACCAGACCCATAGCACTGCACCATTATTATCCTCACTGCGTGTTACACCATCATTATACCAGACCCATAGCACTGCACCATTATTATCCTCACTGCGTGTTACACCATCATTATACCAGACCCATAGCACTGCACCATTATTATCCTCACTGCGTGTTACACCATCATTATACCAGACCCATAGCACTGCACCATTATTATCCTCACTGCGTGTTACACCATCATTATACCAGACCCACCGCACTGCACCATTATTATCCTCACTGCGTGTTACACCATCATTATACCAGACCCACAGCACTGCACCATTATTATCCTCACTGCATGTTACACCATCATTATACCAGACCAATAGCACCACACCATTATTATCCTCACTGCGTGTTACACCATCATTATATCAGACCCACAGCACTGCACCATTATTATCCTCATTGCGTGTTACACCATCATTATACCAGACCCAAAGCACTGCACCATTATTATCCTCACTGCGTGTTACACCATCATTATACCAGACCCAAAGCACTGCACCATTATTATCCTCACTGCGTGTTACACCATCATTATACCAGACCCACAGCAATGCCCCATTATTATCCTTACTGCATGTTACAGCATCATTATACCAGACCCACCGCACTGCACCATTATTATCCTCACTGCATGTTACAGCATCATTATACCAGACCCACCGCACTGCACCATTATTATCCTCACTGCGTGTTACACCATCATTATACCAGACCCACAGCACTGCACCATTATTATCCTCACTGCGTGTTACACCATCATTATACCAGACCCACAGCAATGCCCCATTATTATCCTTACTGCATGTTACAGCATCATTATACCAGACCCACCGCACTGCACCATTATTATCCTCACTGCGTGTTACACCATCATTATACCAGACCCACAGCACTGCACCATTATTATCCTCACTGCGTGTTACACCATCATTATACCAGACCCATAGCACTGCACCATTATTATCCTCACTACGTGTTACACCATCATTATACCAGACCCACAGCACTGCACCATTATTATCCTCACTGCGTGTTACACCATCATTATACCAGACCCATAGCACCGCACCATTATTATCCTCACTGCATGTTGCACCATCATTATTCCAGACCCAAAGCACTGCACCATTATCATCATCACTGCGTGTTATACCATCATTATACCAGACCCATAGCACTGCACCATTATTATCCTCACTGCGTGTTACACCATCATTATACCAGACCCATAGCACTGCACCATTATTATCCTCACTGCGTGTTACACCATCATTATACCAGACCCATAGCACTGCACCATTATTATCCTCACTGCGTGTTACACCATCATTATACCAGACCCACCGCACTGCACCATTATTATCCTCACTGCGTGTTACACCATCATTATACCAGACCCACAGCACTGCACCATTATTATCCTCACTGCGTGTTACACCATCATTATACCAGACCCACAGCACTGCACCATTATTATCCTCACTGCATGTTACACCATCATTATACCAGACCCATAGCACCACACCATTATTATCCTCACTGCGTGTTACACCATCATTATACCAGACCCACAGCACTGCACCATTATTATCCTCACTGCGTGTTACACCATCATTATACCAGACCTACAGCACTGCACCATTATTATCCTCACTGCATGTTGCACAATCATTATTCCAGACCCAAAGCACTGCACCATTATCATCCTCACTGCGTGTTATACCATCATTATACCAGACCCATAGCACTGCACCATTATTATCCTCACTGCGTGTTACACCATCATTATACCAGACCCATAGCACTGCACCATTATTATCCTCACTGCGTGTTACACCATCATTATACCAGACCCATAGCACTGCACCATTATTATCCTCACTGCGTGTTACACCATCATTATACCAGACCCATAGCACTGCACCATTATTATCCTCACTGCGTGTTACACCATCATTATACCAGACCCACCGCACTGCACCATTATTATCCTCACTGCGTGTTACACCATCATTATACCAGACCCACAGCACTGCACCATTATTATCCTCACTGCATGTTACACCATCATTATACCAGACCAATAGCACCACACCATTATTATCCTCACTGCGTGTTACACCATCATTATATCAGACCCACAGCACTGCACCATTATTATCCTCATTGCGTGTTACACCATCATTATACCAGACCCAAAGCACTGCACCATTATTATCCTCACTGCGTGTTACACCATCATTATACCAGACCCAAAGCACTGCACCATTATTATCCTCACTGCGTGTTACACCATCATTATACCAGACCCACAGCAATGCCCCATTATTATCCTTACTGCATGTTACAGCATCATTATACCAGACCCACCGCACTGCACCATTATTATCCTCACTGCATGTTACAGCATCATTATACCAGACCCACCGCACTGCACCATTATTATCCTCACTGCGTGTTACACCATCATTATACCAGACCCACAGCACTGCACCATTATTATCCTCACTGCGTGTTACACCATCATTATACCAGACCCACAGCAATGCCCCATTATTATCCTTACTGCATGTTACAGCATCATTATACCAGACCCACCGCACTGCACCATTATTATCCTCACTGCGTGTTACACCATCATTATACCAGACCCACAGCACTGCACCATTATTATCCTCACTGCGTGTTACACCATCATTATACCAGACCCATAGCACTGCACCATTATTATCCTCACTACGTGTTACACCATCATTATACCAGACCCACAGCACTGCACCATTATTATCCTCACTGCGTGTTACACCATCATTATACCAGACCCATAGCACCGCACCATTATTATCCTCACTGCATGTTGCACCATCATTATTCCAGACCCAAAGCACTGCACCATTATCATCATCACTGCGTGTTATACCATCATTATACCAGACCCATAGCACTGCACCATTATTATCCTCACTGCGTGTTACACCATCATTATACCAGACCCATAGCACTGCACCATTATTATCCTCACTGCGTGTTACACCATCATTATACCAGACCCATAGCACTGCACCATTATTATCCTCACTGCGTGTTACACCATCATTATACCAGACCCACCGCACTGCACCATTATTATCCTCACTGCGTGTTACACCATCATTATACCAGACCCACAGCACTGCACCATTATTATCCTCACTGCGTGTTACACCATCATTATACCAGACCCACAGCACTGCACCATTATTATCCTCACTGCATGTTACACCATCATTATACCAGACCCATAGCACCACACCATTATTATCCTCACTGCGTGTTACACCATCATTATACCAGACCCACAGCACTGCACCATTATTATCCTCACTGCGTGTTACACCATCATTATACCAGACCTACAGCACTGCACCATTATTATCCTCACTGCGTGTTACACCATCATTATACCAGACCCATAGCACTGCACCATTATTATCCTCACTGCGTGTTACACCATCATTATACCAGACCCATAGCACTGCACCATTATTATCCTCACTGCTTGTTACACCATCATTATACCAGACCCATAGCACCGCACCATTATTATCCTCACTGCATGTTACACCATCATTATACCAGACCCATAGCACCGCACCATTATTATCCTCACTGCGTGTTACACCATCATTATACCAGACCCATAGCACCACACCATTATTATCCTCACTGCGTGTTACACCATCATTATACCAGACCCATAGCACTGCACCATTATTATCCTCACTGCGTGTTACACCATCATTATACCAGACCCACAGCACTGCACCATTATTATCCTTACTGCATGTTAAACCATCATTATACCAGACTTATTGCACCGTGCCATTATTATCCTCACTGCGTGTTATACCATCATTTTATCACACCCATAGCACTGCACCATTATTATCTTTACAGCATGTTAAACCATAATTATACCAGACCCATAGCACCGCACCATTATTTTCCTCACTGCATGTTACACCATCATTATTCCAGACCCACAGCACTGCACCATTATTTTCCTCACTGCATGTTACACCATCATTATACCAGACCCACAGCACTGCACCATTATTTTCCTCACTGCATGTTACACCATCATTATACCAGACCCACAGCAATGCCCCATTATTATCCTTACTGCATGTTACAGCATCATTATACCAGACCCACCGCACTGCACCATTATTATCCTCACTGCATGTTACAGCATCATTATACCAGACCCACCGCACTGCACCATTATTATCCTCACTGCGTGTTACACCATCATTATACCAGACCCACAGCACTGCACCATTATTATCTTCACTGCGTGTTACACCATCATTATACCAGACCCACAGCACTGCACCATTATTATCCTCACTGCGTGTTACACCATCATTATACCAGACCCACAGCAATGCCCCATTATTATCCTTACTGCATGTTACAGCATCATTATACCAGACCCACCGCACTGCACCATTATTATCCTCACTGCATGTTACAGCATCATTATACCAGACCCACCGCACTGCACCATTATTATCCTCACTGCGTGTTACACCATCATTATACCAGACCCACAGCACTGCACCATTATTATCCTCACTGCGTGTTACACCATCATTATAACAGACCCATAGCACTGCACCATTATTATCCTCACTGCGTGTTACACCATCATTATACCAGACCCACAGCACTGCACCATTATTATCCTCACTGCGTGTTACACCATCATTATACCAGACCCATAGCACCGCACCATTATTATCCTCACTGCATGTTGCACAATCATTATTCCAGACCCAAAGCACTGCACCATTATCATCCTCACTGCGTGTTATACCATCATTATACCAGACCCATAGCACTGCACCATTATTATCCTCACTGCGTGTTACACCATCATTATACCAGACCCATAGCACTGCACCATTATTATCCTCACTGCGTGTTACACCATCATTATACCAGACCCATAGCACTGCACCATTATTATCCTCACTGCGTGTTACAGCATCATTATACCAGACCCACCGCACTGCACCATTATTATCCTCACTGCGTGTTACACCATCATTATACCAGACCCACAGCACTGCACCATTATTATCCTCACTGCGTGTTACACCATCATTATACCAGACCCATAGCACTGCACCATTATTATCCTCACTGCGTGTTACACCATCATTATACCAGACCCACAGCACTGCACCATTATTATCCTCACTGCGTGTTACACCATCATTATACCAGACCCATAGCACCGCACCATTATTATCCTCACTGCATGTTGCACAATCATTATTCCAGACCCAAAGCACTGCACCATTATCATCCTCACTGCGTGTTATACCATCATTATACCAGACCCATAGCACTGCACCATTATTATCCTCACTGCGTGTTACACCATCATTATACCAGACCCATAGCACTGCACCATTATTATCCTCACTGCGTGTTACACCATCATTATACCAGACCCATAGCACTGCACCATTATTATCCTCACTGCGTGTTACACCATCATTATACCAGACCCATAGCACTGCACCATTATTATCCTCACTGCGTGTTACACCATCATTATACCAGACCCACCGCACTGCACCATTATTATCCTCACTGCGTGTTACACCATCATTATACCAGACCCACAGCACTGCACCATTATTATCCTCACTGCATGTTACACCATCATTATACCAGACCAATAGCACCACACCATTATTATCCTCACTGCGTGTTACACCATCATTATATCAGACCCACAGCACTGCACCATTATTATCCTCATTGCGTGTTACACCATCATTATACCAGACCCAAAGCACTGCACCATTATTATCCTCACTGCGTGTTACACCATCATTATACCAGACCCAAAGCACTGCACCATTATTATCCTCACTGCGTGTTACACCATCATTATACCAGACCCACAGCAATGCCCCATTATTATCCTTACTGCATGTTACAGCATCATTATACCAGACCCACCGCACTGCACCATTATTATCCTCACTGCATGTTACAGCATCATTATACCAGACCCACCGCACTGCACCATTATTATCCTCACTGCGTGTTACACCATCATTATACCAGACCCACAGCACTGCACCATTATTATCCTCACTGCGTGTTACACCATCATTATACCAGACCCACAGCAATGCCCCATTATTATCCTTACTGCATGTTACAGCATCATTATACCAGACCCACCGCACTGCACCATTATTATCCTCACTGCGTGTTACACCATCATTATACCAGACCCACAGCACTGCACCATTATTATCCTCACTGCGTGTTACACCATCATTATACCAGACCCATAGCACTGCACCATTATTATCCTCACTACGTGTTACACCATCATTATACCAGACCCACAGCACTGCACCATTATTATCCTCACTGCGTGTTACACCATCATTATACCAGACCCATAGCACCGCACCATTATTATCCTCACTGCATGTTGCACCATCATTATCCCAGACCCAAAGCACTGCACCATTATCATCATCACTGCGTGTTATACCATCATTATACCAGACCCATAGCACTGCACCATTATTATCCTCACTGCGTGTTACACCATCATTATACCAGACCCACAGCACTGCACCATTATTATCCTCACTGCGTGTTACACCATCATTATACCAGACCCACAGCACTGCACCATTATTATCCTCACTGCATGTTACACCATCATTATACCAGACCCATAGCACCACACCATTATTATCCTCACTGCGTGTTACACCATCATTATACCAGACCCACAGCACTGCACCATTATTATCCTCACTGCGTGTTACACCATCATTATACCAGACCTACAGCACTGCACCATTATTATCCTCACTGCGTGTTACACCATCATTATACCAGACCCATAGCACTGCACCATTATTATCCTCACTGCGTGTTACACCATCATTATACCAGACCCATAGCACTGCACCATTATTATCCTCACTGCTTGTTACACCATCATTATACCAGACCCATAGCACCGCACCATTATTATCCTCACTGCATGTTACACCATCATTATACCAGACCCATAGCACCGCACCATTATTATCCTCACTGCGTGTTACACCATCATTATACCAGACCCATAGCACCGCACCATTATTATCCTCACTGCGTGTTACACCATCATTATACCAGACCCATAGCACTGCACCATTATTATCCTCACTGCGTGTTACACCATCATTATACCAGACCCACAGCACTGCACCATTATTATCCTCACTGCGTGTTACACCATCATTATACCAGACCCATAGCACCGCACCATTATTATCCTCACTGCATGTTGCACAATCATTATTCCAGACCCAAAGCACTGCACCATTATCATCCTCACTGCGTGTTATACCATCATTATACCAGACCCATAGCACTGCACCATTATTATCCTCACTGCGTGTTACACCATCATTATACCAGACCCATAGCACTGCACCATTATTATCCTCACTGCGTGTTACACCATCATTATACCAGACCCATAGCACTGCACCATTATTATCCTCACTGCGTGTTACACCATCATTATACCAGACCCATAGCCCTGCACCATTATTATCCTCACTGCGTGTTACACCATCATTATACCAGACCCACAGCACTGCACCATTATTATCCTCACTGCGTGTTACACCATCATTATACCAGACCCACAGCAATGCCCCATTATTATCCTTACTGCATGTTACAGCATCATTATACCAGACCCACCGCACTGCACCATTATTATCCTCACTGCGTGTTACACCATCATTATACCAGACCCACAGCACTGCACCATTATTATCCTCACTGCGTGTTACACCATCATTATACCAGACCCATAGCACTGCACCATTATTATCCTCACTGCGTGTTACACCATCATTATACCAGACCCACAGCACTGCACCATTATTATCCTCACTGCGTGTTACACCATCATTATACCAGACCCATAGCACCGCACCATTATTATCCTCACTGCATGTTGCACCATCATTATTCCAGACCCAAAGCACTGCACCATTATCATCATCACTGCGTGTTATACCATCATTATACCAGACCCATAGCACTGCACCATTATTATCCTCACTGCGTGTTACACCATCATTATACCAGACCCATAGCACTGCACCATTATTATCCTCACTGCGTGTTACACCATCATTATACCAGACCCATAGCACTGCACCATTATTATCCTCACTGCGTGTTACACCATCATTATACCAGACCCACCGCACTGCACCATTATTATCCTCACTGCGTGTTACACCATCATTATACCAGACCCACAGCACTGCACCATTATTATCCTCACTGCGTGTTACACCATCATTATACCAGACCCACAGCACTGCACCATTATTATCCTCACTGCATGTTACACCATCATTATACCAGACCCATAGCACCACACCATTATTATCCTCACTGCGTGTTACACCATCATTATACCAGACCCACAGCACTGCACCATTATTATCCTCACTGCGTGTTACACCATCATTATACCAGACCTACAGCACTGCACCATTATTATCCTCACTGCGTGTTACACCATCATTATACCAGACCCATAGCACTGCACCATTATTATCCTCACTGCGTGTTACACCATCATTATACCAGACCCATAGCACTGCACCATTATTATCCTCACTGCTTGTTACACCATCATTATACCAGACCCATAGCACCGCACCATTATTATCCTCACTGCATGTTACACCATCATTATACCAGACCCATAGCACCGCACCATTATTATCCTCACTGCGTGTTACACCATCATTATACCAGACCCATAGCACCGCACCATTATTATCCTCACTGCGTGTTACACCATCATTATACCAGACCCATAGCACTGCACCATTATTATCCTCACTGCGTGTTACACCATCATTATACCAGACCCACAGCACTGCACCATTATTATCCTTACTGCATGTTAAACCATCATTATACCAGACTTATTGCACCGTGCCATTATTATCCTCACTGCGTGTTATACCATCATTTTATCACACCCATAGCACTGCACCATTATTATCTTTACAGCATGTTAAACCATAATTATACCAGACCCATAGCACCGCACCATTATTTTCCTCACTGCATGTTACACCATCATTATTCCAGACCCACAGCACTGCACCATTATTTTCCTCACTGCATGTTACACCATCATTATACCAGACCCACAGCACTGCACCATTATTTTCCTCACTGCATGTTACACCATCATTATACCAGACCCACAGCAATGCCCCATTATTATCCTTACTGCATGTTACAGCATCATTATACCAGACCCACCGCACTGCACCATTATTATCCTCACTGCATGTTACAGCATCATTATACCAGACCCACCGCACTGCACCATTATTATCCTCACTGCGTGTTACACCATCATTATACCAGACCCACAGCACTGCACCATTATTATCCTCACTGCGTGTTACACCATCATTATACCAGACCCATAGCACTGCACCATTATTATCCTCACTGCGTGTTACACCATCATTATACCAGACCCACAGCACTGCACCATTATTATCCTCACTGCGTGTTACACCATCATTATACCAGACCCATAGCACCGCACCATTATTATCCTCACTGCATGTTGCACCATCATTATTCCAGACCCAAAGCACTGCACCATTATCATCCTCACTGCGGGTTATACCATCATTATACCAGACCCATAGCACTGCACCATTATTATCCTCACTGCGTGTTACACCATCATTATACCAGACCCATAGCACTGCACCATTATTATCCTCACTGCGTGTTACACCATCATTATACCAGAACCATAGCACTGCACCATTATTATCCTCACTGAGTGTTACACCATCATTATACCAGACCCATAGCACTGCACCATTATTATCCTCACTGCGTGTTACACCATCATTATACCAGAACCATAGCACTGCACCATTATTATCCTCACTGCGTGTTACACCTTCATTATACCAGACCCATAGCACCAAACCATTATTATCCTCACTGCGTGTTACACCATCATTATACCAGACCCACAGCACTGCACCATTATTATCCTCACTGCGTGTTACACCATCATTATACCAGACCCACAGCACTACACTATTATTATCCTCATTGCGTGTTACACCATCATTATACCAGACCTACAGCACTGCACCATTATTATCCTCACTGGTGTTACACCATCATTATACCAGACCCATAGCACTGCACCATTATTATCCTCACTGCGTGTTACACCATCATTATACCAGACCCATAGCACTGCACCATTATTATCCTCACTGCTTGTTACACCATCATTATACCAGACCCATAGCACCGCACCATTATTATCCTCACTGCATGTTACACCATCATTATACCAGACCCATAGCACCGCACCATTATTATCCTCACTGCGTGTTACACCATCATTATACCAGACCCATAGCACCGCACCATTATTATCCTCACTGCGTGTTACACCATCATTATACCAGACACATAGCACTGCACCATTATTATCCTCACTGCGTGTTACACCATCATTATACCAGACCCACAGCACTGCACCATTATTATCCTCACTGCGTGTTACACCATCATTATACCAGACCCACAGCACTGCACCATTATTATCCTCACTGCGTGTTACACCATCATTATACCAGACCCACAGCACTGCACCATTATTATCCTCACTGCGTGTTACACCATCATTATACCAGACCCACAGCACTGCACCATTATTATCCTCACTGCGTGTTACACCATCATTATACCAGACCCATAGCACTGCACCATTATTATCCTCACTGCGTGTTACACCATCATTATACCAGACCTACAGCACTGCACGATTATTATCCTCACTGCGTGTTACACCATCATTATAGCAGACCCATAGCACCGCACCATTATTATCCTCACTGCGTGTTACACCATCATTATACCAGACCTACAGCACTGCACGATTATTATCCTCACTGCGTGTTACACCATCATTATACCAGACCCATTGCACTGCACCATTATTATCCTCACTGCCTGTTACACCATCATTATACCAGACCCACAGCACTGCACCATTATTATCCTCACTGCGTGTTACACCATCATTATACCAGACCCACAGCACTGCACCAATATTATCCTCACTGCATGTTACAGCATCATTATACCAGACCCACCGCACTGCACCATTATTATCCTCACTGCGTGTTACACCATCATTATACCAGACCCACAGCACTGCACCATTATTATCCTCACTGCGTGTTACACCATCATTATACCAGACCCATAGCACCGCACCATTATTATCCTCACTGCGTGTTACACCATCATTATACCAGACCTACAGCACTGCACGATTATTATCCTCACTGCGTGTTACACCATCATTATACCAGACCCATAGCACTGAACCATTATTATCCTCACTGCCTGTTACACCATCATTATACCAGACCCATAGCACTGCACCATTATTATCCTCACTGCCTGTTACACCATCATTATACCAGACCCACAGCACTGCACCATTATCCTCACTGCGTGTTACACCATCATTATACCAGACCCACAGCACTGCACCATTATTATCCTCACTGCATGTTACAGCATCATTATACCAGACCCACAGCACTGCACCATTATTATCATCACTGCGTGTTACACCATCATTATACCAGACCCACAGCACTGCACCATTATTATCCTCACTGCATGTTACACCATCATTATACCAGACCCATAGCACCACACCATTATTATCCTCACTGCGTGTTACACCATCATTATACCAGACCCAAAGCACTGCACCATTATTATCCTCACTGCGTGTTACACCATCATTATACCAGACACACAGCAATGCCCCATTATTATCCTTACTGCATGTTACAGCATCATTATACCAGACCCACCGCACTGCACCATTATTATCCTCACTGCATTTTACAGCATCATTATACCAGACCCACCGCACTGCACCATTATTATCCTCACTGCGTGTTACACCATCATTATACCAGACACACAGAACTGCACCATTATTATCCTCACTGCGTGTTACACCATCATTATACCAGACCCACAGCACTGCACCATTATTATCCTCACTGCGTGTTACACCATCATTATACCAGACCCACAGCACCACACCATTATTATCCTCACTGCGTGTTACACCATCATTATACCAGACCTACAGCACTGCACCATTATTATCCTCACTGCGTGTTACACCATCATTATACCAGACCCATAGCACTGCACCATTATTATCCTCACTGCGTGTTACACCATCATTATACCAGACCCATAGCACTGCACCATTATTATCCTCACTGCTTGTTACACCATCATTATACCAGACCCATAGCACCGCACCATTATTATCCTCACTGCATGTTACACCATCATTATACCAGACCAATAGCACTGCACCATTATTATCCTCACTGCGTGTTACACCATCATTATACCAGACCCATAGCACCGCACCATTATTATCCTCACTGCGTGTTACACCATCATTATACCAGACCCACAGCACTGCACCATTATTATCCTCACTGCGTGTTACACCATCATTATACCAGACCCATAGCACCGCACCATTATTATCCTCACTGCATGTTGCACCATCATTATTCCAGACCCAAAGCACTGCACCATTATCATCCTCACTGTGGGTTATACCATCATTATACCAGACCCATAGCACTGCACCATTATTATCCTCACTGCGTGTTACACCATCATTATACCAGACCCATAGCACTGCACCATTATTATCCTCACTGCGTGTTACACCATCATTATACCAGACCCATAGCACCGCACCATTATTATCCTCACTGCATGTTGCACCATCATTATTCCAGACCCAAAGCACTGCACCATTATCATCCTCACTGTGGGTTACACCATCATTATACCAGACCCACAGCACTGCACCAATATTATCCTCACTGCATGTTACAGCATCATTATACCAGACCCACCGCACTGCACCATTATTATCCTCACTGCGTGTTACACCATCATTATACCAGACCCACAGCACTGCACCATTATTATCCTCACTGCGTGTTACACCATCATTATACCAGACCCATAGCACCGCACCATTATTATCCTCACTGCGTGTTACACCATCATTATACCAGACCTACAGCACTGCACGATTATTATCCTCACTGCGTGTTACACCATCATTATACCAGACCCATAGCACTGCACCATTATTATCCTCACTGCCTGTTACACCATCATTATACCAGACCCATAGCACTGCACCATTATTATCCTCACTGCCTGTTACACCATCATTATACCAGACCCACAGCACTGCACCATTATCCTCACTGCGTGTTACACCATCATTATACCAGACCCACAGCACTGCACCATTATTATCCTCACTGCATGTTACAGCATCATTATACCAGACCCACAGCACTGCACCATTATTATCATCACTGCGTGTTACACCATCATTATACCAGACCCACAGCACTGCACCATTATTATCCTCACTGCATGTTACACCATCATTATACCAGACCCATAGCACCACACCATTATTATCCTCACTGCGTGTTACACCATCATTATACCAGACCCAAAGCACTGCACCATTATTATCCTCACTGCGTGTTACACCATCATTATACCAGACACACAGCAATGCCCCATTATTATCCTTACTGCATGTTACAGCATCATTATACCAGACCCACCGCACTGCACCATTATTATCCTCACTGCATTTTACAGCATCATTATACCAGACCCACCGCACTGCACCATTATTATCCTCACTGCGTGTTACACCATCATTATACCAGACCCACAGCACTGCACCATTATTATCCTCACTGCGTGCTACACCATCATTATACCAGACCCACAGCACCACACAATTATTATCCTCACTGCGTGTTACACCATCATTATACCAGACCTACAGCACTGCACCATTATTATCCTCACTGCGTGTTACACCATCATTATACCAGACCCATAGCACTGCACCATTATTATCCTCACTGCGTGTTACACCATCATTATACCAGACCCATAGCACTGCACCATTATTATCCTCACTGCTTGTTACACCATCATTATACCAGACCCATAGCACCGCACCATTATTATCCTCACTGCATGTTACACCATCATTATAACAGACCAATAGCACCGCACCATTATTATCCTCACTGCGTGTTACACCATCATTATACCAGACCCATAGCACCGCACCATTATTATCCTCACTGCGTGTTACACCATCATTATACCAGACCCATAGCACTGCACCATTATTATCCTCACTGCGTGTTACACCATCATTATACCAGACCCACAGCACTGCACCATTATTATCCTCACTGCGTGTTACACCATCATTATACCAGACCCACAACACTGCACCATTATTATCCTCACTGCGTGTTACAGCATCATTATACCAGACCCACAGCACTGCACCATTATTATCCTCACTGCGTGTTACACCATCATTATACCAGACCCACAGCACTGCACCATTATTATCCTCACTGCGTGTTACACCATCATTATACCAGACCCACAACACTGCACCATTATTATCCTCACTGCGTGTTACAGCATCATTATACCAGACCCACAGCACTGCACCATTATTATCCTCACTGCGTGTTACACCATCATTATACCAGACCCACAGCACTGCACCATTATTATCCTCACTGCGTGTTACACCATCATTATACCAGACCCACAGCACTGCACCATTATTATCCTCACTGCGTGTTACACCATCATTATACCAGACCCATAGCACTGCACCATTATTATCCTCACTGCGTGTTACACCATCATTATACCAGACCCATAGCACCGCACCATTATTATCCTCACTGCATGTTGCACCATCATTATTTCAGACCCAAAGCACTGCACCATTATCATCCTCACTGCGGGTTATACCATCATTATACCAGACCCATAGCACTGCACCATTATTATCCTCACTGCGTGTTACACCATCATTATACCAGACCCATAGCACTGCACCATTATTATCCTCACTGCGTGTTACACCATCATTATACCAGAACCATAGCACTGCACCATTATTATCCTCACTGAGTGTTACACCATCATTATACCAGACCCACAGCACTGCACCATTATTATCCTCACTGCTTGTTACACCATCATTATACCAGACCCACAGCACTGCTCCATTATTATCCTCACTGCGTGTTACACCATCATTATACCAGACCCATAGCACTGCACCATTATTATCCTCACTGCGTGTTACACCATCATTATACCAGACCCATAGCACCGCACCATTATTATCCTCACTGCATGTTGCACCATCATTATTTCAGACCCAAAGCACTGCACCATTATCATCCTCACTGCGGGTTATACCATCATTATACCAGACCCATAGCACTGCACCATTATTATCCTCACTGCTTGTTACACCATCATTATACCAGACCCATAGCACCGCACCATTATTATCCTCACTGCATGTTACACCATCATTATACCAGACCCATAGCACCGCACCATTATTATCCTCACTGCATGTTACACCATCATTATACCAGACCCATAGCACCGCACCATTATTATCCTCACTGCGTGTTACACCATCATTATACCAGACCCATAGCACCGCACCATTATTATCCTCACTGCGTGTTACACCATCATTATACCAGACCCATAGCACTGCACCATTATTATCCTCACTGCGTGTTACACCATCATTATACCAGACCCACAGCACTGCACCATTATTATCCTCACTGCGTGTTACACCATCATTATACCAGACCCACAGCACTGCACCATTATTATCCTCACTGCGTGTTACACCATCATTATACCAGACCCACAGCACTGCACCATTATTATCCTCACTGCGTGTTACACCATCATTATACCAGACCCACAGCACTGCACCATTATTATCCTCACTGCGTGTTACACCATCATTATACCAGACCCATAGCACTGCACCATTATTATCCTCACTGCGTGTTACACCATCATTATACCAGACCTACAGCACTGCACGATTATTATCCTCACTGCGTGTTACACCATCATTATACCAGACCCATAGCACCGCACCATTATTATCCTCACTGCGTGTTACACCATCATTATACCAGACCTACAGCACTGCACGATTATTATCCTCACTGCGTGTTACACCATCATTATACCAGACCCATTGCACTGCACCATTATTATCCTCACTGCCTGTTACACCATCATTATACCAGACCCACAGCACTGCACCATTATTATCCTCACTGCGTGTTACACCATCATTATACCAGACCCACAGCACTGCACCAATATTATCCTCACTGCATGTTACAGCATCATTATACCAGACCCACCGCACTGCACCATTATTATCCTCACTGCGTGTTACACCATCATTATACCAGACCCACAGCACTGCACCATTATTATCCTCACTGCGTGTTACACCATCATTATACCAGACCCATAGCACCGCACCATTATTATCCTCACTGCGTGTTACACCATCATTATACCAGACCTACAGCACTGCACGATTATTATCCTCACTGCGTGTTACACCATCATTATACCAGACCCATAGCACTGCACCATTATTATCCTCACTGCCTGTTACACCATCATTATACCAGACCCATAGCACTGCACCATTATTATCCTCACTGCCTGTTACACCATCATTATACCAGACCCACAGCACTGCACCATTATCCTCACTGCGTGTTACACCATCATTATACCAGACCCACAGCACTGCACCATTATTATCCTCACTGCATGTTACAGCATCATTATACCAGACCCACAGCACTGCACCATTATTATCATCACTGCATGTTACACCATCATTATACCAGACCCACAGCACTGCACCATTATTATCCTCACTGCATGTTACACCATCATTATACCAGACCCATAGCACCACACCATTATTATCCTCACTGCGTGTTACACCATCATTATACCAGACCCAAAGCACTGCACCATTATTATCCTCACTGCGTGTTACACCATCATTATACCAGACACACAGCAATGCCCCATTATTATCCTTACTGCATGTTACAGCATCATTATACCAGACCCACCGCACTGCACCATTATTATCCTCACTGCATTTTACAGCATCATTATACCAGACCCACCGCACTGCACCATTATTATCCTCACTGCGTGTTACACCATCATTATACCAGACACACAGAACTGCACCATTATTATCCTCACTGCGTGTTACACCATCATTATACCAGACCCACAGCACTGCACCATTATTATCCTCACTGCGTGTTACACCATCATTATACCAGACCCACAGCACCACACCATTATTATCCTCACTGCGTGTTACACCATCATTATACCAGACCTACAGCACTGCACCATTATTATCCTCACTGCGTGTTACACCATCATTATACCAGACCCATAGCACTGCACCATTATTATCCTCACTGCGTGTTACACCATCATTATACCAGACCCATAGCACTGCACCATTATTATCCTCACTGCTTGTTACACCATCATTATACCAGACCCATAGCACCGCACCATTATTATCCTCACTGCATGTTACACCATCATTATACCAGACCAATAGCACCGCACCATTATTATCCTCACTGCGTGTTACACCATCATTATACCAGACCCATAGCACCGCACCATTATTATCCTCACTGCGTGTTACACCATCATTATACCAGACCCATAGCACTGCACCATTATTATCCTCACTGCGTGTTACACCATCATTATACCAGACCCACAGCACTGCACCATTATTATCCTCACTGCGTGTTACACCATCATTATACCAGACCCACAACACTGCACCATTATTATCCTCACTGCGTGTTACAGCATCATTATACCAGACCCACAGCACTGCACCATTATTATCCTCACTGCGTGTTACACCATCATTATACCAGACCCACAGCACTGCACCATTATTATCCTCACTGCGTGTTACACCATCATTATACCAGACCCACAGCACTGCACCATTATTATCCTCACTGAGTGTTACACCATCATTATACCAGACCCATAGCACTGCACCATTATTATCCTCACTGCGTGTTACACCATCATTATACCAGACCTACAGCACTGCACGATTATTATCCTCACTGGGTGTTACACCATCATTATACCAGACCCATAGCACCGCACCATTATTATCCTCACTGCGTGTTACACCATCATTATACCAGACCTACAGCACTGCACGATTATTATCCTCACTGCGTGTTACACCATCATTATACCAGACCCATAGCACTGCACCATTATTATCCTCACTGCCTGTTACACCATCATTATACCAGACCCATAGCACTGCACCATTATTATCCTCACTGCGTGTTACACCATCATTATACCAGACCCACAGCACTGCACCAATATTATCCTCACTGCATGTTACAGCATCATTATACCAGACCCACCGCACTGCACCATTATTATCCTCACTGCCTGTTACACCATCATTATACCAGACCCATAGCACTGCACCATTATTATTCTCACTGCCTGTTACACCATCATTATACCAGACCCACAGCACTGCACCATTATCCTCACTGCGTGTTACACCATCATTATACCAGACCCACAGCACTGCACCATTATTATCCTCACTGCATGTTACAGCATCATTATACCAGACCCACCGCACTGCACCATTATTATCCTCACTGCGTGTTACACCATCATTATACCAGACCCACAGCACTGCACCATTATTATCCTTACTGCATGTTAAACCATCATTATACCAGACTTATTGCACCGTGCCATTATTATCCTCACTGCGTGTTATACCATCATTATATCACACCCATAGCACTGCACCATTATTTTCTTTACAGCATGTTAAACCATAATTATACCAGACCCATAGCACCGCACCATTATTTTCCTCACTGCATGTTACACCATCATTATTCCAGACCCATAGATCCGCACCATTATTATCCTCACTGCATGTTACACCATCATTATACCAGACCCACAGCACTGCACCATTATTTTCCTCACTGCATGTTACACCATCATTATACCAGACCCACAGCAATGCCCCATTATTATCCTTACTGCATGTTACAGCATCATTATACCAGACCCACCGCACTGCACCATTATTATCCTCACTGCATGTTACAGCATCATTATACCAGACCCACCGCACTGCACCATTATTATCCTCACTGCGTGTTACACCATCATTATACCAGACCCACAGCACTGCACCATTATTATCCTCACTGCGTGTTACACCATCATTATACCAGACCCACCGCACTGCACCATTATTATCCTCACTGCGTGTTACACCATCATTATACCAGACCCACAGCACTGCACCATTATTATCCTTACTGCATGTTAAACCATCATTATACCAGACTTATTGCACCGTGACATTATTATCCTCACTGCGTGTTATACAATCATTATATCACACCCATAGCACTGCACCATTATTATCTTTACAGCATGTTAAACCATAATTATACCAGACCCATAGCACCGCACCATTATTTTCCTCACTGCATGTTACACCATCATTATACCAGACCCATAGCACCGCACCATTATTATCCTCACTGCATGTTACACCATCATTATACCAGACCCATAGCACCGCACCATTATTATCCTCACTGCGTGTTACACCATCATTATACCAGACCCATAGCACCGCACCATTATTATCCTCACTGCGTGTTACACCATCATTATACCAGACCCATAGCACTGCACCATTATTATCCTCACTGCGTGTTACACCATCATTATACCAGACCCACAGCACTGCACCATTATTATCCTCACTGCGTGTTACACCATCATTATACCAGACCCACAGCACTGCACCATTATTATCCTCACTGCGTGTTACACCATCATTATACCAGACCCACAGCACTGCACCATTATTATCCTCACTGCGTGTTACACCATCATTATACCAGACCCACAGCACTGCACCATTATTATCCTCACTGCGTGTTACACCATCATTATACCAGACCCATAGCACTGCACCATTATTATCCTCACTGCGTGTTACACCATCATTATACCAGACCTACAGCACTGCACGATTATTATCCTCACTGCGTGTTACACCATCATTATACCAGACCCATAGCACCGCACCATTATTATCCTCACTGCGTGTTACACCATCATTATACCAGACCTACAGCACTGCACGATTATTATCCTCACTGCGTGTTACACCATCATTATACCAGACCCATTGCACTGCACCATTATTATCCTCACTGCGTGTTACACCATCATTATACCAGACCCACAGCACTGCACCATTATTATCCTCACTGCGTGTTACACCATCATTATACCAGACCCACAGCACTGCACCAATATTATCCTCACTGCATGTTACAGCATCATTATACCAGACCCACCGCACTGCACCATTATTATCCTCACTGCGTGTTACACCATCATTATACCAGACCCACAGCACTGCACCATTATTATCCTCACTGCGTGTTACACCATCATTATACCAGACCCATAGCACCGCACCATTATTATCCTCACTGCGTGTTACACCATCATTATACCAGACCTACAGCACTGCACGATTATTATCCTCACTGCGTGTTACACCATCATTATACCAGACCCATAGCACTGCACCATTATTATCCTCACTGCCTGTTACACCATCATTATACCAGACCCATAGCACTGCACCATTATTATCCTCACTGCCTGTTACACCATCATTATACCAGACCCACAGCACTGCACCATTATCCTCACTGCGTGTTACACCATCATTATACCAGACCCACAGCACTGCACCATTATTATCCTCACTGCATGTTACAGCATCATTATACCAGACCCACAGCACTGCACCATTATTATCATCACTGCGTGTTACACCATCATTATACCAGACCCACAGCACTGCACCATTATTATCCTCACTGCATGTTACACCATCATTATACCAGACCCATAGCACCACACCATTATTATCCTCACTGCGTGTTACACCATCATTATACCAGACCCAAAGCACTGCACCATTATTATCCTCACTGCGTGTTACACCATCATTATACTAGACCCACAGCAATGCCCCATTATTATCCTTACTGCATGTTACAGCATCATTATACCAGACCCACCGCACTGCACCATTATTATCCTCACTGCATTTTACAGCATCATTATACCAGACCCACCGCACTGCACCATTATTATCCTCACTGCGTGTTACACCATCATTATACCAGACCCACAGCACTGCACCATTATTATCCTCACTGCGTGTTACACCATCATTATACCAGACCCACAGCACTGCACCATTATTATCCTCACTGCGTGTTACACCATCATTATACCAGACCCACAGCAATGCCCCATTATTATCCTTACTGCATGTTACAGCATCATTATACCAGACCCACCGCACTGCACCATTATTATCCTCACTGAATGTTACAGCATCATTATACCAGACCCATAGCACCACACCATTATTATCCTCACTGCGTGTTACACCATCATTATACCAGACCTACAGCACTGCACCATTATTATCCTCACTGCGTGTTACACCATCATTATACCAGACCCATAGCACTGCACCATTATTATCCTCACTGCGTGTTACACCATCATTATACCAGACCCATAGCACTGCACCATTATTATCCTCACTGCTTGTTACACCATCATTATACCAGACCCATAGCACCGCACCATTATTATCCTCACTGCATGTTACACCATCATTATACCAGACCAATAGCACCGCACTATTATTATCCTCACTGCGTGTTACACCATCATTATACCAGACCCATAGCACCGCACCATTATTATCCTCACTGCGTGTTACACCATCATTATACCAGACCCATAGCACTGCACCATTATTATCCTCACTGCGTGTTACACCATCATTATACCAGACCCACAGCACTGCACCATTATTATCCTCACTGCGTGTTACACCATCATTATACCAGACCCACAACACTGCACCATTATTATCCTCACTGCGTGTTACAGCATCATTATACCAGACCCACAGCACTGCACCATTATTATCCTCACTGCGTGTTACACCATCATTATACCAGACCCACAGCACTGCACCATTATTATCCTCACTGCGTGTTACACCATCATTATACTAGACCCACAGCACTGCACCATTATTATCCTCACTGCGTGTTACACCATCATTATACCAGACCCATAGCACTGCACCATTATTATCCTCACTGCGTGTTACACCATCATTATACCAGACCTACAGCACTGCACGATTATTATCCTCACTGCGTGTTACACCATCATTATACCAGACCCATAGCACCGCACCATTATTATCCTCACTGCGTGTTACACCATCATTATACCAGACCTACAGCACTGCACGATTATTATCCTCACTGCGTGTTACACCATCATTATACCAGACCCATAGCACTGCACCATTATTATCCTCACTGCCTGTTACACCATCATTATACCAGACCCACAGCACTGCACCATTATTATCCTCACTGCGTGTTACACCATCATTATACCAGACCCACAGCACTGCACCAATATTATCCTCACTGCATGTTACAGCATCATTATACCAGACCCACCGCACTGCACCATTATTATCCTCACTGCCTGTTACACCATCATTATACCAGACCCATAGCACTGCACCATTATTATTCTCACTGCCTGTTACACCATCATTATACCAGACCCACAGCACTGCACCATTATCCTCACTGCGTGTTACACCATCATTATACCAGACCCACAGCACTGCACCATTATTATCCTCACTGCATGTTACAGCATCATTATACCAGACCCACAGCACTGCACCATTATTATCCTCACTGCATGTTACACCATCATTATACCAGACCCACAGCACTGCACCATTATTATCCTTACTGCATGTTAAACCATCATTATACCAGACTTATTGCACCGTGCCATTATTATCCTCACTGCGTGTTATACCATCATTATATCACACCCATAGCACTGCACCATTATTTTCTTTACAGCATGTTAAACCATAATTATACCAGACCCATAGCACCGCACCATTATTTTCCTCACTGCATGTTACACCATCATTATTCCAGACCCATAGATCCGCACCATTATTATCCTCACTGCATGTTACACCATCATTATACCAGACCCACAGCACTGCACCATTATTTTCCTCACTGCATGTTACACCATCATTATACCAGACCCACAGCAATGCCCCATTATTATCCTTACTGCATGTTACAGCATCATTATACCAGACCCACCGCACTGCACCATTATTATCCTCACTGCATGTTACAGCATCATTATACCAGACCCACCGCACTGCACCATTATTATCCTCACTGTGTGTTACACCATCATTATACCAGACCCACAGCACTGCACGATTATTATCCTCACTGCGTGTTACACCATCATTATACCAGACCCATAGCACTGCACCATTATTATCCTCACTGCCTGTTACACCATCATTATACCAGACCCATAGCACTGCACCATTATTATCCTCACTGCCTGTTACACCATCATTATACCAGACCCACAGCACTGCACCATTATCCTCACTGCGTGTTACACCATCATTATACCAGACCCACAGCACTGCACCATTATTATCCTCACTGCATGTTACAGCATCATTATACCAGACCCACAGCACTGCACCATTATTATCATCACTGCGTGTTACACCATCATTATACCAGACCCACAGCACTGCACCATTATTATCCTCACTGCATGTTACACCATCATTATACCAGACCCATAGCACCACACCATTATTATCCTCACTGCGTGTTACACCATCATTATACCAGACCCAAAGCACTGCACCATTATTATCCTCACTGCGTGTTACACCATCATTATACTAGACCCACAGCAATGCCCCATTATTATCCTTACTGCATGTTACAGCATCATTATACCAGACCCACCGCACTGCACCATTATTATCCTCACTGCATTTTACAGCATCATTATACCAGACCCACCGCACTGCACCATTATTATCCTCACTGCGTGTTACACCATCATTATACCAGACCCACAGCACTGCACCATTATTATCCTCACTGCGTGTTACACCATCATTATACCAGACCCACAGCACTGCACCATTATTATCCTCACTGCGTGTTACACCATCATTATACCAGACCCACAGCAATGCCCCATTATTATCCTTACTGCATGTTACAGCATCATTATACCAGACCCACCGCACTGCACCATTATTATCCTCACTGAATGTTACAGCATCATTATACCAGACCCATAGCACCACACCATTATTATCCTCACTGCGTGTTACACCATCATTATACCAGACCTACAGCACTGCACCATTATTATCCTCACTGCGTGTTACACCATCATTATACCAGACCCATAGCACTGCACCATTATTATCCTCACTGCGTGTTACACCATCATTATACCAGACCCATAGCACTGCACCATTATTATCCTCACTGCTTGTTACACCATCATTATACCAGACCCATAGCACCGCACCATTATTATCCTCACTGCATGTTACACCATCATTATACCAGACCAATAGCACCGCACTATTATTATCCTCACTGCGTGTTACACCATCATTATACCAGACCCATAGCACCGCACCATTATTATCCTCACTGCGTGTTACACCATCATTATACCAGACCCATAGCACTGCACCATTATTATCCTCACTGCGTGTTACACCATCATTATACCAGACCCACAGCACTGCACCATTATTATCCTCACTGCGTGTTACACCATCATTATACCAGACCCACAACACTGCACCATTATTATCCTCACTGCGTGTTACAGCATCATTATACCAGACCCACAGCACTGCACCATTATTATCCTCACTGCGTGTTACACCATCATTATACCAGACCCACAGCACTGCACCATTATTATCCTCACTGCGTGTTACACCATCATTATACTAGACCCACAGCACTGCACCATTATTATCCTCACTGCGTGTTACACCATCATTATACCAGACCCATAGCACTGCACCATTATTATCCTCACTGCGTGTTACACCATCATTATACCAGACCTACAGCACTGCACGATTATTATCCTCACTGCGTGTTACACCATCATTATACCAGACCCATAGCACCGCACCATTATTATCCTCACTGCGTGTTACACCATCATTATACCAGACCTACAGCACTGCACGATTATTATCCTCACTGCGTGTTACACCATCATTATACCAGACCCATAGCACTGCACCATTATTATCCTCACTGCCTGTTACACCATCATTATACCAGACCCACAGCACTGCACCATTATTATCCTCACTGCGTGTTACACCATCATTATACCAGACCCACAGCACTGCACCAATATTATCCTCACTGCATGTTACAGCATCATTATACCAGACCCACCGCACTGCACCATTATTATCCTCACTGCCTGTTACACCATCATTATACCAGACCCATAGCACTGCACCATTATTATTCTCACTGCCTGTTACACCATCATTATACCAGACCCACAGCACTGCACCATTATCCTCACTGCGTGTTACACCATCATTATACCAGACCCACAGCACTGCACCATTATTATCCTCACTGCATGTTACAGCATCATTATACCAGACCCACAGCACTGCACCATTATTATCCTCACTGCATGTTACACCATCATTATACCAGACCCACAGCACTGCACCATTATTATCCTTACTGCATGTTAAACCATCATTATACCAGACTTATTGCACCGTGCCATTATTATCCTCACTGCGTGTTATACCATCATTATATCACACCCATAGCACTGCACCATTATTTTCTTTACAGCATGTTAAACCATAATTATACCAGACCCATAGCACCGCACCATTATTTTCCTCACTGCATGTTACACCATCATTATTCCAGACCCATAGATCCGCACCATTATTATCCTCACTGCATGTTACACCATCATTATACCAGACCCACAGCACTGCACCATTATTTTCCTCACTGCATGTTACACCATCATTATACCAGACCCACAGCAATGCCCCATTATTATCCTTACTGCATGTTACAGCATCATTATACCAGACCCACCGCACTGCACCATTATTATCCTCACTGCATGTTACAGCATCATTATACCAGACCCACCGCACTGCACCATTATTATCCTCACTGTGTGTTACACCATCATTATACCAGACCCACAGCACTGCACCATTATTATCCTCACTGCGTGTTACACCATCATTATACCAGACCCACCGCACTGCACCATTATTATCCTCACTGCGTGTTACACCATCATTATACCAGACCCACAGCACTGCACCATTATTATCCTTACTGCATGTTAAACCATCATTATACCTGACTTATTGCACCGTGCCATTATTATCCTCACTGCGTGTTATACCATCATTATATCACACCCATAGCACTGCACCATTATTATCTTTACAGCATGTTAAACCATAATTATACCAGACCCATAGCACCGCACCATTATTTTCCTCACTGCATGTTACACCATCATTATTCCAGACCCATAGATCCGCACCATTATTATCCTCACTGCATGTTACACCATCATTATACCAGACCCACAGCACTGCACCATTATTTTCCTCACTGCATGTTACACCATCATTATACCAGACCCACAGCAATGCCCCATTATTATCCTTACTGCATGTTACAGCATCATTATACCAGACCCACCGCACTGCACCATTATTATCCTCACTGCGTGTTACACCATCATTATACCAGACCCACAGCACTGCACCATTATTATCCTCACTGCGTGTTACACCATCATTATACCAGACCCATAGCACTGCACCATTATTATCCTCACTGCGTGTTACACCATCATTATACCAGACCCACAGCACTGCACCATTATTATCCTCACTGCGTGTTACACCATCATTATACCAGACCCATAGCACCGAACCATTATTATCCTCACTGCATGTTGCACCATCATTATTCCAGACCCAAAGCACTGCACCATTATCATCCTCACTGCGTGTTATACCATCATTATACCAGACCCATAGCACTGCACCATTATTATCCTCACTGCGTGTTACACCATCATTATACCAGACCCATAGCACTGCACCATTATTATCCTCACTGCGTGTTACACCATCATTATACCAGACCCATAGCACTGCACCATTATTATCCTCACTGCGTGTTACACCATCATTATACCAGACCCATAGCACTGCACCATTATTATCCTCACTGCGTGTTACACCATCATTATACCAGACCCACCGCACTGCACCATTATTATCCTCACTGCGTGTTACACCATCATTATACCAGACCCACAGCACTGCACCATTATTATCCTCATTGCGTGTTACACCATCATTATACCAGACCCACAGCACTGCACCATTATTATCCTCACTGCATGTTACACCATCATTATACCAGACCCACTGCACCATTATTATCCTCACTGCGTGTTACACCATCATTATACCAGACCCACAGCACTGCACTATTATTATCCTCACTGCGTGTTACACCATCATTATACCAGACCTACAGCACTGCACCATTATTATCCTCACTGCGTGTTACACCATCATTATACCAGACCCATAGCACTGCACCATTATTATCCTCACTGCGTGTTACACCATCATTATACCAGACCCATAGCACTGCACCATTATTATCCTCACTGCTTGTTACCCCATCATTATACCAGACCCATAGCACCGCACCATTATTATCCTCACTGCGTGTTACACCATCATTATACCAGACCCATAGCACCGCACCATTATTATCCTCACTGCGTGTTACACCATCATTATACCAGACCCATAGCACTGCACCATTATTATCCTCACTGCGTGTTACACCATCATTATACCAGACCCACAGCACTGCACCATTATTATCCTCACTGCGTGTTACAGCATCATTATACCAGACCCACAGCACTGCACCATTATTATCCTCACTGCGTGTTACACCATCATTATACCAGACCCACAGCACTGCACCATTATTATCCTCACTGCGTGTTACACCATCATTATACCAGACCCACAGCACTGCACCATTATTATCCTCACTGCGTGTTACACCATCATTATACCAGACCCATAGCACTGCACCATTATTATCCTCACTGCGTGTTACACCATCATTATACCAGGCCTACAGCACTGCACAATTATTATCCTCACTGCGTGTTACACCATCATTATACCAGACCCATAGCACCGCACCATTATTATCCTCACTGCGTGTTACACCATCATTATACCAGACCTACAGCACTGCACGATTATTATCCTCACTGCGTGTTACACCATCATTATACCAGACCCATAGCACTGCACCATTATTATCCTCACTGCCTGTTACACCATCATTATACCAGACCCACAGCACTGCACCATTATTATCCTCACTGCGTGTTACACCATCATTATACCAGACCCACAGCACTGCACCAATATTATCCTCACTGCATGTTACAGCATCATTATACCAGACCCACCGCACTGCACCATTATTATCCTCACTGCGTGTTACACCATCATTATACCAGACCCACAGCACTGCACCATTATTATCCTCACTGCGTGTTACACCATCATTATACCAGACCCATAGCACCGCACCATTATTATCCTCACTGCGTGTTACACCATCATTATACCAGACCTACAGCACTGCACGATTATTATCCTCACTGCGTGTTACACCATCATTATACCAGACCCATAGCACTGCACCATTATTATCCTCACTGCCTGTTACACCATCATTATACCAGACCCATAGCACTGCATCATTATTATCCTAACTGCCTGTTACACCATCATTATACCAGACCCACAGCACTGCACCATTATCCTCACTGCGTGTTACACCATCATTATACCAGACCCACAGCACTGCACCATTATTATCCTCACTGCATGTTACAGCATCATTATACCAGACCCACCGCACTGCACCATTATTATCCTCACTGCGTGTTACACCATCATTATACCAGACCCACAGCACTGCACCATTATTATCCTTACTGCATGTTAAACCATCATTATACCAGACTTATTGCACCGTGCCATTATGATCCTCACTGCGTGTTATACCATCATTATATCACACCCATAGCACTGCACCATTATTATCTTTACAGCATGTTAAACCATAATTATACCAGACCCATAGCACCGCACCATTATTTTCCTCACTGCATGTTACACCATCATTATTCCAGACCCATAGATCCGCACCATTATTATCCTCACTGCATGTTACACCATCATTATACCAGACCCACAGCACTGCACCATTATTTTCCTCACTGCATGTTACACCATCATTATACCAGACCCATAGCACCGCACCATTATTATCCTCACTCCATGTTACACCATCATTAAACCAGACCCATAGCACCGCACCATTGTTATCCTTACTGCATGTTACACAATCATTATACCAGACCCATAGCACTGCCCCATTAGTATCCTTACTGCATGTTAAACCATCATTATACCAGACCCATAGCACCGCATCATTATTATCCTCACTGCATGTTACACCATCATTATACCAGACCCATTGCACCGTGCCATTATTATCCTCACTGCGTGTTATACCATCATTATATCACACCCATAGCACTGCACCATTATTATCTTTACAGCATGTTAAACCATAATTATACCAGTCCCATAGCACCGCACCATTATTATCCTCACTCCATGTTACACCATCATTATACCAGACCCATAGCACCGCACCATTGTTATCCTTACTGCATGTTACACAATCATTATACCAGACCCATAGCACTGCCCCATTATTATCCTCACTGCATGTTAAACCATCATTATACCAGACCCATAGCACCGCATCATTATTATCCTCACTGCATGTTACACCATCATTATACCAGACCCATTGCACCGTGCCGTTATTATCCTCACTGCGTGTTATACCATCATTATATCACACCCATAGCACTGCACCATTATTATCTTTACAGCATGTTAAACCATAATTATACCAGACCCTTAGCACCGCACCATTATTATCCTCACTGCATGTTACACCATCATTTTACCAGACCCATAGCACCGCACCATTTTAATCCTCACTGCATGTTACACCATCATTTATGAATTGTGACACAATTAACGTCATTTTTCTGCTGGAATGTCTGTGTGGATCTCACCACACAAAAAATGAAAACTTGGATAGGTGGATAGGTGAACATTGCAACAACATTCGTAAAGAAGTTTTAACCCACAGTGTTATTAAACATTTTTTTAAACATAGAAATAACCCAAAAGAATTGAGTTTTATGGCCATAGCGAAGTATAAGAAACATTGGAGAGGGGATAAACTCTTGGAAAGAACTAGGACAATTGGAAATTAAATGGGTGTACGAATTACAAACACTGGCACCTAAAGGTCTAAACACAGATTTTGATCTTTTTAATTTTCTCTAAAGTCCCCCTAGAATTGCAACTCAGATGGACATGCCTTAACACTATGATTAATTGTGAAAGAATGTTTTTATGGTGTATAATGTACTGTGTAATAATTGTTTTTGCGTGGTGTGTGTGTGTTTGTATTAATGTACATTGTATGACAAGCTGTCTGTGGAAAGTAATGTTATTATACTGTAATGGAGTTCATAGTGATATATTAACTAGAATGTGGCTTTAATTTGTTCATAACCACTCAATCTTAATAGATGACATTGTATGCTTTGAGACTTTTGAGGTAAATATAGCACT
This sequence comes from Pelodytes ibericus, assembly GCA_036172795.1. NCBI lineage: Eukaryota > Metazoa > Chordata > Amphibia > Anura > Pelodytidae > Pelodytes > Pelodytes ibericus. The sequence goes on from CM069863.1 coordinate 194,878,509, forward strand.
TTTGTTTATATTTTCTGTATGTTGAGACATCTCAAGGCATTTTTTATGCTCTGGGATGTTTGCACAGTTTTGCTTTACTCTTTCTCTCTCCCGTTAAACTAACAATCTCCTCCGTTTTCTATGTCTGTCCCCATTGCATCCCCTGCAATGAGTGCTAACTCTGTTCCGTCGAAACTTGTGTCTCAATCGACGGATTGCAATGAACAGGGATTGGGTGTGAAAATCAACCAATCGGATGATGAAGTAGGAGGGGGTAAGCGAGAGAAAAATAACGTCATAATGTGAATGGAGAGGAGTAGTTTTTCAATCTAACATCATCAGATGCGACGATAAATAAGGAGAAGTCGGTGAACACATGGGGAGACTTGAAAAAGCTTTGTTGAAGAGGAGAAACGCGTTGTGTGAGAAGGAGGGACTTTTGATGAAAGATCTTTATCAATGAACACTGTACGTTTTATCTACTGAGAAGAATCTTCAGATTTTAAGTGAAAGATTTTATTGTGTTTTTATTCGTTTTGTATTAAACATTTATACTGACTTCCCTGTACAGTATTCTTTTCCCCAGTGTGATATCTCTGGAGCTGCCTTTAAGGATAATATTGGGCGTTTTCTTCCATTTACCTGATTGTGGGCTCACTGATGCTATCATTCCTGAACAGACTACTGCTCAGGTACATGTGAGTGGACATTTCATACACTTTTTTACAGATGACCATATGCAACACATAGATGTTACTCTACTATTTGTCAGGCCTCTAAAGCAGTCCTGCGAGGCCTCCCTCAGGAAAAAAGAATGGCCAACCAAATAACCAATGATCTAAACAAATCCATGCATGTTAATGAACCCTCTGATATGACCTTATATCGTGAAACGGCAATAAGGCAGGGAAATTGCTCGTGACATTGGCGAGATCTACCAAGCCTAAACACAATATCCCTATCATCAAAAATAAACATGGAACCATGCCCACTGACCCAGTTGATATCAACAAGATTTTCCATGATTTCTACACTCCGTTATACCAGAAAGGGCCTGACAAGTTTGCTCACGTAGTTACTGGCTTACAAACAAAGCTGCCACGTCTCACCAATGAACATAGGGGTCTCCTAAATGCACCCATTAGGGAACTAGAGGTCAGCAGAATAATCTCCAAGTTACATAACAATAAAGCTCTGGGTCTGGATAGACTCAGAGCAAACTACTACAAAATATCAAAACCCAATAAACTGCCACATCTGACATCTCTCGTTGTAACGCCATCCTCCATGATAACAGATAACTGGGTCTCTACACTACACTAAACCCCCCCCCCCCCCCCCCAATTTACTAACATTGCTCTAGAACAACAATTTATTCCTCATATTACACTGACTAACTTATTACACACACCCTTCATTGATCTCCCTCAGCATGTCCAACACAACATGCAGTCATGCAGAATACCACCTGGAGATACTCCCTATGGCTAGGCTGGGTAAACAACCCAGCCTAAGCAACAACCAGTTTAAGATTTGGGGATCCAGAGGTCTTCGGTGAGTTTATAGCATGGTCAATACATACGGATGCCAAACAAATTCTAACCAGAGACCAGTGCTCAAAGAAATTTGCCAAGGTCGATTTCCCAGTTTTTCCCTACTTGCAAGCTAGAAGTTACGCTACACAAGTAATATCCCAACTAAGTGGGACATGGATTGGGATAATTACCTGGATACATAACATAAACAGACAACATTCTGTTAGCTGCAAATACAGCCACATTAGAAGTATCATAGACCACCTTAGGAAGGTTGCCAGACACACAAACGCCGGCCGCCCATTTCCTTGAATCTTTTCGACTTGTTCCTTATCCTACATACCAGGAGATGCATCTGAAAGTAGTGCATTAAGCCTACTACTCCCCACAACATCTGTTCCTCATGGGTGCTAGGGCAACTGACTCCTGCCCCAAATGTGGGTCAGAGGGGGCGGATTAGTTCCAGTGTTTTGGGGCATGTAGACCCATCCAGGAACTCTGGAGGCAGGTGATTGCTTTCACTAAACACACACGGCTAGCTAATATCCTATTTACCCCTGCTTCCATGATTTATGGAAACACGTAGACAGCTCTCACGGCTCACGAATGCATTTTTACTCACGGCTGTCGCTAGAAAGACAATTCTCCATTACTGGATATTGCCCAGTCCTCCCCCCCATTATCACTATTCAAAACAGAACTACACTATGTGTTCCATATGGAATGGCCGAACTCTTCTCTTGATGAGGGACGACATACCAAGACATTTTTCACATGCTGGAACGCCTACATCTCCCAGTTATACCACCCAATACAAGACACAATTAGGAGTAGGGTTACTTACCCCTCTTGGTACTCAGAACAACTACTGATGGGCCGTGACCCTCTACCTCTCGCAACATGAAGGACTATGGATGACAGGGGACTATGAACCAAAGGACCAGTCAGGGGTCTATATTTTTTCTTGCTGTATTACCTACTGGTTCTGCCATGGTGATATGTTCTATATCGGTTTTACACTACCTGAATAGTTTGTTTTTACGTTGATGTTTATTGCTGATATCAAATATGATTCATTTATTATGTATTTTATTAGTTCACAATAGTCCTCATGGGACCTCATTGGACCTCCACCTTGTACTTGATAGTAATTGCTCTTAATCTTCAAGGTCAAAGTCATCCATGGAGTGGGATCAGAGCTGAAAGAGAGTAAAGGGATCCCCAGGCCTCCTGTTCTTTTTTACTCTGTATCATATGTTGCAGTCTGTATATTAAATAAGATTTCTGCTTTAATGGAACCTTATATTGTCTGTCTGGGAACACACATTGTCAACTTACTCTGAAAAACATAAAAAATCGTAATAAAAACAGAAGAATAACTGGGAAGCCTGTGAATGCTCAGACCATATGCCACACACAGCATCAAATAGGTCTGCATGACTGTCATCGCAGAAGGAAGCCTCTTCTAAAGATGCACAAGAAAGTCTGCAAACAGTGAACAGTGAAGTAACGGAGGAGAGTATATTAAAACGAAGAAAAACTACCACACTAGAGGGGATAATCTGAAATTAGAGAGGCAACGATTTAAACATAATATCAGTAAGTATTACTTTACTGAGAGGGTAGTGGGTGTGTGGAATAGTCTTCCAGCAGAAGTGGTAGAGGTTAATACAGTGAAGGAGTTTAAGCATGTATGGGATAGGTATAAGGCTATCCTAGATATAAGATAAGGTCAGGGACTAATGAAAGTATTACATTACTGAGAGGGTAGTGGATGTATGGAATAGTCTTCCAGTAGAAGTGGTAGAGGTTAATACAGTGAAGGAGTTTAAGCATGCATGGGATAGGTATAAGGCTATCCTAGATATAAGATAAGGTCAGGGACTAATGAAAGTATTACTTTACTGAGAGGGTAGTGGATGTATGGAATAGTCTTCCAGTAGAAGTGGTAGAGGTTAATACAGTGAGGGAGTTTAAGCATCCATGGGATAGGTATAAGGCTATCCTAGATATAAGATAAGGTCAGGGACTAATGAAAGTATTACATTACTGAGAGGGTAGTGGATGTATGGAATAGTCTTCCAGTAGAAGTGGTAGAGGTTAATACAGTGAAGGAGTTTAAGCATGCATGGGATAGGTATAAGGCTATCCTAGATATAAGATAAGGTCAGGGACTAATGAAAGTATTACATTACTGAGAGGGTAGTGGATGTATGGAATAGTCTTCCAGTAGAAGTGGTAGAGATTAATACAGTGAAGGAGTTTAAGCATGCATGGGATAGGTATAAGGCTATCCTAGATATAAGATAAGGTCAGGGACTAATGAGAGTATTACATTACTGAGAGGGTAGTGGATGTATGGAATAGTCTTCCAGTAGAAGTGGTAGAGGTTAATACAGTGAAGGAGTTTAAGCATGCGTGGGATAGGTATAAGGCTATCCTAGATATAAGATAAGGCCAGGGACTAATGAGAGTATTACATTACTGAGAGGGTAGTGGATGCATAGAATAGTCTTCCAGTAGAAGTGGTAGAGGTTATTACAGTGAAGGAGTTTAAGCATGCATGGGATAGGTATAAGGCTATCCTAGATATAAGATAAGGCCAGGGACTAATGAGAGTATTACATTACTGAGAGGGTAGTGGGTGCATAGAATAGTCTTCCAGTAGAAGTGGTAGAGGTTATTACAGTGAAGGAGTTTAAGCATGCATGGGATAGGTATAAGGCTATCCTAGATATAAGATAAGGCCAGGGACTAATGAAAGTATTACATTACTGAGAGGGTAGTGGATGTATGGAATAGCCTTCCAGTAGAAGTGGTAGAGGTTAATACAGTGAAGGAGTTTAAGCATGCATGGGATAGGTATAAGGCTATCCTAGATATAAGATAAGGCCAGGGACTAATGAAAGTATTACATTACTGAGAGGGTAGTGGATGTATGGAATAGCCTTCCAGTAGAAGTGGTAGAGGTTAATACAGTGAAGGAGTTTAAGCATGCATGGGATAGGTATAAGGCTATCATAGATATAAGATAAGGCCAGGGACTAATGAGAGTATTACATTACTGAGAGGGTAGTGGGTGCATAGAATAGTCTTCCAGTAGAAGTGGTAGAGGTTATTACAGTGAAGGAGTTTTAGCATGCATGGGATAGGTATAAGGCTATCCTAGATATAAGATAAGGCCAGGGACTAATGCAAGTATTACCTTACTGAGAGGGTAGTGGATGTATGGAATAGTCTTCCAGTAGAAGTGGTAGAGGTTAATACAGTGAGGGAGTTTAAGCATGCATGGGATAGACACAAGGCTATCCTAGATATAAGGTAAGGTCAGGGACTAATGAAAGTATTACTTTACTGAGAGGGTAGTGGATGTATGGAATAGTCTTCCAGTAGAAGTGGTAGAGGTTAATACAGTGAAGGAGTTTAAGCATGCATGGGATAGGTATAAGGCTATCCTAGATATAAGGTAAGGTCAGGGACTAATGAAAGTATTACTTTACTGAGAGGGTAGTGGATGTATGGAATAGTCTTCCAGTAGAAGTGGTGGAGGTTAATACAGTGAAGGAGTTTAAGCATGCATTGGATAGGTATAAGGCTATCCTAGATATAAGATAAGGCCAGGGACTAATGAAAGTATTACTTTATTGAGAGCAGGGCCGGCCTTAGGGGTGTGCGACCTGTGCGAGCGCACAGGGCGCAACACCCCAGGGGGCGCCGCCCACCAGCTTAAAAAAAAAAAGTTAAAAAAAAAAAAAAAAAGCCGGTAGAGGCACTGGCTGGGGGAGATCAAAAGATCCCCCCTCACCAGCCCTCTGCTCGGCATGCTCTGCTGTATCGGGGAGGGGGCGGAGCTAACCGGCTGAGCGGTGTAGCTCCGCCCCCACCCTTTGAAGCAGAGAAGCTCCTGCTTCACGGGGAGCTGCAGGCAGCAAAAGAAAGTGCTGCTAGGCTCCCCATGCCTGCATTAAGCATGGAGCCTGCATTAAGCATGGGGAGCCTGCATTAAGCATGGAGCCTGCATTAGGCATGGAGCCTGCATTAAGCATGGAGCCTGCATTAAGCATGGAGCCTGCATTAAGCATGGAGAGCCTGCATTAAGCATGGAGCCTGCATTAAGCATGGAGCCTGCATTAAGCACGGGGAGCCTGCATTAAGCACAGGGAGCCTGCATTAAGCATGGGGAGCCTGCATTAAGCATGGGGAGCCTGCATTAAGCATGGGGAGCCTGCATTAAGCATGGAGCCTGCATTAAGCATGGAGCCTGCATTAAGCATGGAGCCTGCATTAAGCACAGGGAGCCTGCATTAAGCACGGGGAGCCTGCATTAAGCACGGGGAGCCTGCATTAAGCATGGGGAGCCTGCATTAAGCACGGGGAGCCTGCATTAAGCATGGGGAGCCTGCATTAAGCATGGAGCCTGCATTAAGCATGGAGCCTGCATTAAGCATGGGGAGCCTGCATTAAGCATGGAGCCTGCATTAAGCACAGGGAGACTGCATTAAGCACAGGGAGCCTGCATTAAGCACGGGGAGCCTGCATTAAGCATGGGGAGCCTGCATTAAGCATGGGGAGCCTGCATTAAGCATGGAGCCTGCATTAAGCATGGAGAGCCTGCATTAAGCATGGAGCCTGCATTAAGCATGGAGCCTGCATTAAGCATGGGGAGCCTGCATTAAGCATGGAGCCTGCATTAAGCATGGGGAGCCTGCATTAAGCATGGAGCCTGCATTAGGCATGGGGAGCCTGCATTAAGCATGGAGCCTGCATTAAGCATGGGGAGCCTGCATTAAGCATGGAGCCTGCATTAAGCATGGGGAGCCTGCATTAAGCATGGAGCCTGCATTAAGCACGGGGAGCCTGCATTAAGCATGGGGAGCCTGCATTAAGCATGGGGAGCCTGCATTAAGCACGGGGAGCCTGCATTAAGCATGGGGAGCCTGCATTAAGCATGGAGCCTGCATTAAGCATGGAGCCTGCACTGAGCATGGAGCCTGCATTAAGCATGGGGAGCCTGCATTACGCATGGAGCCTGCATTAAGCATGGGGAGCCTGCATTAAGCATGGGGCCTGCATTAAGCATGGGGAGCCTACATTAAGCATGGGGAGCCTGCATTAAGCATGGGGAGCCTGCATTAAGCATGGGGAGCCTGCATTAAGCATGGGGAGCCTGCATTAAGCATGGAGCCTGCATTAAGCATGGGGAGCCTGCATTAAGCATGGAGCCTGCATTAAGCATGGAGCCTGCATTAAGCATGGAGCCTGCATTAAGCATAGAGAGCCTGCATTAAGCATGGGGAGCCTGCATTAAGCATGGAGCCTGCATTAAGCATGGGGAGCCTGCATTAAGCATGGAGCCTGCATTAAGCATGGAGCCTGCATTAAGCATGGAGCCTGCATTAAGCATGGGGAGCCTGCATTAAGCATGGGGAGTCTGCATTAAGCATGGAGCCTGCATTAAGCATGGAGCCTGCATTAAGCATGGAGCCTGCATTAAGCATGGAGCCTGCATTAAGCATGGGGAGCCTGCATTAAGCATGGAGCCTGCATTAAGCATGGGGAGCCTGAGCAGCACTTTCTTTTGCTGCCCACAGCTCCCCGTGAAGCAGACGCTGCTCTGCTTAACAGGGTGGGGGCGGAGCTACACCGCTCAGCCGGTTAGCTCCGCCCCTTCCCTGATCAACATTTGCAGGCAGGGGGGGGGGGGGAGAGGCAGACTGAACAAGGGGAGGGGGAGAGAGAGACAGACAGAACAGGGGGAGGGGGAGAGAGAGAGACAGACAGAACAAGGGGAGGGGGAGAGAGAGACAGACAGAACAGGGGGAGGGGGAGAGAGAGAGTCAGACAGAACAAGGGGAGGGGGAGAGAGAGACAGAATGGGGGGGGTGAGAGACAGACAGAACAGGGGGAGGGGGAGACAGACAGAACAGGGTGAGAGAGACAGAACAGGAGGAGGGGGAGAGAGACAGACAGAACAGGAGGAGAGAGAGACAGAACAGGAGGAGGGGGAGAGAGAGAGACAGAACACGGGTGTATGGGGGGGGGGGGAGACAGAACACGGGTGTCTGGGGGGGAGAGACAACGGGGGGGGGACAGAACAGGGGGAGGAGAGACAGAACAGGGGGAGGGGGGAGAGAGACAGAACACGGGGGTCTGGGGGGGAAAGACAGAGCAGGGGAGGGGGGGAGAGGGAGAGAGAGAAAACAGGTATGGGGGAGTTAGAGCGAGACAGACGTGGCAAGGAAGATGATAGGGACACATACATGGGGGGGGGGGGCGCCACGGGGGAAGCCCGCACAGGGCGCTGGGACACTTAAGGCCGGCCCTGATTGAGAGGGTAGTGGATGCATGGAATAGTCTTCCAGTAGAAGTGGTAGGGGTTAATACAGTGAAGGAGTTTAAGCACACATGGGATAGGTATAAGGCTATCCTAGATATAAGATAAGGCCAGGGACTAATGAAAGTATTACTTTACTGAGAGGGTAGTGGATGTATGGAATAGTCTTCCAGTATAAGTGGTAGAGGTTAATACAGTGAAGGAGTTTAAGCATGCATGGGATAGGTATAAGGCTATCCTAGATATAAGATAAGGTCAGGGACTAATGATAGTATTACATTACTGAGAGGGTAGTGGATGCATGGAATAGTCTTCCAGTAGAAGTGGTAGAGGTTGATACAGTGAAGGAGTTTAAGCATCCATGGGATAGGTATAAGGCTATCCTAGATATAAGATAAGGCCAGGGACTAATGAAAGAATTACATTACTGAGAGGGTAGTGGATGCATGGAATAGTCTTCCAGTAGAAGTGGTAGAGGTTAATACAGTGAAGGAGTTTAAGCATGCATGGGATAGGTATAAGGCTATCCTAGATATAAGATAAGGTCAGGGACTACTGAAAGTATTACATTACTGAGAGGGTAGTGGGTGCATGGAATAGTCTTCCAGTAGAAGTGGTAGAGGTTAATACAGTGAAGGAGTTTAAGCATGCATGGGATAGGTATAAGGCTATCCTAACTATAAGAGAGGGAACTGGGGACTAATAAAAGTATTTAGAAAATTGGGCATACCAGATGGAATGAATGGTTCTTCTCTGCCGACACATTCTATGATTCTATGTTAAGGACATGGAATTACTGGAACCATGACCTGTGGTCCGATGAGACCAAGATTAACTTATTTGGTTCAGATGGTGCCAAGTGTGTGTGGCGTCACCAGGTGAGGAGTACAAAGTGTGTCTTGCCTACAGTCAAGCATGTTGGTGGGAGTGTCATGGTCTGGGCCTGTATGAGTGCTGCCGGCACTGGGGAGCTACTGTTCATTAAGCGAAGCATGAATGCCAACATGTAATGTGACATACTCAAGCAGAGCATGATCCCCTCCCTTCGGAGACTGGGCCGCAGAGCACTATTCCAACATGAGGACCCCAAACACACCTCCAAGACGACCACTGCCTTGCTAAAGAAGCTGAAGGTAAACGTGATGGGCTGGCCAAGCATGTCTCCAGATCTAAACCCTATTGAGCACCTTCAAACGGAAGGTGGGGGAGCGCAAGGTCTCTAACATCCACCAGCTCCGTGATATCGTCATGGAGGAATGGAAGAGGACTCCAGTGGCAACCAAAAATGTGAGGGGTGTGTTATTATATATATATATATATTGTGGCAAGGTCAGAGAGGCTTTCTATGTTAGTAATAGATTGGAGCGCTCTCTATTCCCAGCATGATGGGGTTAATTGGTGGGAGTCACTCCTTGACTATTAAAACCCAGGTGAATTTACTTTAACTGGGGTTTTTAAAAGGTTAGTCTCTGAAGTCATGTGAGAGTCCAGAAGCTGGGAGAGAGAAGGCAGTTAAGCCTGAGACTCTGAGGAAAAAGGTATTGTGTGAAACCCATTTAAAGTACTGTGTTTACTTTTGTTTAAAACTGGGAACCGGATTAGCTGGCCAGTTGGATAGTTAGAAATACTGTTGTTTAGTAAGTCTCCAAGTTGGAGTAGGATTTATTTTCTTTTTGTTTCATTTTGTGGGAGAGCACAACATTGTATATCCTGTGGAAAACTGACAATAAACTGCAGTAATATTTTATCCCGACTGTTGCATTTGCCGTTTATGGTAAAGAGCCTGGCCATCCTGCCACAAGTGGTGTCAGAAGTGGGATGACTGTTTGAACCCTGTATTAACATGGAGGACGTGTTAAAGGCCTTACTGCATGCTACCACAGTGCAACAGGAAGCTAATCGACTGTTAACTACTCAAATGGGGGCTGTGTTGCAGGCCCAGCAAGAGGACAGGACGGTCCTGAAGGAGATTGTGCAGCAACTTTCACAAACTTCCAGAGAGATGCAAGGCAGCGGTTCAAAGCCGATACGTGCAAATCAGTATCTGCAAAAGATGACGCCGCAAGATGATGTGGAAGCATATCTCATTGCTTTTGAGTGAACTGCTAGCAGAGAGCAATGGCCTCCTGCTCAGTGGGCTGGTATAGTTGCACCTTTTCTGCTTGGTGATGCTCAGAAAGCTTACTTTGACCTAGAGGAAGAGGCGGCTGCAAGCTATGATGTTCTTAAAGCAGAGATTCTTGCAAGGACTGGCGTGACTCCAGTGATCCGGGCCCAAAAGTTCTACAATTGGAAATACCAGGAACAGAAGGCACCCAGGTCACAGATGTTTGACTTGATTCATCTGGCAAGGAGATGGTTAAAACCGGAGAGTTCAACACCTGTACAAATAATTGAGACATTAGTTTTGGATCGTTACTTGCGAGGATTACCCCAAGGTCTGCGACAGTGGGCAGGACAGGGTAGTCCTACCACTTATGATTCAATGGTGGCACTGGTTGAAAGATATACAGCAGTGAGAGAGTTAAAATCTACAGCACCCCATGCAGTACAACAGAATCAAGGACTGATTCCAGGTTCAAAGCCCTTGACCTATGGCACAATTCAAAAGCCTTTGAAACAGACCAGGAGAACCCCAGTTACCTGCTTTGAGTGTGGGGAACAAGGACACATAAAGGCTGTGTGTCCACATTTGCAAGAGCCTATGGAATGTGGATATAATTCTGTAAATAAGGACTTTTGTGGACTGATCTGTTTGGTGGGGAAACGTACTGACACATGCATATATGATAAAACTGTTTTGCTAAATGGGAAGGCAACCGTGGCTCTGGTGGATACAGGTAGTGACATTACCCTAGTGACAAGCAGTTTGATTCAGCCTTCTCAATTGATCACGGAAAAGAAGGTTAAGGTACTTTGTGTGCATGGCTGTACTGTATCATACCCTACCACCTCTATAGAAATAGGCTATCTGGGCCAATCATACCCAGTATTGGCAGCAGTTGTGCCTACATTACCACATGCTCTTATTCTCGGGCGCAATTTCCCAGGCTTTGAAAGCCTTATTCAGACCCAGTGTGAATCCGTAAGTGAGAGCCCTTTATGTGTTTTCCCATTTACACACCCTGACTTGTTTAATGATCAATGTAAAAGGCGCAAGTCAAGGCGTGAACGAAGGGAAGATAAGCATAGGGGAACTATGAATTTACAAATGGCTTTGATTAATGAAGCTAGGAGTGATGAAGGTGTGGTCTTACCTAGCCCAAGTACTAATTCCACACCTTCAACTGAAATATTGATTGAACCCCATGTCCAGACCCTACAACAGGGTAATGTTGAGGACTTGGGCATTGGTTCAAGTCAATTTGGAAGGGAACAAGTTAATGACTTAACGTTGCAAAATGCCCATAACCAAGTTATAGAAGTGAATGGTACTATGGTTGATGGGAAATCCAGAGAGATGTATCCCCATTTCATTCTTAGAAATGACTTGCTTTATAGAGTGATCAAAGATGAGGGGCTAGAGGTTGAACAGCTTTTGGTACCCAGATCTTTCAGAAGGAAGGTGTTAGATCTGGCTCATTCTCACTTATTTGGGGGCCACCTGGGGGTTGAATAAACTCAGGAAAGGATTCTAAGGAGATTTTTCTGGCCTGGGGTGTATGAAGAGGTCAAGAGGTACTGTACCTCATGCCCGGACTGCCAACTAGCAGCCCCAAAACCTCACTTAAAAGCACCCCTAATCCCGTTGCCTATAATTGAAACCCCTTTTGAGCGAATTGCTATGGATTTGGTGGGACCGTTGGAAAAGTCAGCTAAGGGTAATCAGTACATTCTGGTTGTGTTGGATTATGCCACACGATATCCAGAAGCTATCCCGCTTCGCAATACTGCTTCCAAAACCATAGCAAAGGAATTGCTCCAGGTATTTTCTCGGGTAGGGTTACCAAAAGAGATCTTAACTGACCAAGGTACCCCTTTTATGTCCCGACTAATGAAAGAGCTATGTCAATTATTGCAAATAAAAGCCTTGAGGACATCTGTGTACCATCCTCAAACTGATGGCTTAGTAGAAAGGTTCAATAGAACCCTAAAACACATGTTGCGCAAAGTTGTAGGACGAGATGGAAAAAATTGGGACACCCTCTTACCATACTTACTGTTTGCTATTCGGGAGGTTCCCCAATCTTCTGTAGGGTTTTCCCCTTTTGAGCTCCTTTATGGTAGACACCCAAGGGGTCTATTAGATATAGCAAAGGAAGAATGGGAAGAACAAACAGTCGCTGGACAGAACGTGATTCACTATGTGGATCAACTCAAAGAGCGCATTTCCCAAATTTCTCCAATAGTCAGGCAATACCTGGAAGAAGCTCAAAGGAGCCAACAGGTTATCTACAACCGTCAGGCAGTAGTAAGGTCCTTTCAACCTGGGGACCGGGTGATGGTACTTGTCCCCACAGCTGAGAGCAAACTCCTGTCTCATTGGCAAGGCCCGTACGAGGTTATTGAACAAGTAGGGCCAGTAAACTATAAAATTAGACAGCCTAATCGTAGGAAAGTTGAACAAGTTTACCATATAAACTTGTTAAAACCGTGGAAGGATAGGGAAAGCTGCATGATTGCTGTAGATGAATTCCCAATTGTTGATGTTTGTGTATGTGCTGATCTCACCCCTGAACAGCAGATGGAAGCCAAAGAAATGATATCCAGAAACCAAGATATATTTTCTAGCGTTCCTGGCAGAACCAGCTAAATCTGCCATGACATTGTCACAGAACCAGGAATTACAGTAAAATTAAAGCCCTATAGAATTCCTGAGGCAAAAAGGGGGGCAATACAAACGGAAGTAGCAAAAATGCTTGAGCTAGGAGTTATTGAGGAGTCACATAGCCAGTGGTCGAGCCCCATAGTTTTAGTACCTAAGCCTGATGGGTCCTTACGTTTTTGTAATGATTTTAGAAAACTTAATGAACACTCTAAATTTGATGCCTATCCTATGCCCCGAGTGGACGAGCTTATTGAGAAACTGGCACAGGCTAGGTTTCTAAGTGTTCTAGACCTAACAAAAGGATATTGGCAGACAAAATCAGCTAAAGAGAAAACTGCGTTTGTGACCCCTGAGGGTCTGTACCAGTATACGGTTTTACCATTTGGGCTTCATGGAGCCCCAGCAACCTTTCAGAGGTTGATGAACAAACTGCTAAGACCTCACTCCGGGTATGCTTCGGAATACTTAGATGATGTGGTCATCTATAGCCAAGACTGGGCCTCACATTTGGAAAAGGTAGAAGCAGTACTAAACAGCATAAGGAAAGCTGGTCTTACTGCTAATCCTTCCAAGTGTTCCATTGGTTATATGGAAGCCAAATATCTAGGCTATACTGTAGGGAGGGGGCTGGTAAAGCCACAAATGACTAAGGTTGAGGCAATTGAAAATTGGCCACGCCCTCTAAGAAAGAAACAGGTTAAAGCTTTCTTAGGATTAGTTGGCTATTACAGACGCTTCATTCCCCACTTTGCAACCCGAGCTGCCCCGCTCACTGATTTGATTAAAGCAAAGGCGCCAGATACAGTAAAATGGAATGATGATGCAGAAAAGTCTTTTGTAGATTTGCGTACAGCTCTATGCATGCACCCTGTTTTGGTAGCCCCGGATTTTAAGAAGCATTTCTTTTTGCAAACCGATGCTTCCGATGTAGGCCTGGGCGCGGTACTGTCTCAGATGATTGGTGGTGAAGAACACCCAGTACTATTTCTAAGTCGCAAGTTGCTGCCAAGAGAGCAAAACTATGCGACAGTTGAAAAAGAGTGTCTAGCCATTAAATGGGCTACTGACACACTGAAGTATTATCTGTTGGGCAGATCTTTTACCCTTATCACTGACCATGCTCCACTGCGGTGGATGCAGGCCAATAAGGACAAGAATGCTAAGGTCACTCGATGGTTCCTCTCTTTGCAGCCATTTAAATTCTTTGTCAAGCACAGGGCTGGTCTCCTACATACCAATGCAGATGCCTTATCTAGAGTGCATAGTCTTTCGGCTATGGCCGCTTCACACACCTGTGTTAAGCTGGGGGGGAGGATATGTGGCAAGGTCAGAGAGGCTTTCTATGTTAGTAATAGATTGGAGCGCTCTCTATTCCCAGCATGATGGGGTTAATTGGTGGGAGTCACTCCTTGACTATTAAAACCCAGGTGAATTTACTTTAACTGGGGTTTTTAAAAGGTTAGCCTCTGAAGTCATGTGGGAGTCCAGAAGCTGGGAGAGAGAAGGCAGTTAAGCCTGAGACTCTGAGGAAAAAGGTATTGTGTGAAACCCATTTAAAGTACTGTTTACTTTTGTTTAAAACTGGGAACCGGATTAGCTGGCCAGTTGGATAGTTAGAAATACTGTTGTTTAGTAAGTCTCCAAGTTGGAGTAGGATTTATTTTCTTTTTGTTTCATTTTGTGGGAGAGCACAACATTGTATATCCTGTGGAAAACTGACAATAAACTGCAGTAATATTTTATCCCGACTGTTGCATTTGCCGTTTATGGTAAAGAGCCTGGCCATCCTGCCACAATATATAATTATTACTATTATCGTGTTATTATATATATATATATATATATATATATATATATATATATATAATTATTACTATGTTCATGTCATTATTGTTTTTAGTATAAATCAATTGAATGTCAAGAGATTTAACCGAAAGGTTAAGAACTATACAGTAAAAGAAGGAATTATTTCCAAATCTGAATACCAAGGCTTAATGGTTAGAGCCCCCAAAATACCCATGTTCTACCACCTGCCAAAAATCCACAAGCAGTTTTAAGATCTGCCCGGACGCCCTATCATTTCAGGGTTGGGGTCCTTAACTTCCAATCCATCACTGTATGTGGACCTTTTTCTTCAGGTTTTGTCCCCACTATGCCCTCCTATCTGAAGGACGGTATGGCCCTAATTAATGTGATGAAAGATACAGAGTGGCAACCAGGTATTCTTATGGTGACAGTAGACATACAGGCTCTGTACACTACAATACAGCACAGGAGGGGTAATGAAAATGCTAAATCAACGAGATTACTTGAGTGTCAAACATAGACAATTTTTGGAACGTTGTAGGCTTTTTATTTTAGAATCCAATTAGTTTCTATTTGATGGCGACTTTTATTTACAGATATGTGGCACTGCGATGGGGACCCGTTTTGAGAGATAACAATAAAAGCAAAAATAACAATAACTATGATGGAGTTTCTAATAACACCAATCAATTCGAATCGAGTTTCATAACCACCTATTCTGATAAGACAGCAGAAATACGTGAAATCATCAATCGATACTGGCATGTCCTGAAGGGAGATCCTATTTTGGCCCCCATATTGCCCGATAAAGGGAGAATTATTTGCAGACGCAATAAGAACTTATAGAGTATCCTAGCCCCGACGGATATGTCTAAAAAATTTAAAGAAAAACCCGATAAGTATAACTTTTTGTCTAGCATTAAGGGGTGGTACAGATGCGGAAATTGTGACCATTGCTCTGTCTGCCCGAAAAAAGCCAGTTTTTTTGTAGACGGCGTTACCAAAATAAAATATCCTATCAGAAGACATGTATCGTGTAATACAAAATATGTGGTATATACAGTGGATATAAAAAGTCTACACACCCCTGTTAAAATGTCAGGTTTCTATGCTGTAAAAAAATGAGACAAAGATAAATCATTTCAGAACTTTTTCCACCTTTAATGTGACCTATAAACTGTACAACTCAATTGAAAAACAAACTGAAATCTTTTAGATAGAGGGAAGAAAAAATATAAGAATAAAATAATATGGTTGCATAAGTGTGCACACCCTTAAACTAATACTTTGTTGAAGCACCTTTTGATTTTATTACATCACTCAGTCTTTTTGGGTATGAGTCTATCAGCATGGCACATTTTGACTTGGCAAGATTTGCCCACTCTTCTTTGCAAAAACACTTCAAATCTGTCAGATTGCGAGGGCATCTCCTGTGCACAGCCCTCTTCAGATCACCCCACAGATTTCCAATCGGATTCAGGTCTGGGCTTTGGCTGGGCCATTCCAAAACTTTAATCTTCTTCTGGTGAAGCCATTCCTTTGTTGATTTGGATGCATGCTTTGGGTCATTGTCATGCTGAAAGATGAAGTTACATTACATTACATTAACATTTATTTGTACAGCGCCACCAATTCTCGAAGCGCTTGGTACAGAGCAAAAAAAGAAACTACATACTAATTTAGACAAACTAGTACAGACTGGGACATGAGGTAGAGAACCCTGCTCGTAAGCTTACAATCTAGAGGGAATGGGGTCCATGACACAATTAAGGGATTGAAGAGGTCAGAGGGATTGAAGTTGTAGTAACAGTAGAGTGGGTGGGAGGCATTAGGTGGGATAAGTCAAAGAGGGAGTGTGTGTTCCAGCTAGGTTGGGTAGTAAGCTTCTCTAAAGAGATGAGTTTTGAGGGACTTTTTAAAGTTTGAAAACGAGGGAGAGAGCTGGATGCTCCGGGGAAGGGAGTTCCAGAGAGAGGGGGCAGCTCGGGCGAAATCTTGGAGACGCGAGTGAGAAGTGGTGATGAGATTAGAAGAGAGTGTTAACCCCTGTGAGGAGCGCAAAGGTCGTGCAGGGAAGTAACGGTTAACAAGGGAGGAAATGTACGTAGGAGCAGAGGAGTGGAGGGCTTTGTAGGTTAAAGACAGAATTTTAAATTTTATCCTCGAGCAGACGGGAAGCCAGTGGAGGGCGTTGCAGAGAGGAGCCGCCAAGTCAGACCGACGTGCAAGAAAGATGAGTCTGGCAGCCGCATTTTGGATAGACTGTAGGGGAGCCAGACGAACCAGAGGTAGTCCAGTCAGAAGACCGTTACAGTAGTCCAGGCGAGAGATCACAAGCGAGTGCACTAGAATTTTGGCGGTCTCTTCGCTGAGGAACGGGCGAATGCGCGCAATGTTCCTTAGGTGCAGCCGACAGGATCTGGCCAAAGACTGGATTTGAGGAAGGAAGGAGAGAGCAGAGTCAAAAGTGACCCCGAAACATCGAACACGGTCAGCCGGTACGATCGTAGTATTATCAACGGTGACCGTGAACCCAGGTGTAGGGATAGCGGTTGAGGGAGGGAAGATAATGAGTTCTGTTTTGGAGAGGTTAAGTTTCAGGTAGCGATCAGACATCCAAGCGGAGATGGCTGACAGACACTCAGCTACACGTGACACTAGAGAGGGAGTGAGGTCCGGGGAGGAGAGGTAGAGCTGAGTATCATCCGCGTACAAGTGGTAGTGAAAGCCAAAAGAGCGGATGAGTTCTCCCAGAGAGGTAGTGTAGAGGGAAAACAACAGAGGGCCAAGGACCCATCCTTGCGGAACACCAACAGAGAGCGGAACAGGTGACGATGTCGCTCCAGCAAATGACACCGAATAGGAGCGCTCAGATAAGTACGACTCGATCCAAAAGAGTGCCACACCACTTAAGCCAAGCGAGGATAATGTATTCAGAAGGAGGCGGTGGTCAACGGTGTCAAAGGCAGCAGAGAGATCTAAGAGGATCATCACCGAGAAGTGGCCTTTAGATTTGGCAGCAAGGAGGTCATTTGATACTCTAGTGAGGGCTGTTTCAGTAGAGTGTAAGGGTCTAAAGCCAGATTGAAAAGGGTCAAGTAGGTTATTGTGAGTCAGAAAGTCTGTCAGTCGCGAGTGCACCGTTTTCTCCAGCAACTTGGACACGAAGGGGAGAAGGGATATAGGACGGTAGTTAGATGGAAGGGTAGGGTCAAGGGAAGATTTTTTCAATACAGGTACGATTTGGGCTTCATGTTCAGCTTTCTAGCAGAAGCCTGAAGGTTTTGTGCCAATATTGACTGGTATTTGAAACTGTTCATAATTCCCTCTATCTTAACTAAGGCCCCAGTTCCAGCTGAAGAAAAACAGCCCCAAAGCATGATGCTGCCACCACCATGCTTCACTGTGGGTATGGTGTTCTTTTGGTGATGTGCAGTGTTGTTTTTGCGCCAAACATATCTTTTGGAATTATGGCCAAAAAGTTCAACCTTGGTTTCATCAGACCATAACACCTTTTCCCACATGCTTTTGGGAGACTTCAGATGCGTTTTTGCAAAATGTAGCCTGGCTTGGATGTTTTTCTTCGTAAGAAAAGGCTTTCGTCTTGCCACTCTACCCCATAGCCCAGACATATGAAGAATACGGGAGATTGTTGTCACATGTACCACACAGCCAGTACTTGCCAGATATTCCTGCAGCTCCTTTAATGTTGCTGTATGCCTCTTGGTAGCCTCCCAGACCAGTTTTCTTCTCGTCTTTTCATCTATTTTGGAGGGAGCTCCAGTTCTTGGTCACTGTTGTGCCATATTTTCTCCACTTGATGATGACTGTCTTCACTGTGTTCCATGGTATATCTAATGCCTTGGAAATTCTTTTGTACCCTTCTCCTGACTGATACCTTTTAACAATTAGATCCCTCTGGTGCTTTGGAAGCTCTCTGTGGACCATGGCTTTTGCTAAGGGATGCGACTAAGAACATTTCAGGAAAGACCAACTAGAGCAGCTGAACTTTATTTGGAGTTAATCAGAGGCACTTTAAATGATGGCAGGTGTATGCTGACTCCTATTTAACATGATTTGGAATGTGATTGCTTAATTCTGAACACAGCTCCATCCCCAGTTATAAGAGGGTGTGCACACTTATGCAACCACATTATTTTATTTTTATCCTTTTTATTCCCTCTGTCTAAAAGATTTCAGTTTGTTTTTCAATTGAGTTGTACAGTTTATAGGTCACATTAAAGGTGGAAAAAGTTCTGAAATTATTTATCTTTGTCTCATTTTTTTACAGCACAGAAACCTGACATTTTAACAGGGGTGTGTAGACTTTTTATATCCACTGTATGTATGTTGGAGTGCCCATGCGGCCTCCAATATATAGGAAGAACCAGTAAAACTTAAAAAAAAAAGACTTTCAGAACATAGGTATAATATAAGGAGAGGGTATGAGAAACACATTTTGTCTAAACACTTCCTAGATGTACATAAACGAGACGATAAAAAATGAAAAGCATTGGCAATAGAACATATTGTATTGGGTCCACGTAAAGGTGACAGACTCAAAACTCTATGTATGAGAGAAACCTTTGGGATTCTCACTTTCTCTAGTCCCCAAGGGTCTTAATGACAATTTTGATCTAATACCTTTTTTAGACTAATTTTGACATAATGGTGTGTACCTATATATTCTACTTGGATATATGTTCTGTATTCTTCTCTATATGAAAACTGTCCTATCTGTCAGTGTTAATTGGCTTTATGTATTCTTGTGCAATTGAAACCTGTTGGGCTGTTTGAGAAATGTATTAGGCAGGCATGAACCCAGTACATAAGAGTGAGCCTGTGTGGTGATGTTGCCTAGCTCTTACAACGACTATATTCATGGTTTTTGGTCTTCACATTCTCTGTACAGTATATGTACCTTTTTGTAATAATTGCCGCTTTGTTGTAGAAGGATATTGCACATTGTAGGCTATTTGTGTATGTATTGCTGACGTCCTCTCCATGTAGTGATCGGCGCCACACTATGCCGGCTCTGTGTGGTCCCGACGCGTTGCTACGGAGACGGTGTCGGTTACGTCGGCACACACCGCTTCCGGTCTCTCTGTCTTTCGTATCCGGAAGAAGAACTATTTAACCTGAGTAATGACCACCCGAGATATGTTGGACGCCAAAGGCTGAAGAAGTTTTCGAAACGCGTCCCTTCTTTTCTGCGAAAGACCTGGCCAGGCTCTCTCTCGCTTCTATTTGGATTCATAGTCCAACATTGTCTCGGGCGGATCATTAGGTGTGTATTAACTATTTGTACACTGACCATTTTCCCCATTGATTTTCAATTGATTTTATGTTTTTATCTGGATATATTCTTTATTGATTGTGGTAGCTTTATTTACATTGTATTGTATATATTGTATGTTTGTTTTGTGTCTCCACCCTTTTAATATTGTTGTCTGTCCATTATATTTATTAAACGTATATATTGTTTATACCACTTCTCCCCGTGTATGGCAGTGGTTTTATTTATTGTTTTCTTTCTTACTGATTCTTTATATGTATATATAGCGCTGTCTACTCTATTTGGATGTATTTCTCCGTCTGTTTTCTCTGCTGTGGTTTCCGCTGCCAGTTACATAAGACTAGCGGTTATTTAATTTAATCTATTTTATATTAGTTCATATCAGTCCGTTTTCCGGTTCATATAAGAAGATTCCTTACGGATCGGTATTTGGGTTTGTATATGATTTAATTAGACCTTTTTTGTTTTTTTGCACTTATAGGCGCTTTGTATTTATATTTCCTTAGGGTTATATATCTTTTTTCTTATTGTTTTTAGTGTAGTGTAATTATCATTATTATATTATTATTATTATTGTACATTAATCATGATATTATATTATTTGTGTTATTATTATAGTAATATTATATAATCCATATGATATTGTTAGAATGAATATAATAATAATATTCATTATTCAATTAATCAGATGCTGTCTGACCCCCGGGTGACCCTGTGACGTCATACAGCCGGCGGCCATGTTGCCGGAGTCTCGGGAGAGCCATAAACACTGTTACAAGGTTAAAGGATCAACTAACCACGCCCCTCGGCTTTACTTCCGGTGTCATCAACATGGCAGCTGTGGGGAGATTCATCAGAGTGTCTCAGGTCAGATACTGACTGCAGCCCCCCCATCCTACCACTGACTGCAGCCCCCCCATCCTACCACTGACTGCAGCCCCCCCATCCTACCACTGACTGCAGCCCCCCCATCCTACCACTGACTGCAGCCCCCCCATCCTACCACTGACTGCAGCCCCCCCATCCTACCACTGACTGCAGCCCCCCCATCCTACCACTGACTGCAGCCCCCCCATCCACCACTGACTGCAGCCCCCCCCCATCCTACCACTGACTGCAGCCCCCCCATCCTACCACTGACTGCAGCCCCCCCCCCATCCTGACACTGACTGCAGCCCCCCCATCCTACCACTGACTGCAGCCCTCCCATCCTACCACTGACTTTAGCCCCCCCATCCTACCACTGACTGCAGCCCCCCCATCCTACCACTGACTGCAGCCCCCCCCCTCCTACCACTGACTGCAGCCCCCCTCCTACCACTGACTGCAGCCCCCCCCCTCCTACCACTGACTGCAGCCCCCCCATCCTACCACTGACTGCAGCCCCCCCATCCTACCACTGACTGCAGCCCCCCCATCCTACCACTGACTGCAGCCCCCCCATCCTACCACTGACTGCAGCCCCCCCCCCCATCCTACCACTGACTGCAGCCCCCCCCATCCTACCACTGACTGCAGCCCCCCCCATCCTACCACTGACTGCAGCCCCCCCCCATCCTGACACTGACTGCAGCCCCCCCATCCTACCACTGACTGCAGCCCCCCCATCCTACCACTGACTGCAGCCCCCCCCTCCTACCACTGACTGCAGCCCCCCCCTCCTACCACTGACTGCAGCCCCCCCCCCTCCTACCACTGACTGCAGCCCCCCCCCTCCTACCACTGACTGCAGCCCCCCCCCATCCTGACACTGACTGCAGCCCCCCCCCTCCTACCACTGACTGCAGCCCCCCCATCCTACCACTGACTGCAGCCCCCCCATCCTACCACTGACTGCAGCCCCCCATCCTACCACTGACTGCAGCCCCCCCGTCCTACCACTGACTGCAGCCCCCCCGTCCTACCACTGACTGCAGCCCCCCCGTCCTACCACTGACTGCAGCCCCCCCGTCCTACCACTGACTGCAGCCCCCCCGTCCTACCACTGACTGCAGCCCCCCCGTCCTACCACTGACTGCAGCCCCCCCGTCCTGACACTGACTGCAGCCCCCCCGTCCTGACACTGACTGCAGCCCCCCCGTCCTGACACTGACTGCAGCCCCCCCGTCCTGACACTGACTGCAGCCCCCCCGTCCTGACACTGACTGCAGCCCCCCCGTCCTACCACTGACTGCAGCCCCCCCGTCCTACCACTGACTGCAGCCCCCCCGTCCTACCACTGACTGCAGCCCCCCCGTCCTACCACTGACTGCAGCCCCCCCACCCTACCACTGACTGCAGCCCCCCCGTCCTACCACTGACTGCAGCCCCCCCGTCCTACCACTGACTGCAGCCCCCCCGTCCTACCACTGACTGCAGCCCCCCCGTCCTACCACTGACTGCAGCCCCCCCGTCCTACCACTGACTGCAGCCCCCCGTCCTGACACTGACTGCAGCCCCCCCGTCCTGACACTGACTGCAGCCCCCCCGTCCTGACACTGACTGCAGCCCCCCCGTCCTGACACTGACTGCAGCCCCCCCGTCCTGACACTGACTGCAGCCCCCCCGTCCTGACACTGACTGCAGCCCCCCCGTCCTGACACTGACTGCAGCCCCCCCGTCCTGACACTGACTGCAGCCCCCCCGTCCTGACACTGACTGCAGCCCCCCCGTCCTACCACTGACTGCAGCCCCCCCGTCCTACCACTGACTGCAGCCCCCCCCGTCCTACCACTGACTGCAGCCCCCCCCCGTCCTACCACTGACTGCAGCCCCCCCCCCGTCCTACCACTGACTGCAGCCCCCCCCCGTCCTACCACTGACTGCAGCCCCCCCCAATCCTGACACTGACTGCAGCCCCCCCCAATCCTGACACTGACTGCAGCCCCCCCATCCTACCACTGACTGCAGCCCCCCCATCCTACCACTGACTGCAGCCCCCCCATCCTACCACTGACTGCAGCCCCCCCATCCTACCACTGACTGCAGCCCCCCCACCCTACCACTGACTGCAGCCCCCCCACCCTACCACTGACTGCAGCCCCCCCACCCTACCACAGACTGCAGCCCCCCCATCCTACCACTGACTGCAGCCCCCCCATCCTACCACTGACTGCAGCCCCCCCATCCTACCACTGACTGCAGCCCCCCCATCCTACCACTGACTGCAGCCCCCCCATCCTGACACTGACTGCAGCCCCCCCCCATCCTGACACTGCCCCCCCCATCCTGACACTGACTGCAGCCCCCCCCCCCATCCTGACACTGACTGCAGCCCCCCCCCCCATCCTGACACTGACTGCAGCCCCCCCCCCCATCCTGACACTGACTGCAGCCCCCCCCCCATCCTGACACTGACTGCAGCCCCCCCCCTATCCTGACACTGACTGCAGCCCCCCCCTATCCTGACACTGACTGCAGCCCCCCCCTATCCTGACACTGACTGCAGCCCCCCCCTATCCTGACACTGACTGCAGCCCCCCCCTATCCTGACACTGACTGCAGCCCCCCCCTATCCTGACACTGACTGCAGCCCCCCCTATCCTGACACTGACTGCAGCCCCCCCCCTATCCTGACACTGACTGCAGCCCCCCCCCTATCCTGACACTGACTGCAGCCCCCCCCTATCCTGACACTGACTGCAGCCCCCCCCCCTATCCTGACACTGACTGCAGCCCCCCTTCATCCTGACACTGACTGCATACCCCCCCCCCCCCATCCTGACACTGACTGCAGCCCCCCCCCCCCTAACCTGAAACTGACTGCAGCCCCCCCCCCCCCCCTATCCTGACACTGGCTGCAGCCCCCCTTCATCCTGACACTGGCTGCAGCCCCCCTTCATCCTGACACTGGCTGCAGCCCCCCTTCATCCTGACACTGGCTGCAGCCCCCCTTCATCCTGACACTGGCTGCAGCCCCCCTTCATCCTGACACTGGCTGCAGCCCCCCTTCATCCTGACACTGACTGCAGCCCCCCTCCCCCTATCCTGACACTGACTGCTGCTCCAAACTGACTCCTTCTTACTCAATATGACTGTGACACAGTGACGGGTGCTGGTGTTTAGATTTCTGGTTTTCTTCTGATAGAGATATTTGTCTCCATGGAGCTCCCTGACCTGGAGATCTGTGTCCAGCTCTCCCGCCACACAGCAGGCAGCATGGAGCCAGGTGAGATCTGTGACTACACAGTCAGCATGGAAAGTAACCCCTCTTGTTATCCTAATGTAAGAAATGAGATGACCTTCATTCAGGAATTACACAGTATACATTATACATACGCCCAGCCCATATAGAAAATGTATATTATTAGCTTACATGTTATAAAAGGAAATACACAGTATACATTATACATACGCCCAGCCCATATAGAAAATGTATATTAGCTTACATGTTATAAAAGGAAATACACAGTATACATTATACATACGCCCAGCCCATATAGAAAATGTATATTATTAGCTTACATGTTATAAAAGGAAATACACAGTATACATTATACATACGCCCAGCCCATATAGAAAATGTATATTATTAGCTTACATGTTATAAAAGGAAATACACAGTATACATTATACATACGCCCAGCCCATATAGAAAATGTATATTATTAGCTTACATGTTATAAAAGGAAATACACAGTATACATTATACATACGCCCAGCCCATATAGAAAATGTATATTATTAGCTTACATGTTATAAAAGGAAATACACAGTATACATTATACATACGCCCAGCCCATATAGAAAATGTATATTAGCTTACATGTTATAAAAGGAAATACACGGTATACATTATACATACGCCCAGCCCATATAGAAAATGTATATTATTAGCTTACATGTTATAAAAGGAAATACACAGTATACATTATACATCCATCCAGCCCATATAGAAAATGTATATTATTAGCTTACATGTTATAAAAGGAAATACACACTATACATTATACATACGCCCAGCCCATATAGAAAATGTATATTATTAGCTTACATGTTATAAAAGGAAATACACAGTATACATTATACATACGCCCAGCCCATATAGAAAATGTATATTATTAGCTTACATGTTATAAAAGGAAATACACAGTATACATTATACATACGCCCAGCCCATATAGAAAATGTATATTATTAGCTTACATGTTATAAAAGGAAATACACAGTATACATTATACATACGCCCAGCCCATATATAAAATGTATATTATTAGCTTACATGTTATAAAAGGAAATACACAGTATACATTATACATACGCCCAGCCCATATAGAAAATGTATATTATTAGCTTACATGTTATAAAAGGAAATACACAGTATACATTATACATACGCCCAGCCCATATAGAAAATGTATATTATTAGCTTACATGTTATAAAAGGAAATACACAGTATACATTATACATACGCCCAGCCCATATATAAAATGTATATTATTAGCTTACATGTTATAAAAGGAAATACACAGTATACATTATACATACGCCCAGCCCATATAGAAAATGTATATTATTAGCTTACATGTTATAAAAGGAAATACACAGTATACATTATACATACGCCCAGCCCATATAGAAAATGTATATTATTAGCTTACATGTTATAAAAGGAAATACACACTATACATTATACAGGGAGTGCAGAATTATTAGGCAAGTTGTATTTTTGAGGATTAATTTTATTATTGAACAACAACCATGTTCTCAATGAACCCAAAAAACTCATTAATATCAAAGCTGAATATTTTTGGAAGTAGTTTTTAGTTTGTTTTTAGTTTTAGCTATTTTAGAGGGATATCTGTGTGTGCAGGTGACTATTACTGTGCATAATTATTAGGCAACTTAACAAAAAACAAATATATACCCATTTCAATTATTTATTTTTACCAGTGAAACCAATATAACATCTCAACATTCACAAATATACATTTCTGACATTCAAAAACAAAACAAAAACAAATCAGTGACCAATATAGCCACCTTTCTTTGCAAGGACACTCAAAAGCCTGCCATCCATGGATTCTGTCAGTGTTTTGATCTGTTCACCATCAACATTGCGTGCAGCAGCAACCACAGCCTCCCAGACACTGTTCAGAGAGGTGTACTGTTTTCCCTCCTTGTAAATCTCACATTTGATGATGGACCACAGGTTCTCAATGGGGTTCAGATCAGGTGAACAAGGAGGCCATGTCATTAGATTTTCTTCTTTTATACCCTTTCTTGCCAGCCACGCTGTGGAGTACTTGGACGCGTGTGATGGAGCATTGTCCTGCATGAAAATCATGTTTTTCTTGAAGGATGCAGACTTCTTCCTGTACCACTGCTTGAAGAAGGTGTCTTCCAGGAACTGGCAGTAGGACTGGGAGTTGAGCTTGACTCCATCCTCAACCCGAAAAGGCCCCACAAGCTCATCTTTGATGATACCAGCCCAAACCAGTACTCCACCTCCACCTTGCTGGCGTCTGAGTCGGACTGGAGCTCTCTGCCCTTTACCAATCCAGCCACGGGCCCATCCATCTGGCCCATCAAGACTCACTCTCATTTCATCAGTCCATAAAACCTTTGAAAAATCAGTCTTGAGATATTTCTTGGCCCAGTCTTGACGTTTCAGCTTGTGTGTCTTGTTCAGTGGTGGTCGTCTTTCAGCCTTTCTTACCTTGGCCATGTCTCTGAGTATTGCACACCTTGTGCTTTTGGGCACTCCAGTGATGTTGCAGCTCTGAAATATGGCCAAACTGGTGGCAAGTGGCATCGTGGCAGCTGCACACTTGACTTTTCTCAGTTCATGGGCAGTTATTTTGCGCCTTGGTTTTTCCACACGCTTCTTGCGACCCTGTTGACTATTTTGAATGAAACGCTTGATTGTTCGATGATCACGCTTCAGAAGCTTTGCAATTTTAAGAGTGCTGCATCCCTCTGCAAGATATCTCACTATTTTTGACTTTTCTGAGCCTGTCAAGTCCTTCTTTTGACCCATTTTGCCAAAGGAAAGGAAGTTGCCTAATAATTATGCACACCTGATATAGGGTGTTGATGTCATTAGACCACACCCCTTCTCATTACAGAGATGCACATCACCTAATATGCTTAATTGGCAGTAGGCTTTCGAGCCTATACAGCTTGGAGTAAGACAACATGCATAAAGAGGATGATGTGGTCAAAATACTCATTTGCCTAATAATTCTGTACTCCCTGTACATACGCCCTGCCCATATAGAAAATGTATATTATTAGCTTACGTTATAAAAGGAAATACACAGTATACATTATACATACGCCCAGCCCATATAGAAAATGTATATTAGCTTACATGTTATAAAAGGAAATACACAGTATACATTATACATACGCCCAGCCCATATAGAAAATGTATATTATTAGCTTACATGTTATAAAAGGAAATACACACTATACATTATACATACGCCCTGCCCATATAGAAAATGTATATTATTAGCTTACGTTATAAAAGGAAATACACAGTATACATTATACATACGCCCAGCCCATATAGAAAATGTATATTAGCTTACATGTTATAAAAGGAAATACACACTATACATTATACATACGCCCAGCCCATATAGAAAATGTATATTATTAGCTTACATGTTATAAAAGGAAATACACAGTATACATTATACATACGCCCAGCCCATATAGAAAATGTATATTATTAGCTTACATGTTATAAAAGGAAATACACAGTATACATTATACATACGCCCAGCCCATATATTATTAGCTTACATGTTATAAAAGGAAATACAAAGTATACATTATACATCCATCCAGTCCATAATAAATAGATCCATAGAAAAGGGCAATACGAAGACTGAAGATCTCTTCCTTGTGCCTTCATCTTGGCACAGCTCTCCTCTGAGTCACCTGACCCAGAACATGTCTGCTCACTGCACGCCCATCACCCAGTCTAGCTATCCCAGAATCCCTTGTACCTCTCAGAAAGTGCTTCACCCTTGTATAAGGAGCAGCCTATGTGAACATACAGCAGTCTCTCGTGTGACCTCCTGACATTCAGAGTACCTTCCATTTAATTACACACACCACAAAGCTTATATCAATACCGATTAAATATAAAATAACATTTTCAAATGCATTAATTACACCAAGGTTCCCTGGCTAATGCCCCCTGGGGGGCACACTGCAAAGCCCTGTGTGTCTGGCACATGCTGACTTCCTGCTTTAGGACCAGGGATCTGTTTAAATGTTCCTGCTGGTCATATAACGCGACATGAGGCATCCACTGGGTGGGGCCGAAATGAGACATCCGGGGGCCCAACATGGGGCATCAGCGGGGCGGGGGCGAAATGAGGCATCCTGGGGGCCACCATGCAGCATCGTGGGGCGGGGGCGAAATGAGGCATCCTGGGGGCCGCCATGCAGCATCGTCGGGGCGGGTGAAATGAGGCATCCTGGGGGCCGCCATGCAGCATGGGCGGGGGCGAAATGAGGCATCCGAGGCCGGTGGAGTCTGTTCTAGGCTGGAGTTTGAGATCAATGCTCATCCCGACCTCCAATCTCGAATTTTACTGAATAGACCCAGTGTGCTAATGTATGCTAATGATCTCGTGTTCCCCTGCAGGGCGATGGAGTGAGATCAGAGGGCGCTTTCCATGTCACCATGATCCCCGGAGACGGAGTGGGTCCAGAGCTCATGCATTCCGTGAAGGAGGTGTTCAAGGTAAGAGAGCTGTACCTCTGTGTTTCTCTCGCATACCCCCCGTTCTCTTGCTCCTCCCCCCGTTCTCTTGCTCCTCCCCCCGTTCCCCTCCCGTTCTCTTGCTCCTCGCCCCCTCCCATTCTCTTGCTCCTCGCCCCCTCCCGTTCTCTCGCTCCTCGCCCCCCGTTCTCTCTTTCCTCGCCCCCCCGTTCTCTCTTTCCTCGCCCCCCCGTTCTCTTTCCTCGCCCCCCCGTTCTCTCTTTCCTCGCCCCCCCGTTCTCTCTTTCCTCGCCCCCCCGTTCTCTCTTTCCTCGCCCCCCCCGTTCTCTCTTTCCTCGCCCCCCCGTTCTCTCGCTCCTAGCCCCCCCGTTCTCTCGCCCCCCAACCTTCTCTCGCTCTTTGCCCCCCAACCTTCTCTCGCTCCTCGCCCCCCAACCTTCTCTCGCTCCTCGCCCCCCATCCTTCTCTCGCTCCTCGACCCCCCTCCCGTTCTCTCGCTCCTCGACCCCCCTCCCGTTCTCTCGCTCCTCGACCCCCCTCCCGTTCTCTCGCTCCTCGACTCCCCTCCCGTTCTCTCGCTCCTCGACCCCCCTCCCGTTCTCTCGCTCCTCGACCCCCCTCCCGTTCTCTCGCTCCTCGACCCCCCTCCCGTTCTCTCGCTCCTCGGCCCCCCTCCTGTTCTCTCGCTCCTCGGCCCCCCTCCCGTTCTCTCGCTCCTCGGCCCCCCTCCCGTTCTCTCGCTCCTCGGCCCCCCTCCCGTTCTCTCGCACCTCGCCCCCCTCCCGTTCTCTCGCACCTCGCCCCCCTCCCGTTCTCTCGCTCCTCGCCCCCCTCCCGTTCTCTCGCTCCTCGCCCCCCTCCCGTTCTCTCGCTCCTCGCCCCCCTCCCGTTCTCTCGCTCCTCGCCCCCCTCCCGTTCTCTCGCTCCTCGCCCCCCTCCCGTTCTCTCGCTCCTCGCCCCCCTCCCGTTCTCTCGCTCCTCGCCCCCCTCCCGTTCTCTCGCTCCTCGCCCCCCTCCCGTTCTCTCGCTCCTTGCCCCCCTCCCGTTCTCTCGCTCCTTGCCCCCCTCCCGTTCTCTCGCTCCTTGCCCCCCTCCCGTTCTCTCGCTCCTTGCCCCCCTCCCGTTCTCTCGCTCCTCGCCCCCCTCCCGTTGTCTCGCCCCCCAGCCGTTCTCTCGCTCCTCGCCCCCCAGCCGTTCTCTCGCTCCTCGCCCCCCAGCCGTTCTCTCGCTCCTCGCCCCCCCAGTTCTCTCGCTCCTCGCCTCCCCCGTTCTCTCTCTCCTCGCCTCCCCCCCCCCCCGTTCTCCCGCTCCCAGCTCCTCCTTCTCTCGCTCGCCCCCCCCCCCTCTGTCCCCCCCTCACATTTTTGGATTGCGCTCCCTGTAGGCTGCGGATGTCCCTGTGGAGTTTGACGAGCATCACCTTAGCGAGGTGCAGAACATGGCGTCCGCGGAGAAACTCGATGAGGTCCTGAACTCCATGATATCTAACAAGGTGGCCATAAAGGGTAGGTGGAGGGGCCTGGCGAGAAGGTTAATTAGAGCTGGGCAGGAAGATAATAGGGGACCTGGCGAGGGGGAGTAATGGGGGCTCCTGGTGAGTGGGAGTAATGGGGGTTGCAGGCTTGGGGAGATGTCTCTATTTACATAGTGTGTATCTGCAGGAAAGATTCACACTCCCATGGAGTATAAGGGGGAGCTGGCATCGTATGAGATGAGACTCAGGTACTGTATAACGCTCTGTCCTGCTCACTGTATACTCCTCTCCCCCCCTCCCCGTAACAGATTAGAGACCCTGACTGTGTATAACCCCTCCCCCGACGCAGCCTGACACTGTGTACGACCCCTCCCCCGACGCAGCCTGACACGGTGTACGACCCCTCCCCTGCCGCAGCCTGACGCTGTGTACGACCCCTCCACCGGCCGCAGCCTGACGCGGTGTACGACCCCTCCCCTGCCGCAGCCTGACGCGGTGTACGACCCCTCCCCTGCCGCAGCCTGACGCGGTGTACGACCCCTCCCCTGCCGCAGCCTGACGCGGTGTACGACCCCTCCCCTGCCGCAGCCTGACGCGGTGTACGACCCCTCCCCTGCCGCAGCCTGACGCGGTGTACGACCCCTCCCCTGCCGCAGCCTGACGCGGTGTACGACCCCTCCCCTGCCGCAGCCTGACGCGGTGTACGACCCCTCCCCTGCCGCAGCCTGACGCGGTGTACGACCCCTCCCCTGCCGCAGCCTGACGCGGTGTACGACCCCCTCCCCCGGCGCGCTGTACGACCCCCTCCCCCGGCGCGCTGTACGACCCCCTCCCCCGGCGCGCTGTACGACCCCCTTCCCCGGCGCGCTGTACGACCCCCTTCCCCGGCGCGCTGTACGACCCCCTCCCCCGACGCGCTGTACGACCCCCTCCCCCGACGCGCTGTACGACCCCCTCCCCCGACGCGCTGTACGACCCCCTCCCCCGACGCGCTGTACGACCCCCTCCCCCGACGCGCTGTACGACCCCCGACGCGCTGTACGACCCCCGACGCGCTGTACGACCCCCGACGCGCTGTACGGACCCCGACGCGCTGTACGGACCCCGACGCGCTGTACGGACCCCGACGCGCTGTACGACCCCGACGCGCTGTACGACCCCCGACGCGCTGTACGACCCCCGACGCGCTGTACGACCCCCGACGCGCTGTACGACCCCCGACGCGCTGTACGACCCCCGACGCGCTGTACGACCCCCGACGCGCTGTACGACCCCCGACGCGCTGTACGACCCCCGACGCGCTGTACGACCCCCGACGCGCTGTACGACCCCCTCCCCCGACGCGCTGTACGACCCCCTCCCCCGACGCGCTGTAAGACCCCCTCCCCCGACGCGCTGTATGACCCCTCCCCCGCCGCAGCCTGACGCGCTGTATGACCCCTCCCCCGCCGCAGCCTGACGCGCTGTATGACCCCTCCCCCGCCGCAGCTTGACGCGCTGTATGACCCCTCCCCTGCCGCAGCCTGACGCGCTGTATGACCCCTCCCCCGTCGCAGCCTGACGCGCTGTATGACCCCTCCCCCGTCGCAGCCTGACGCGCTGTACGACCCCTCCCCCGCCGCAGCCTGACGCACTGTATGACTCCTCCCCCGACATTGTATTTATGGCTCAATCCCAGATGTAACGCTGATCTCTTCCTCTCAGGCGGAAGTTGGATCTTTTTGCCAATGTGGTCCATGTGAACAGCCTTCCCGGTTACAAAACTCGACATAACAACCTGGATCTGGTGATAATCCGCGAGCAGACGGAGGGGGAGTACAGCTCACTGGAGCACGAGGTAATCCCTGGCGCAGTCACAAGCTACGAGGCAGGGCACGAGGCAGGGCACCAGGGGATCACCCGGTGCTTTACTTGCTGCTTTATAGGCCCTCTGTTTCTCCTCTTTTTATACACGTTCTGCACAGCCACAAAGTGCGTCGGGGGCCTGACCGCTTTATGGTACCAAGTGAAACATATTACACAAACGTTCAGGTCGTCCCCAGCCCTGTGAGTACTGCTTAGCTGATTAGAGACCCCCAAAAGGGAATTACAGACTGCGTTATATGAACACAGACTGATACATGAGGTAGAGAGCCCTGCTCACAGAGCTTACAATCTAGATAAAAGGGAATTACTGACTGTGTTATATGAACAGAGACAGACTGATACATGAGGTAGAGAGCCTTGCTCACAGAGCTTACAGTCTAAATACATGGGAATTACAGACTGTGTTATATGAACAGAGACAGACTGATACATGAGGTAGAGAGCCTTGCTCACAGAGCATACAATCTAGATAAAAGGGAATTACAGACTGCGTTATATGAACAGAGACAGAATGATACATGAGGTAGAGAGCCCTGCTCACAGAGCTTACAATCTAGATAAAAGGGAATTACAGACTGCCTTATATTAACAGAGACAGACTGATACATGAGGTAGAGAGCCTTGCTCACAGAGCTGACAATCTAGATAAAAGGTAATTACAGACTGTGTTATATGAACAGAGACAGACTGATACATGAGGTAGAGAGTCCTGCTCACAGAGCATACAATCTAGATAAAAGGGAATTACAGACTGCGTTATATTAACAGAGACAGACTGATACATGTAGGAGAGAGCCTTGCTCAGAGAGCCTTGCTCACAGAGCTTACAATCTAGATAAAAGGGAATTACAGACTGCGTTATATGAACAGAGACAGACTGATACATGAGGTAGAGAGCCTTGCTCACAGAGCTTACAATCTAGATAAAGGGAATTACAGACTGCGTTATATGAACAGAGACAAACTGATACATGAGGCAGAGAGCCTTGCTCACAGAGCTTACAATCTAGATAAAAGGGAATTACAGACTGTGTTATATGAACAGAGACAGACTGATACATGAGGTAGAGAGCCTTGCTCACAGAGCATACAATCTAAATAAAAGGGAATTACAGACTGCGTTATATGAACAGAGACAGACTGATACATGAGGTAGAGAGCCTTGCTCACAGAGCATACAATCTAGATAAAAGGGAATTACAGACTGCGTTATATGAACAGAGACAGACTGATACATGAGGTAGAGAACCTTGCTCACAGAGCATACAATCTAGATAAAAGGGAATTACAGACTGCCTTATATTAACAGAGACAGACTGATACATGAGGTAGAGAGCCTTGCTCACAGAGCCTTGCTCACAGAGCTTACAATCTAGATAAAAGGGAATTACAGACTGCGTTATATGAACAGAGACAGACTGATACATGAGGTAGAGAGCCTTGCTCACAGAGCATACAATCTAGATAAAAGGGAATTACAGACTGCGTTATATGAACAGAGACAGACTGATACATGAGGTAGAGAGCCTTGCTCACAGAGCATACAATCTAGATAAAAGGGAATTACAGACTGCGTTATATGAACAGAGACAGACTGATACATGAGGTAGAGAGCCTTGCTCACAGAGCATACAATCTAAATAAAAGGGAATTACAGACTGCGTTATATGAACAGAGACAGACTGATACATGAGGTAGAGAGCCTTGCTCACAGAGCATACAATCTAGATAAAAGGGAATTACAGACTGCGTTATATGAACAGAGACAGACTGATACATGAGGTAGAGAGCCTTGCTCACAGAGCATACAATCTAAATAAAAGGGAATTACAGACTGCGTTATATGAACAGAGACAGACTGATACATGAGGTAGAGAGCCTTGCTCACAGAGACAGACTGATACATGAGGTAGAGAGGCTTGCTCACAGAGCTTACAATCTAGATAAAAGGGAATTACAGACTGCGTTATATGAACAGAGACATACTGATACATGAGGTAGAGAGCCCTGCTCACAGATACAGACTGATACATGAGGTAGAGAGCCCTGCTCACAGATACAGACTGATACATGAGGTAGAGAGCCCTGCTCACAGATACAGACTGATACATGAGGTAGAGAGCCCTGCTCACAGATACAGACTGATACATGAGGTAGAGAGTCCTGCTCACAGAGACAGACTGATACATGAGGTAGAGAGCCCTGCTCACAGAGACAGACTGATACATGGGGTAGAGAGCCCTGCTCACAGATACAGACTGATACATGAGGTAGAGAGCCTTGCTCACAGAGCATACAATCTAGATAAAAGGGAATTACAGACTGCGTTATATGAACAGAGACAGACTGATACATGAGGTAGATAGCCTTGCTCACAGAGCATACAATCTAAATAAAAGGGAATTACAGACTGCGTTATATGAACAGAGACAGACTGATACATGAGGTAGAGAGCCTTGCTCACAGAGCATACAATCTAGATAAAAGGGAATTACAGACTGCGTTATATGAACAGAGACAGACTGATACATGAGGTAGAGAGCCTTGCTCACAGAGCATACAATCTAAATAAAAGGGAATTACAGACTGCGTTATATGAACAGAGACAGACTGATACATGAGGTAGAGAGCCTTGCTCACAGAGACAGACTGATACATGAGGTAGAGAGGCTTGCTCACAGAGCTTACAATCTAGATAAAAGGGAATTACAGACTGCGTTATATGAACAGAGACAGACTGATACATGAGGTAGAGAGCCTTGCTCACAGAGCTTACAATCTCGATAAAAGGGAATTACAGACTGCGTTATATGAACTGAGACAGACTTATACATGAGGTAGAGAGCCCTGCTCACAGAGACAGACTGATACATGAGGTAGAGAGCCCTGCTCACAGAGACAGACTGATACATGAGGTAGAGAGCCCTGCTCACAGATACAGACTGATACATGAGGTAGAGAGCCCTGCTCACAGATACAGACTGATACATGAGGTAGAGAGCCCTGCTCACAGATACAGACTGATACATGAGGTAGAGAGTCCTGCTCACAGAGGCAGACTGATACATGAGGTAGAGAGTCCTGCTCACAGAGACAGACTGATACATGAGGTAGAGAGCCCTGCTCACAGAGACAGACTGATACATGGGGTAGAGAGCCCTGCTCACAGATACAGACTGATACATGAGGTAGAGAGCCCTGCTCACAGATACAGACTGATACATGAGGTAGAGAGTCCTGCTCACAGAGACAGACTGATACATGAGGTAGAGAGCCCTGCTCACAGAGACAGACTGATACATGGGGTAGAGAGCCCTGCTCACAGATACAGACTGATACATGAGGTAGAGAGCCCTGCTCACAGATACAGACTGATACATGAGGTAGAGAGCCCTGCTCACAGATACAGACTGATACATGAGGTAGAGAGCCCTGCTCACAGATACAGACTGATACATGAGGGAGAGAGCCCTGCTCACAGATACAGACTAATACATGAGGTAGTGAGCTCTTCTTGTACCCTGCAGTAGACGTTCAGCTTTGCTTTCTCGTAGTACGTTTGGTGTATTTATGAAACATGGTTACTGGTTGTAGCCAAGGATTAGGTAGCGATTCTCCATTCTTATTTTGTTGATGTCGCCAGATGGGGGTGAAGATTAGAGAAGTTAAACAAAGCTCAAACCGATGAGTTTGGATTGTAACTGGACTAGTTTTCTCTTTCGAGTTTAGATCGGAGGCTTATAATTTGGCCACGAATGGCTGTATCAGTCTTTGTGAGCACAGATATTGCATGATCTAGAACCGAATGATTATTGAAAATAGAAATAGTCAAATTTTGAGGAGACAGTCTTGTTTGGCTCTCTGCCTTGGTGTTTCCGGGGTCGCTCTTGTTTGGCTCTCTGCCTTGGTGTTTCCGGGGTCGCTCTTGTTTGGCTCTCTACCTCGGTGTTCCGTGGTCGCTCTTGTTTGGCTCTCTGCCTCGGTGTTTCCGTGGTCGCTCTTGTTTGGCTCTCTGCCTCGGTGTTTCCGGCGTCGCTCTTGTTTGTTCTCTGCCTTGGTGTTTCCGTGGTCGCTCTTGTTTGTTCTCTGCCTTGGTGTGTCCGGGGTCGCTCTTGTTTGTTTGGCTCTCTGCCTTGGAGTTTCTGGGGTCGCTCTTGTTTGTTTGGCTCTCTGCCTTGGTGTTTCCGTGGTCGCTCTTGTTTGTTCTCTGCCTTGGTGTGTCCGGGGTCGCTCTTGTTTGTTTGGCTCTCTGCCTTGGTGTTTCCGGGGTCGCTCTTGTTTGGCTCTCTGCCTTGGTGTGTCCGGGGTCGCTCTTGTTTGGCTCTCTGCCTCGGTGTTTCCGGGGTCGCTCTTGTTTGTTTGGCTCTCTGCCTCGGTGTTTCCGGGGTCGCTCTTGTTTGTTTGGCTCTCTGCCTCGGTGTTTCCGGGGTCGCTCTTGTTTGTTTGGCTCTCTGCCTTGGTGTTTCCGGGGTCGCTCTTGTTTGTTTGGCTCTCTGCCTCGGTGTTTCTGGGGTCGCTCTTGTTTGTTTGGCTATCTGCCTTGGTGTTTCCGGGGTCGCTCTTGTTTGTTTGGCTCTCTGCCTCGGTGTTTCCGGGGTCGCTCTTGTTTGTTTGGCTCTCTGCCTCGGTGTTTCCGGGGTCGCTCTTGTTTGTTTGGCTCTCTGCCTCGGTGTTTCCGGGGTCGCTCTTGTTTGTTTGGCTCTCTGCCTCGGTGTTTCCGGGGTCGCTCTTGTTTGTTTGGCTCTCTGCCTCTGTGTTTCTGGGGTCGCTCTTGTTTGTTTGGCTCTTTGCCTTGGTGTTTCCGGGGTCGCTCTTGTTTGTTTGGCTCTCTGCCTTGGTGTTTCCGGGGTCGCTCTTGTTTGTTTGGCTCTCTGCCTTGGTGTTTCCGGGGTCGCTCTTGTTTGTTTGGCTCTTTGCCTTGGTGTTTCCGTGGTCGCTCTTGTTTGTTCTCTGCCTTGGTGTGTCCGGGGTTGCTCTTGTTTGTTTGGCTCTCTGCCTTGGAGTTTCTGGGGTCGCTCTTGTTTGTTTGGCTCTCTGCCTTGGTGTTTCCGTGGTCGCTCTTGTTTGTTCTCTGCCTTGGTGTGTCCAGGGTCGCTCTTGTTTGTTTGGCTCTCTGCCTTGGTGTTTCCTGGGTCGCTCTTGTTTGGCTCTCTGCCTTGGTGTGTCCGGGGTCGCTCTTGTTTGGCTCTCTGCCTCGGTGTTTCCGGGGTCGCTCTTGTTTGTTTGGCTCTCTGCCTCGGTGTTTCCGGGGTCGCTCTTGTTTGTTTGGCTCTCTGCCTTGGTGTTTCCGGGGTCGCTCTTGTTTGTTTGGCTCTCTGCCTCGGTGTTTCTGGGGTCGCTCTTGTTTGTTTGGCTCTCTGCCTTGGTGTTTCCGGGGTCGCTCTTGTTTGTTTGGCTCTCTGCCTCGGTGTTTCCGGGGTCGCTCTTGTTTGTTTGGCTCTCTGCCTTGGTGTTTCCGGGGTCGCTCTTGTTTGTTTGGCTCTCTGCCTCGGTGTTTCCGGGGTCGCTCTTGTTTGTTTGGCTCTCTGCCTCGGTGTTTCCGGGGTCGCTCTTGTTTGTTTGGCTCTCTGCCTCTGTGTTTCTGGGGTCTCTCTTGTTTGTTTGGCTCTCTGCCTTGGTGTTTCCGGGGTCGCTCTTGTTTGTTTGGCTCTCTGCCTTGGTGTTTCCGGGGTCGCTCTTGTTTGTTTGGCTCTCTGCCTCGGTGTTTCCGGGGTCGCTCTTGTTTGTTTGGCTCTCTGCCTTGGTGTTTCCGGGGTCGCTCTTGTTTGTTTGGCTCTCTGCCTTGGTGTTTCCGGGGTCGCTCTTGTTAGTTTGGCTCTCTGCCTTGGTGTTTCCGGGGTCGCTCTTGTTTGGCTCTCTGCCTTGGTGTTTCCGGGGTCGCTCTTGTTTGTTTGGCTCTCTGCCTCGGTGTTTCCGGGGTCGCTCTTGTTTGGCTCTCTGCCTTGGTGTTTCCGGGGTCGCTCTTGTTTGTTTGGCTCTCTGCCTCGGTGTTTCCGGGGTCGCTCTTGTTTGTTTGGCTCTCTGCCTTGGTGTTTCTGGGGTCGCTCTTGTTTGTTTGTTCTCTGCCTTGGTGTTTCCGTGGTCGCTCTTGTTTGGCTCTCTGCCTTGGTGTTTCCGGGGTCGCTCTTGTTAGTTTGGCTCTCTGCCTCGGTGTTTCCGGGGGCGCTCTTGTTTGGCTCTCTGCCTCGGTGTTTCCTGGGTCGCTCTTGTTTGGCTCTCTGCCTCGGTGTTTCCGGGGTCGCTCTTGTTTGGCTCTCTGCCTCGGTGTTTCCGGGGTCGCTCTTGTTTGGCTCTCTGCCTTGGTGTTTCCGGGGTCGCTCTTGTTTGTTTGGCTCTCTGCCTTGGTGTTTCCGGGGTCGCTCTTGTTTGGCTCTTCCTCGGTGTTTCCGGGGTCGCTCTTGTTTGGCTCTCTGCCTCGGTGTTTCCGTGGTCGCTCTTGTTTGGCTCTCTGCCTCGGTGTTTCCGGCGTCGCTCTTGTTTGTTCTCTGCCTTGGTGTTTCCGTGGTCGCTCTTGTTTGTTCTCTGCCTTGGTGTGTCCGGGGTCGCTCTTGTTTGTTTGGCTCTCTGCCTTGGAGTTTCTGGGGTCGCTCTTGTTTGTTTGGCTCTCTGCCTTGGTGTTTCCGTGGTCGCTCTTGTTTGTTCTCTGCCTTGGTGTGTCCGGGGTCGCTCTTGTTTGTTTGGCTCTCTGCCTTGGTGTTTCCGGGGTCGCTCTTGTTTGGCTCTCTGCCTTGGTGTGTCCGGGTCGCTCTTGTTTGGCTCTCTGCCTTGGTGTGTCCGGGGTCGCTCTTGTTTGGCTCTCTGCCTTGGTGTTTCCGGGGTCGCTCTTGTTTGGCTCTCTGCCTCGGTGTTTCCGGGGTCGCTCTTGTTTGGCTCTCTGCCTCGGTGTTTCCGGGGTCGCTCTTGTTTGGCTCTCTGCCTTGGTGTTTCCGGGGTCGCTCTTGTGTGGGGGAACGTCCTGCGCCATCTGTACCTGTTTCTGCATGCCACCATGCTGAGTACTAACCTCCATGTCTTTTATTTTATTCCCAGAGTGTCAGCGGCGTTATCGAGTGTCTGAAGATAATCACTAGAGAGAAGTCCAATCGCATTGCCAAGTTCGCCTTTGACTACGCCACCAAGAAAGGTCGATCCAAAGTCACTGCCGTCCATAAAGCAAACATCATGTAAGGGAAGAGGAACGCGTGGGGCTGCTCCTTCTTCAGGAGGCGGCACAGTTCAGTCATGTCAGTCATAAGTTCTGATTGAAAGATTGTACACTTTATAAATATAAATTTGAAAGAATACAGAGCTCTCTTGGCTCCATATAGAACTATCTAGGGATCGAATCTGACCCAACATGGCCCCCCTTCTCGATAGAAGTTATACAGAGCAAAGATTCTAAACAACCTGTCCTCCCCCTGATAGAGCTATACAGAGCAAAGATTCTAAACAACATGTCCGCCCCCTGATAGAGCTATACAGAGCAAAGATTCTAAACAACATGTCCGCCCCCTGATAGAGCTATACAGAGCAAAGATTCTAAACAACATGTCCACCCCCTGATAGAGCTATACAGAGCAAAGATTCTAAACAACATGTCCGCCCCCTGATAGAGCTATACAGAGCAAGGATTCTAAACAACATGTCTGCCCCCTGATAGAGCTATACAGAGCAAAGATTCTAATCAACATGTCCGCCTCTGATAGAGCTATACAGAGCAAAGATTCTAATCAACATTTCCCCCCCCTGATAGAGCTATACAGAGCAAAGATTCTAAACAACATGTCCGCCCCCTGATAGAGCTATACAGAGCAAAGATTCTAAACAACATGTCCTCCCCCTGATAGCGCTATATAGAACAAAGATTCTAAACAACATGTCCGCCCCCTGATAGAGCTATACAGAGCAAAGATTCTAAACAACATGTCCTCACCCTGATAGAGCTATACAGAGCAAAGATTCTAAACAACATGTCCGCCCCCTGATAGCGCTATATAGAACAAAGATTCTAAACAACAGGTCCACCCCCTTATAGAGCTATACAGAGCAAAGAGGAATAAGGTTCTTTATTTGGAGTCTTTCCTTAAATTTCCTTCATTTCTATTTAAAATACTGGACATCACCCTGTGACTTGATAGGCAGATTGTTCTTTGTTCTCAGTGTGGTCTGTTCATGTTCCTCTTTGTAAAGGAAATTGGGAGACGGGCTGTTCCTGCAGTGCTGTAAGGAAGTGGCCGAGTTATACCCAAGGATACAGTTTGATACCATGATAATAGACAACTGCTGCATGCAGGTAAATCAACAGCTCCGTACAGTGTGTCACCCTGCAGTGGGAGGGGCAGACTGTGTCCCATACCTCCCTCTTGTCTGTGTCACCCTGCAGTGGGAGGGTCAGACTCTTTGTCCCATACCTCCCTCCTGTCTGTCTCACCCTACAGTGGGAGTGACAGACTCCGTGTCCCATACCTCCCTTCTGTCTGTGTCACCCTGCAGTGGGAGGGGCAGACTCCGTGTCCCATAGCTCCCTTCTGTCTTTCGCCCTGCAGTGGGAGGGGCAGACTCCGTGTCCCATACCTCCCTCCTGTCTGTGTCACCCTGCAGTGGGAGGGGCAGACTCTGTGCCGCATAGCTCCCTTCTGTCTGTCGCCCTGCAGTAGGAGGGTTAATCTCTGTGCCCCATAGCTCCTTTCTGTCTGTCACCCTGCAGTGGGAGGGGCAGACTCTGTGTCCCATAGCTCCCTCCTGTCACTGGGAATTTAGCATGGCGTGACTGCCCCCTGCCTGTATTTTTGTGCTATGCATTCTCTTCTCTCGGCAGTTGGTGCAGAATCCTTACCAGTTTGATGTGCTGGTGATGCCGAACCTGTATGGTAATATCATTGATAACCTTGCTGCCGGGTTGGTTGGTGGAGCCGGCGTGGTCCCTGGGGAGAGTTACAGTGCGGAATATGCTGTGTTTGAAACGGTGAGTTGATTGTGGGGTGGTCCTGCTTTGGGGGCAGATTCTGTGGTGTCTTTCATCAGGTGGTGATGTCACACACTGGTGCATTGTGGGAGCTCAGTATTCACACACTCTACTTACAGGGCGCCCGCCATCCCTTCGCCCAGGCTGTTGGCAGGAACATTGCCAACCCCACCGCCATGTTACTGACGGCCACCAACATGCTGAGGCATCTCAAGTGAGTGTGGCGTCTGCCCCGAGGGGTGCTGGATACGGCACTGTGGTTTCCAAAATTCATCTCTTCATCTCTCTTTCAGCCTTGAGTTTCACTCCAACCTCATCTCTGATGCCGTGAAGAAAGTGATCAAGCAAGGAAAGGTAATGACCATTTACTGATTTATACTCCTCAAGGTGATCCGCGCTCTGATTTACTGTATAATATATCACATTAACCCCGCAACGCCCTCTATATACCGTATTAACCCCTCGCTCTGATTTACTGTATAATATATCACATTAACCCCTCAATGCCCGCTATATACCGTATTAACCCCTCGCTCTGATTTACTGTATAATATATTACATTAACCCCTCAATGCCCTCTATATACCGTATTAACCTCTCGCTCTGATTTACTGTATAATATATCACATTAACCCCTCAATGCCCTCTATATACCGTATTAACCTCTCGCTCTGATTTACTG
The DNA here is from genome assembly GCA_036172795.1 of Pelodytes ibericus. Taxonomy (NCBI): domain Eukaryota; kingdom Metazoa; phylum Chordata; class Amphibia; order Anura; family Pelodytidae; genus Pelodytes; species Pelodytes ibericus. The sequence continues at coordinate 194,919,856 of CM069863.1, forward strand.
TATAATATATTACATTAACCCCTCAATGCCCTCTATATACCGTATTAACCTCTCGCTCTGATTTACTGTATAATATATCACATTAACCCCTCAATGGCCGCTATATACCGTATTAACCTCTCGCTCTGATTTACTGTATAATATATTACATTAACCCCTCAATGCCCGCTATATACCGTATTAACCTCTCGCTCTGATTTACTGTATAATATATCACATTAACCCCTCAATGCCCTCTATATACCGTATTAACCCCTCGCTCTGATTTACTGTATAATATATCACATTAACCCCTCATTGCCCTCTATATACCGTATTAACCCCTCGCTCTGATTTACTGTATAATATATCACATTAACCCCTCAATGCCCTCTATATACCGTATTAACCTCTCGCTCTGATTTACTGTATAATATATTACATTAACCCTGCAATGCCTGCTATATACCGTATTAACCTCTCGCTCTGATTTACTGTATAATATATTACATTAACCCCTCAATGCCCGCTATATACCGTATTAACCCCTCGCTCTGATTTACTGTATAATATATTACATTAACCCTGCAATGCCTGCTATATACCGTATTAACCTCTCGCTCTGATTTACTGTATAATATATTACATTAACCCCTCAATGCCCTCTATATACCGTATTAACCCCTCGCTATGATTTACTGTATAATATATTACATTAACCCTGCAATGCCTGCTATATACCGTATTAACCTCTCGCTCTGATTTACTGTATAATATATTACATTAACCCCTCAATGCCCTCTATATACCGTATTAACCCCTCGCTATGATTTACTGTATAATATATTACATTAACCCTGCAATGCCCTCTATATACCGTATTAACCCCTCGCTCTGATTTACTGTATAATATATTACATTAACCCCTCAATGCCCGCTATATACCGTATTAACCTCTCGCTCTGATTTACTGTATAATATATTACATTAACCCAGCAATGCCCTCTATATACCGTATTAACCTCTCGCTCTGATTTACTGTATAATATATTACATTAACCCCTCAATGCCCTCTATATACCGTATTAACCTCTCGCTCTGATTTACTGTATAATATATCACATTAACCTCTCAATGCCCACTATATACCGTATTAACCTCTCGCTCTGATTTACTGTATAATATATCACATTAACCCTGCAATGCCCTCTATATACCGTATTAACCTCTCGCTCTGATTTAATGTATAATATATTACATTAACCCTGCAATGCCCTCTATATACCGTATTAACCCCTCGCTCTGATTTACTGTATAATATATCACATTAACCCCTCAATGCCCGCTATATACTGTATTAACCTCTCGCTCTGATTTACTGTATAATATATTACATTAACCCTGCAATGCCCTCTATATACCGTATTAACCCCTCGCTCTGATTTACTGTATAATATATTACATTAACCCTGCAATGCCCACTATATACCGTATTAACCTCTCGCTCTGATTTACTGTATAATATATCACATTAACCCCTCAATGCCCACTATATACCGTATTAACCTCTCGCTCTGATTTACTGTATAACATATCACATTAACCCTGCAATGCCCTCTATATACCGTAATAACCCCGCGCTCTGATTTACTGTATAATATATCACATTAACCCCTCAATGCCCGCTATATACCGTATTAACCCCTCGCTCTGATTTACTGTATAATATATTACATTAACCCTGCAATGCCCTCTATATACCGTATTAACCTCTCGCTCTGATTTACTGTATAATATATTACATTAACCCTGCAATGCCCTCTAAATACCTTATTAACCCCGCGCTCTGATTTACTGTATAATATATCACATTAACCCCGCAATGCCCTCTATATACCGTATTAACCTCTCGCTCTGATTTACTGTATAATATATTACATTAACCCTGCAATGCCCTCTATATACCGTATTAAGCCCGCGCTCTTATTTACTGTATAATATATTACATTAACCCTGCAGTGCCCTCTATATACCGTATTAACCCCGCGCTCTGATTTACTGTATAATATATCACATTAACCCCTCCATGCCCACTATATACCGTATTAACCTCTTGCTCTGATTTACTGTATAATATATCACATTAACCCTGCAATGCCAGCTATATACCGTATTAACCCCGCGCTCTTATTTACTGTATAATATATTACATTAACCCTGCAGTGCCCTCTATATACCGTATTAACCCCGCGCTCTGATTTACTGTATAATATATCACATTAACCCCTCAATGCCCACTATATACCGTATTAACCCCGCGCTCTGATTTACTGTATAATATATCACATTAACCCCTCAATGCCCACTATATACCGTATTAACCCCGTGCTCTGATTTACTGTATAATATATCACATTAACCCCTCAATGCCCGCTATATACCGTATTAACCCGTGCTCTGATTTACTGTATAATATATCACATTAACCCTGCAATGCCCTCAATATACCGTATTAACCTCTTGCTCTGATTTACTGTATAATATATCACATTAACCCCTCAATGCCCGCTATATACTGTATTAACCTCTCGCTCTGATTTACTGTATAATATATCACATTAACCCTGCAATGCTCTCTATATACCGTATTAACCTCTCGCTCTGATTTACTGTATAATATATCACATTAACCCTGCAATGCCCTCTAAATACCGTTTTAACCTCTCGCTCTGATTTACTGTATAATATATCACATTAACCCCGCAATGCCCGCTATATACCGTATTAACCCCGCGCTCTGATTTGCTGTATAATATATCACATTAACCCCTCAATGGCCGCTATATACCGTATTAACCTCTCGCTCTGATTTACTGTATAATATATCACATTAACCCCGCAATGCCCGCTATATACTGTATTAACCTCTCGCTCCGATTTACTGTATGATATATTACATTAACCCTGCAATGCCCTCTAAATACCTTATTAACCCCGCGCTCTGATTTACTGTATAATATATCACATTAACCCCGCAATGCCCTCTATATACCGTATTAACCTCTCGCTCTGATTTACTGTATAATATATTACATTAACCCTGCAATGCCCTCTATATACCGTATTAAGCCCGCGCTCTTATTTACTGTATAATATATTACATTAACCCTGCAGTGCCCTCTATATACCGTATTAACCCCGCGCTCTGATTTACTGTATAATATATCACATTAACCCCTCCATGCCCACTATATACCGTATTAACCTCTTGCTCTGATTTACTGTATAATATATCACATTAACCCTGCAATGCCAGCTATATACCGTATTAACCCCGCGCTCTTATTTACTGTATAATATATTACATTAACCCTGCAGTGCCCTCTATATACCGTATTAACCCCGCGCTCTGATTTACTGTATAATATATCACATTAACCCCTCAATGCCCACTATATACCGTATTAACCCCGCGCTCTGATTTACTGTATAATATATCACATTAACCCCTCAATGCCCACTATATACCGTATTAACCCCGTGCTCTGATTTACTGTATAATATATCACATTAACCCCTCAATGCCCGCTATATACCGTATTAACCCGTGCTCTGATTTACTGTATAATATATCACATTAACCCTGCAATGCCCTCAATATACCGTATTAACCTCTTGCTCTGATTTACTGTATAATATATCACATTAACCCCTCAATGCCCGCTATATACTGTATTAACCTCTCGCTCTGATTTACTGTATAATATATCACATTAACCCTGCAATGCTCTCTATATACCGTATTAACCTCTCGCTCTGATTTACTGTATAATATATCACATTAACCCTGCAATGCCCTCTAAATACCGTTTTAACCTCTCGCTCTGATTTACTGTATAATATATCACATTAACCCCGCTATATACCGTATTAACCCCGCGCTCTGATTTGCTGTATAATATATCACATTAACCCCTCAATGGCCGCTATATACCGTATTAACCTCTCGCTCTGATTTACTGTATAATATATCACATTAACCCCGCAATGCCCGCTATATACTGTATTAACCTCTCGCTCCGATTTACTGTATGATATATTACATTAACCCTGCAATGCCCGCTATATACCGTATTAACCTCTCGCTCTGATTTACTGTATAATATATCACATTAACCCCTCAATGGCCGCTATATACCGTATTAACCTCTCGCTCTGATTTACTGTATAATATATCACATTAACCCCGCAATGCCCGCTATATACCGTATTAACCTCTCGCTCTGATTTAATGTATAATATATTACATTAACCCTGCAATGCCCGCTATATACCGTATTAACCTCTCGCTCTGATTTAATGTATAATATATTACATTAACCCCTCAATGCCCGCTATATACCGTATTAACCTCTCGCTCTGATTTACTGTATGATATATTACATTAACCCTGCAATGCCCTCTATATACCGTATTAACCTCTCGCTCTGATTTACTGTATAATATATTACATTAACCCCTCAATGCCCGCTATATACCGTATTAACCTCTCGCTCTGATTTACTGTATAATATATTACATTAACCCCTCAATGCCCGCTATATACCGTATTAACCTCTCGCTCTGATTTACTGTATGATATATTACATTAACCCTGCAATGCCCTCTATATACCGTATTAACCTCTCGCTCTGATTTACTGTATAATATATTACATTAACCCTGCAATGCCCGCTATATACCGTATTAACCTCTCGCTCTGATTTACTGTATAATATATCACATTAACCCTGCAATGCCCTCTATATACCGTATTAACCCTGCGCTCTGATTTACTGTATAATATATCACATTAACCCCGCAATGCCTGCTATATACCATATTAACCCCACAACTGTTGATATAGAATAAAAAAGGATTTAATGAAAGAATACAAATAAATACTTATTGAGTCCTCTTTGCTCTGTATAGCTCTTTCAGGGGGCGGACATGTCCACCCCCTGATAGAGCAAAGATTCGAAACATGTCCGTCCCTGATAGCTATACCAAAAATACATTCTAAACAACACGTCCCCCCCGATAGAGCTATAAAGAGCAAAAATTCTAAACATGTCCTCCACCTGATAGAGCTATACAGAGCAAAGATTGTAAACAACATGTCTGCCGTGATAGAGCTATATTGAGCAAAGATTCTAATCAACATGTCCGCCCTCTGATAGAGCTATACAGAGCAAAGATTCTAAACATGTCTGCCCCCTGATAGAACTATACAGAGCAAAGAACTATACAGAGCAAAGATTCTAAACATGTCAGCCCCCTGATAGAGCTATACAGAGCAAAGATTCTAAACATGTCCGCCCCCTGATAGAGCTATACAGAGCAAAGATTCTAAACATGTCCGCCCCCTGATAGAGCTATACAGAGCAAAGATTCAAAAACAACATATCCGCCCCCTGATAGAGATATACAGAGCAAAGATTCTAAACAGCATGTCCACCCCCTGATAGAACTATATAGAGCAAAGATTCTAAACAACATGTTCGCCCCCTGATAGAGCTATACAGAGCAAAGATTCTAAACATGTCTGCCCCCTGATAGAGCTATACAGAGCAAAGAGTCTAAACATCATGTCTACCCCCTGATAGAGCTATACAGAGCAAAGATTCTAAACAACATGTCCACCCCCTGATAGAGCTATACAGAGCAAAGATTCTAAACACCATGCTCGTCCCCTGATAGAGCTATACAGAGCAAAGATTCTAACCAACTTGTCCGCCCCTGATAGAGCTATACAGAGCAAAGATTCTAAACACCATGTCCGCCCCCTGATAGAGCTATACAAAGCAAAGATTCTAAACAACATGTCCGCCCCCTGATAGAGCTATACAGAGCAAAGATTCTAAACAACATGTCGCCCCCTGATAGAGCTATACAGAGCAAAGATTCTAACCAACATGTCCGCCCCTGATAGAGCTATACAGAGCAAAGATTCTAACCAACATGTCCGCCCCTGATAGAGCTATACAGAGCAAAGATTCTAAACAACATGTCCGCCCCTGATAGAGCTATACAGAGCAAAGAGCGCTCATTATGCTTTATTTGTATTCTTTCACTGAAGCATGCTGCTGTCAAAAACTTGATTATACACGTGATTTAGATAAGCTGAGATCTCTCATATAGTAAGTTTCCTGACGGAAGTGACCCCGCCCCATATCACCTATTATTACATCATCTCTTTCATATTCTTTCATCATGTTCTTTTCATCCGCCATGTTTTCTTCCCCACTATCCACTTCACGTGTGTCTCGCTCCCTCAGGTGCGCACTCGTGATATGGGCGGTTACTCCACCACCACCGACTTCATCAAGACTGTGATTGACAGCTTGCATGCTCGCTACGTCCATTAGTACCAGCCCATCCTCGTGGGCGGGGCCTCATCCGCCATCTCTCCATTCACCATTACATTGTCCTCCAGAACTCGGCATGTGTCCCCTGTCGGCCTGTGTTAACTCTGCAATTTATAAGGAAAGACTGGAGTTCAGGAGCCCGTCTGTCTGTAGTCCATTAATGTGAATAAATGACTCTGCTTGGTTACTGCTGGGTGTCTGCTAAAGATTTACTGTATCACGTGTGGAAATTAGAGTTAGGACCACTGCCCCCATCTCAAGGCCAACTGTCAGCAAAACCATTTAACCATTTTAAAATATCTACACATCATCCAATCTTTCAGTGAAATAATGTTTTAATGTAAGAATCAGGGGGCGGACATGTTGTTTAGAATCTTTTCTCTGTATAGCTCTATCAGGGGCAGACATGTTTAGAATCTTTGCTCTGTATAGCTCTATCGCGGGGGGGGGGGCATGTTTATATTCTTTGCTCTGTATAGCTCTATCGGGGGGGGGACATGTTGGTTAGAATCTTTGCTCTGTATAGCTCTATCAGGGGGCGGACATGTTGGTTAGAATCTTTGCTCTGTATAGTTCTATCAGGGGTTGGACATGTTGGTTAGATTCTTTGCTGTGTATAGCTCTATCAGGGAGCAGACATGTTATTTAGAATCTTTGCTCTGTATAGCTCTATCAGGGGGCGGACATGTTGTTTAGAATCTTTGCTCTGTATAGTTCTATCAGGGGTCGGACATGTTGGTTAGATTCTTTGCTGTGTATAGCTCTATCAGGGAGCAGACATGTTATTTAGAATCTTTGCTCTGTATAGCTCTATCAGGGGGCGGACATGTTGGTTAGAATCTTTGCTCTGTATAGCTCTATCAGGGGGCGGACATGTTGGTTAGAATCTTTGCTCTGTATAGCTCTATCAGGGGGCGGACATGTTGGTTAGAATCTTTGCTCTGTATAACTCTATCAGGGGGCGGACATGTTGGTTAGAATCTTTGCTCTGTATAGCTCTATCAGGGGGCGGACATGTTGGTTAGAATCTTTGCTCTGTATAACTCTATCAGGGGGCGGACATGTTGGTTAGAATCTTTGCTCTGTATAGCTCTATCAGGGGGCGGACATGTTGGTTAGAATCTTTGCTCTGTATAGCTCTATCAGGGGGCGGACATGTTTAGAATCTTTGCTCTGAATAGCTCTATCAGGGGGCGGACATGTTGTTTAGAATCTTTGCTCTGTATAGCTCTATCAGGGGGAGGACATGTTGTTTAGAATCTTTGCTCTGTATAGCTCTATCAGGGGCAGACATGTTGTTTAGAATCTTTGCTCTGTATAGCTCTATCAGGGGCAGACATGTTGTTTAGAATCTTTGCTCTGTATAGCTCTATCAGGGGGAGGACATGTTGTTTAGATTCTTTGCTGTGTATAGCTCCATCAGGGGCAGACATTTTGTTTAGAATCTTTGCTCTGTATAGCTCTATCAGGGGAGGACATGTTGTTTAGATTATTTGCTGTGTATAGCTCCATCAGGGGCAGACATGTTGTTTAGAATCTTTGCTCTGTGTTGCTCTATCAGGGGTCGGACATGTTGTTTAGATTCTTTGCTGTGTATAACTCTATCAGGGGGTGGACATGTTGTTGTTTAGATTTTTTGCTGTGTATAGCTCCATCAGGGGCAGACATGTTGTTTAGACTCTTGGGCCATCTGACACCTCATGTCTGATAGAGCTATACAGAGCAGAGAGGGCTCAGTAAGGTGCTTTATTTGTGTTCTTTCATTATAAAGCATTACTATCTCATTACTTGATGCAATATATCCCTTAGATGTTCTTTTTTTCATTATGATGGGGAGTGATCCTGGGGATCTCATAGTGGTCACTGGGCTGACTGGTGCCAAGTGTTCTAAGAATATAACAGTGATCTGATGTGAAATGTCTGATTTCAATATCACTAGTGACTATTAAATCACATTTACTTCCTTCTTAACGTTCGTTGACTATTATTTGACCTCTGTGTCCTGCTGTCACCTGAGCTTTCAGTCTGATATGTTTTATCCCCCTCTCCCTTCTCTCCTCCGAGCTGTACATATTAAGGGCTTTCAGTCTGATATGTTTTATCCCCTCTCCCTTCTCTCCTCCAAGCTGTACATATTAAGGGATTTCAGTCTATGTTTTATCCCCCTCTCCCTTCTCTCCTCCGAGATGTACATATTAAGGGCTTTCAGTCTGATATGTTTTATCCCCTCTCCCTTCTCTCCTCCAAGCTGTACATATTAAGGGATTTCAGTCTATGTTTTATCCCCCTCTCCCTTCTCTCCTCCAAGCTGTACATATTAAGGGATTTCAGTCTATGTTTTATCCCCCTCTCCCTTCTCTCCTCCGAGATGTACATATTAAGGGCTTTCAGTCTGATATGTTTTATCCCCCTCTCCCCTCTCTCCTCTGACCTGTACATATTAAGGGCTTTCAGTCTGATTTGTTTTATCCCCCTCTCCCTTCTCTCCTCCGAGCTGTACATATTAAGGGCTTTCAGTCTGATGTGTTTTATCCCCTCTCCCTTCTCTCCTCCGAGCTGTACATATTAAGGGCTTTCAGTCTGATATGTTTTATCCCCTCTCCCTTCTCTCCTCCGAGCTGTTCATATTAATTGCTTTCAGTCTGATATGTTTTATCCCCTCTCCCTTCTCTCCTCCGAGCTGTACATATTAAGGGCTTTCAGTCTGATATGTTTTATCCCCTCTCCCTTCTCTCCTCCGAGCTGTTCATATTAATTGCTTTCAGTCTGATATGTTTTATCCCCTCTCCCTTCTCTCCTCCGAGCTGTACATATTAAGGGCTTTCAGTCTGATATGTTTTATCCACTCTCCCTTCTCTCCTCCAAGCTGTACATATTAAGGACTTTCAGTCTGATATGTTTTATCCCCTCTCCCTTCTCTCCTCCGAGCTGTTCATATTAATTGCTTTCAGTCTGATATGTTTTATCCCCTCTCCCTTCTCTCCTCCGAGCTGTACATATTAAGGGCTTTCAGTCTGATATGTTTTATCCCCTCTCCCTTCTCTCCTCCGAGCTGTTCATATTAATTGCTTTCAGTCTGATATGTTTTATCCCCTCTCCCTTCTCTCCTCCAAGCTGTACATATTAAAGACTTTCAGTCTGATATGTTTTATTCCCCTCTACCTTCTCTCCTCCAAGCTGTACATATTAAGGGCTTTCAGTCTGATATGTTTTATCCACTCTCCCTTCTCTCCTCCAAGCTGTACATATTAAGGGCTTTCAGTCTGATATGTTTTATCCCCCTCTCCGTCAGCAAGAAAATTAAGTTCTGTTTAATAGATATAAAGCACTGTATTGTTATCTTTGCTCCATATAGCTCTGTCAGGGGGCAGACATTCTTTAGAAGCATGATCTGATCCAACATGTCTGCCCCTGGTAGAGCTATACAAAGTAAAGAGGGCTCCGTAATGTACTTGATATTCTTTCAAGTAAGATTTCTATTTAAAATGTCTAAATTTAGTGCAATCCTTCAATTATACAGAACTTAAAGGACAATTGTCTGCAATAAATTTAAAGGGGAAAAACTGTATCACCTAAACATTGTTTTTTACTGAGAATGTAGAGAATAAAATATTAAATGATCTATACATTGTGTTAGCAAATTAGGAGATCAGTCATTTTCTTTGAGAGCCAGACACGGAAACATAATGCAATAATAATGTGATTGGATAAACAGGGAGGGAAACTGTGCTGCCAGTATATTAAACTGTGCTGCCAGTATATTAAACTGTACTGCCGGTATATTTGGGAAATTCATGTACGGCACGTACAATTTGTGTTTTCCTGGCATACAGGGGCAGTACACATGGGCTTTAGCAAGATCCCTGAGAAAGGGTGGGAGCACATGAAACTGTCGCTTGGAGCAACGTACAGCCAAAAGCTGCCTCTGTAATGCTTTATAAAGGTGTTGGACCAGGCAGCTGCTTTGCTGATTTTATTTTGTTCAAGCTTGGTCGGAATACTGCCATAGAGCGGGTAGAGTGGCCTTTGATTAGAATTAATGGTGTGTGTAAGCCACCTCGCAGGGTACTTTTTGAAGCTGCTTGCCTCTTAGCATGTAATGGAAAATTAATGAGAAAATGGTCCGAAGATGTAAAGTCCTGTGAGCTATACAGATAAACCTCTAATCATCCAAGCATTGCCAGGGCAAGAAGGGGCCGGAGATAATGAAGGAAGGACCCGAGGTGGATTCAGGGTAGATTTCAGAAGAACGTTCGGGAGGGAGGCTGGTTTTTGGAGTAAAACAACCTTATCCAGGGTAATTCCTCTGAAGACGTTGGGTCCTGAATTTCTCCCGCTCTCTTGGCAGAAGAGAGAGCCACGATGAAAGTGGTCTTTAATGTCAGAAGTTTAACCCAATGGATCTCAACATAATGTTTTCAAAACCACTGATTCCAGGTGGGGAAAAAGTACTTGGGGGAGGAACTTTCAGGAGCCCCGCCTTAGATAATCTTCTAATTAGCACATGAGATTCTCGATCAGAACAAAATTACTTCTTGAACCTTCGTGTGGAGACAGAATCCCACTCCTGGAGAAATGGAGGTAATGGAGTGTTGAAGGCGTTAGACCCAGTATGTCATGTTCCTTTGACCACTCATTTTCTCCAAATGCTCATGTATTCTCTGGAAGTAGTGCGTCTGAGTTAGAGATTTCTGCAATAAGAGTTTGCATGACCTTGTCCTTCAGAATTAGCCTTCTGCAGCCAGGATGGTGTGCTCCAGGATAATTTTGTTTTGCAGAAGGTGTACGGACACGGGGAGCATCCAGCGTGACAGTCATTTCCTTCAACTACAAAAAACAACTTTGGTTTGAGCGATAGAGATTAATGACCCTTGCTTTGTCTGGTCTTATCTTTTGCAGCAAATTTGAAATCAGGGCGACTGGAGGAAGATTTTTGCCAGGTTGAAATTTCACCTTATTAAATAAGACAGGGGGCTTTTCTGTTCACCTGTGTTGCCATCAGATCTACCTCTGGAAGGCTGAATCTGTTCACTAGTGAGTAAAAAAAACCCTCTGTGTGCATTCAGTCTGGGACCACACTACTCAGGTCGTCTGCCATGATGATGTCCTGGCTCTGATAATAGGTTGCTGAAATGGCACCCATGATCTTCGCACAAAGTTGTTGAAGAGTTTTGACTTTTGTACCCCCCTGCCTATTCAAATAAGTCTCTGTTATAATGTGTGTCTCTTGACTGCTTCCCCCACAATCCCGGAATCGAGAGCCATAAGTACCTGCAGTACTGCCATTCCGCTCTCTGTAATTAGAAGAGCGGGTCACCTCCGCTAGAGACCAGATTCCTTGTAGGGAACGAGACTGAAGATTTGCCAGATCTGTCAGAAATTTGAGTTATCTGTTGTAATGACAAACCCCTCCTTTGGTTGAAAAGAGACCCCAGGCGATGTGAAAGTCCTTCCACCAGTTTAATTGTGAGCGACCTGCATCCAGATTGTCCTCCTTTCTCAACTAGTTTCTTAAGATCTCTTACTTGAGAGGCTTTATCTGAACTTTCGCCCATCGTACCGCTGGGATTGCAGACGTCAAGCTTCTCATTGTACAATCACTTGTGTGGAGTGATGTAATTTATTTTTTATTCTCTTGAGTTTGAGTTGTCAGAAAAATTGAAAGGTGGAACCCACTAAAAGTCCCAAGAACTGAATCCTTGTAGATGGAACCTGGTTTCATCATCCAACCCCGTGCTCCTGCAGAAACTGGATCATAGTTGGAGCAGAGAAGTGTTCGAGATTCTGCCTTCAGGAACCAGTTGTCCAGCTGTAGGATGATGGGTGTGGGCTGATATAAATCCCCTTCTCCCCTGAGATGAGAGGACATTGGAGTCCAGCAATGTCCATGGGAACATGTAAATATGCATCCTTCAGTTCCAATGTGCCATGATGTCTTCTTTCTGAAGAATATGGATTAGTTTCCATTCAGAAATGTTAGTATTAGATACAATTGTACCCTTTTAGATCCAGGACTGGTCGAAAGACCCCATCTGGTTTTGGAATCCAAAAAAAGTCTGGAATTTATTCCTTGGAACTCGTTTGATGACCCCTTTCTTCTGTAGCTTCTGACAACAGGGTGATATTTTGTTTGGGAAGGGTAGAAGAAAAATCCATGGATTTTCCATAGTGTTTCCCATGTGTGTTTGAACCCTTGTAGTCTTCCTCGCACTTCGTCATAGTTTCCTTATTTTATCTTTCCTGTTTTGTCTTCAAAAGTTCTGTTTTCTGTAAGATGTTTGGCTTGTGAAGGTCTACCTCCTCTTTCACTGGTATGTGTTTTCTCGATGGTATCCGACATCTGTTTGACAAGTTCCTTCAAAAGGTTTCAAACCATTTCATTTATTCAAATGGTAAGTCCCATAAGGCAGATGTTTTTACCGTATATACAGTCCAGGATCCAAGTTATAAGGACCGTCTGGCTACCGATGCAAGACACAACAGCTAAAAACTTCAGCACTTATTTTGCCAGGTCCACCGGGCATTCATTGGATAATCTGAGGTTTCTGACCAGTTGTCAGACACTTCTTTCCGACTCTTCCCCAGTGCAATCCTCCAACTACTGAAGTCAGAGACTTTGTGATCTTCTCACAGTAGCTCCCGATTCTTCCGCTCTACGTGGAAACCGATGGCCTGAAAAATGTCTGTGTGATATGCCTACGTACCAGGGTAGTTCCATCCTCTATGCATTAAATCCAGAGAGCTAGGGAAGACCAGACATCTGTAAAAAAACAAACAAACAATAATAATCTGTATAGGAAGAGCAGTAAAATCAAGAGGTATTTTTTAGGAAGAGAAATAAATCAATCTCACCTCACACACCTCCGGGTCTTGGGAGAGGGGGCTGGTGACACAATGTGCACAATGTGCACAATGTGCTGTCAGACAGGGCAGCACAGCTTTAAATACTCTTACTCCAATACAATTTGCTAACGGGAGAACTAATCTGTTCAGTAGCGGTGTAAGAAATTATCACACCCTCCTACAGGGGTTATTCTTTTAGGGAATGTGTGACGAAGGAAGCACAGAGACAAGTGTATATAAAAAGATATATTGTTATTAATCTGAGATACTGTTACATGTTATACAGGAAATGCACAGTGTACACATTACACATAACTGGTTCATAATCAACAAGTAACAGACAATGGTATACTTATACATTCATATCTTCTATTTGTTCCTTCATCTTGGGTCTTCTGCTGGCTGTCCCCTCCTCACACAGGAACAGACAAGAAGCACTCTCCCTCCTTCCACAGGAACAGACAAGACTAGCACTCTCCCTCCATCCACAGGAACAGCAAGACTCACTCTCCCCATGCCACAGGAACAGCAAGACTCACTCTCCCCCCTTCCACAGGAACAGCAAGACTCACTCTCCCCATGCCACAGGAACAGCAAGACTCACTCTCCCCATGCCACAGGAACAGCAAGACTCGCTCTCCCTCCTTCCACAGGAACAGCAAGACTCACTCTCCCTCCTCACACAGGAACAGCAAGACTCGCTCTCCCTCCTTCCACAGGAACAGCAAGACTCGCTCTCCCTCCTTCCACAGGAATAGTAAGACTCGCTCTCCCCATGCCACAGGAACAGCAAGACTCACTCTCCCCATGCCACAGGAACAGCAAGACTCGCTCTCCCCATGCCACAGGAACAGCAAGACTCACTCTCCCCATGCCACAGGAACAGCAAGACTCGCTCTCCCCATGCCACAGGAACAGCAAGACTCACTCTCCCTCCTTCCACAGGAACAGCAAGACTCGCTTTCCCCATGCCACAGGAATAGCAAGACTCGCTCTCCCCATGCCACAGGAACAGCAAGACTCACTCTCCCTCCTTCCACAGGAACAGCAAGACTCGCTTTCCCCATGCCACAGGAATAGCAAGACTCGCTCTCCCCATGCCACAGGAACAGCAAGACTCGCTCTCCCCATGCCACAGGAACAGCAAGACTCACTCTCCCTCCTTCCACAGGAACAGCAAGACTCGCTCTCCCCATGCCACAGGAATAGCAAGACTCGCTCTCCCCATGCCACAGGAACAGCAAGACTCACTAGCAAAAGTGGTTCACTTCACTAAGTATTCCAAAAATCCCTTAGTTACCGCCCAGAGAGTTAAAGAACCAGTTCAACCCAGTTTGGAGATATATGGTCTCTGTAATAAATGCAACCCCCTTTGTCACACCTATCTGTTAGTAAGTAAGAACTGGGAAGAACTGTGAAAGGCTTGTTCCCACCATCTAAAGAAGTCATCTCTGTAGCCTTGTTTACAACCTCTTCTGATGTGCAAATGACCTTCCATTGTGAGAGCAGATTACACGCACACCCCACCAAAAGCAGATATCTATGTATTAGATATAAAACAACATTGTTTTATAAAGGCGCCCTATATTTCTTACAGCGGGATTGGTTCTCCGGTGGAATGGAAGGCTGCTCGGTGTGCGTTCCCATCGCTGTGCACAGACTCCTGTCCGCTCTGAATTAGGCACCACCCGGGAACTTATAAAAGCCGCCAGCTTAGAATTAGAGGGTTAGGAGCTGGACCACACCAGGGCGTCCCTGTAAGACAGGGAGGGGTGGGCAACCTTCGGTCCTCCAACTACTGCGGAACTACATCTCCTAAAATGCTCTTTCAGCTAAGAGGTGGGCAGAGGAATATGGAAAATGTAGTAATCTGGAGGCCCAGGCAGAGTTGCCCACCCATGCTTTAAGGACTTTCAGTCTGATGATATAATTGGTGGGAATAGAAACAAGTCCAGTGTTATTTCATGAGTCCCCACCAGGGGGCATCCTTATACTGCAATTTAAACAGGCAAACCTCACATTAAAATACTAGGGCGAGTTATATCCTAAAACCTCCAGTGGAGGGCAGCAGACCCTTCCAAACACCTGTATTGTGTTTCAAGTAGTCTTTCACACCTGCCAACTATACCAGTGTACATGGGACAGTCCTGATTTTCCTAAGATCCAGTTTCATGGACATGCCCCTCCGAGGCACCCACATCATGCTGGAGAAAAGTGTTTGGTTTCTGGAGTAATCCTCAAGTCACATATTATGAATGTGATATTATAGAAAACGTGTTTCAATGCATTTTCTCCAATCAGATCTTCTCTGACTCACTGGATATAAACTCAGCAAGTTCTCTTTGATCTGTTCTGTCAGTCAACCAGCTGACACTCGTAAAGCGGGTATTTTCAACAAACGTTACAGGGTCTCTGTCACCTAAACACTGTTTGTACTGTGAATGTAGAATGACCTATACCAGGGGTCACCAACCTTTTATAAACTGAGAGCTCCTTCATGGGTACATGAGTCATACGAGGGGCGACCAGTCTGATACGCTCTTCTGAAATAACATATTCGCTCAGTTTGCCTTTAGTTATACATTATTAATAATACTCATCATGTGAGGACACCAATCACGTCAATGATTCTCACAATAATTAGTAACAATGACAATAAGGAGGGAATCAGATCGATATTCACACTTTAATCTCAGTGATTGTTACATCTTTAGATGATCACTCAAATCACTACATTTCATAGGAAAAATGTCCCATTTTCACTAGCCACTGACAAACCCTTTTACCAAATCATGACCTATGTTGTTTCAAAAAATTATCAATTATGTAATGTTAGAAAAATCATCTTCCATTTTTTTAAATAAATCTGGTCACATTTTGAACTAATGACCAAAACACCTTTTTAAATTGAACACAATTCTTCATTATTTTAATTCAACTTGGCCATGGCACTGCCATCTTGCCACTGACCACATCCGGTATCTGTTTCATTGTTAGTGGGAAGACTGGCATTGCACGCTGTGTATTGTAATCTGGTGTGTAACTTGACACTGCAACTGTGAGCGAGTCTTTCAGATGTGCATGCGTGAGGCGTGTTCTGTGTTTGTTCTTGATGAAGTTCATGACGCTGATTCACAGAGGTTGAACCACCTAGGCTAGCAAGCTTCATAGCTGCTGTGCATACTGTACTTCTCTGTGTCAGCAAGGGACCACGAGTTTTGTGCAGCCTGGTGGGCTTTGAGGTGGAGGTCATTTTGCAATGTTATGATATCAATCTCCACCAGCATCCAAGCTGAACGTTGCTCTCAGTTGCTCAGCATTTTGGCTTTAAATGCATTTAAAGCACTTATCAAATCAACAACAGTCTTCCCTTTGCCTTGCAGCTGGCAGTTCAAGTCGTTTAGTTTCCCAGTAAAGTCTGTCAAAAATGCAAGGTCAAGTATCCACTCTGTGTCCTCTAGCAGTGAGATGTCTTCGCCTTTGGACTGCTTGAATTCTTTTATTTCACCCAAAAGTGAAAAAATAAAATGGAGTAAAACATCGTCCTCTGCTGAACCATCGGATTTCTGTGTGTAGCAGCAGGTCACCATATTCAGCTGACATCTCCTCCGATAGCACCTTGAAAATCCTGTGTTGTTTTTTGCTTTGGAGCAGATGTCGTTTATGATTTCATCACGTGTCCAAAGACGATCACTTTTGCACATAACGCCTGCTGGTGAATGATGCAGAAATTTTGAGAAGTCTGGGTCACTTTTACAGTGATCGATGTAACCTGTATGTCGGCCGATCATAGCAGGAGCCCCGTCTGTATTCACCGCTACCAGCTTTTCCAATGGTACCTTTTTCTGCTCGAAAAACTACTTCACCGTGTTATAAATGTCAACTCCCCTCGTAGTTGTCTTCAATGGCAGTAGTGTCAGCAGTTCTTCTCTTGTGGAGAAATCTTCAAACACCATCCGGATAAAACCTAACACCTGCGCTGTACTGCTGCTGTCCACGGACTCGTCGCACTGGATTGCAAACCAGCTGCACTCTGCCAGATCCCGGTCCCATATCTGACACGCGTCTAGCCATCGTAGATGCACCCAGTTGGACGTCGGAGAGAGTGGAGATTAGATTGGTTCCATTTTTCTCATCTTTAAGAACAGTGTTGGCAATTATCATCATTGCTTCATTGAACACTTCTCCGTCTGAAAATGCCGCCTTTTTCTTGATCAGAAGACGTGTAGCTCTAAACGAGTTGCTTTTTGTGACTTTTTCGCCAGCCTCGTGAAAAAAAACTGTTGCTTACCCAAAGCTGCCTCACGGGCTTTTTCTGTCCGTAGTGCACTTCCCGGTGGGTAGTTAGCATGGTAGCTTTTGTGAAGCGTAGTGAAGTCTCTCTCCACATTGTGCTGCTTTGCCGTCGCCCCGCAAATGAGACACACGCAGGTTTCTTTCACAGTCGTAAAAAAATAATTCTTCCTCCCAATCATTGTGATGATAAGTTTTCTTCCTTTTTTCTGCCATGTTTTTGGGGAAAGAAACTGCATTCAGCAGGGCCGATCCTAGGGTCACGAGCGCCTGGGTGCAGGTTTTCTGTTGGTGTTGTATTATGACAGGAGGAGAGCACAAACTTTATTTTGATGTAAAGGACCAACACATACTTTTATTTTAAATAAAGATATATATTTTTCCATAATACTGTGTAGTGGTTTTATTTATTTCTATGATGCTCAGGCAGCAACGTGGGAGACTTTTTGCTGGCTAGTAGAATGAGTTTTTACTACCGTTCCCATGATGTCACACATACACAGTCACACATAAATACACAGTCACAAACACATACATTTACAGACACCCTTATACACAGTCACACACACAGCCACCCTTGCACACACTGTCACACTCTCACACACACACAGCCACCCTTACACACACTGTCACACACACACACACAAATACACACACGGCCACCCTTGCACACACTGTCACACTCACACACACACAGCCACCCTTACACACACTGTCACACACACACACACAAATACACACACATACACACACGGCCACCCTTGCACACACTGTCACACTCACACACACACAGCCACCCTTACACACACTGTCACACTCACACACACACACAAATACACACACACGGCCACCCTTACACACACTGTCACACACAAATACACACACGGCCACCCTTACACACACACACATGGCCACCCTTACACACACACACATAAATACACACACAGCCACCTTTACACACTTAGACACAGGATGACATCCGGCAGAAGAAACTAGAATGCTCATGTTCTGCCTCTGCAGACACCATCCTTCCTGCAGCCAATCAGAGCGTAATGGGGGTGGAGCTTTCACCCGTCGCACTTGCTTGGTGTGACAAGGAGGTGCAGTTACCACAGGCGCTTACCTACGGCCCTCATCTCCTTGTCACAGCAAGCACAGCGCAACGGGTGAAAGCTCCGCTCCCGTAGCACTCTGACTGCAGCGCCTCTCATCCTGTGCCTCCCTTACTAGGCCCCCTACCCCGAAAAAATCTCCCACTCGCCCCACCTACCCTCACAAGCATGTTATCCCGGTCTAATGTAATATGGAGGGTGGTTGGGAGCAGTTGGTCAATATGCCAATAATATTTTGCCACTCAATAAGTCAGCATTTTTCCCTCAATATGTCATTCTTTTACCATTTAATATGCCACTATTTTGCCATTCAGTATGCCAGGATTTTGCCCCTCAATATGCCAGGATTTTGCCCCTCAATATGCCAGGATTTTGCCCCTCAATATGCCAGGATTTTGCCCCTCAATATGCCATTCTTTTCCCATTTAATATGTCAGGATTTTTCCCCTCAATATGCCATTCTTTTGCCAATTAATATGCCAGTGCTTTGCCCCTCAATATGCCAGGATTATGCCATTTAATATGCCAGGATAATGCCAATATGCCAGGATATTGCCAATTAATATGCCAGGATTTAGCCCTTCAATATGCCAGTAATTTGCCAATTAATATGCCAGGATTTTGCCCCTCAGTATGCTCGTTATGCCACCCTCCTCCCCCTTCCCCAGTCAATACTTACCTCCTTGCTGCTGTCTCCTGGTGCAGGTCCGTGGCTGTGAGGGAAGCGTTGTGCGCTCCCCTCCAGCCGCGCGGATCAATAAAGTTTGTTTAAAAAAAAAAGCTTAAACAAACTTTATTGAAGCCGCACGGCTGGAGGGGAGCGCACAACGCTTCCCTCATAGCCACGGACCGGCTTTTAACAGAGATTTTTTTTTTTTACATGCGGGCGTCTCGTGGTCCTTGGGGGCGACCTGGTGCCCGCGGGCACCGTGTTGGTGACCCTTGATCTATACATTGTTACCCGATGCAGAAAATACATACATTAAGAGAAATCTATTTTATTTTAAATTCTTTATGTAAATATTTCAGTTATATTGACATATTCAAAAGTTATGTTTTCTTTTTTCTTCTTTTAGGTTTGAGTCAGACATGATAGTAACAAATATATAACTTTTCTCCTATATAATAAATGCGTAAGAATCCCTTCATACTAATTCCCGGAGGGAATATTTTTCTAAAAAGATTGACACATTACGTATTATAATACATTATATTGTCAGAACATCCTCCACAGTTTAGAAGAGGAAGTCGCCCGCTATAACATACGTCACACCCATTGATGGTAGGCCAGAGGAAGGTGCCGACTATACGTCATACCCATCGATCATAGGCCAGAGGAAGGCACCGACTATAACGTCCGCGACATCCATCGAACGTAGGCAAGAGGAAGGTGCCGACTATAACATCCATCATACCCATTGATCGTAGGCCAGAGGAAGGTGCCAACTATAACATACATAATACCCATTAGGGTATTATGTTTGGTGTATAGCCACAGGTGTATGGCCTGTAACTCCTGATGGTGGTCCTGAGTATCATGTTGATCCCTAACGTAGAACCCCCTTTAAGTAAAAGAAAATGATCACACCTCTATTATTAAAAATTTTTTTTTTTTTTATTTAATTTGAGATTATTAGTTTATATAAAACCAATGTAATGAGCCTGTGATCTAAACCACATGCAAAAGTCATTCCGTCTCTATTTTAATGCAAAAACTTCCCAATAAAAAAATGGAACTTGACACGGATGCCCATTAGGCCCATTATTATATGTCGTTCAAACCATTAGCTACTATGATTAGACACAACACAGATATACATGGTATTTACACAAAAAATGACAACTACAAAAGAGCATGATATACGGATGAAATCCTTCTGTCGTTGACTCTTCACTTCCATTGAAATATGTTTTACATGGGTCTGTTATGTTCTCCTGCATATGACATCACCTTGTGGCTGGATATGCAAATTCCATTTAAAATCAGCTGATTTGCATATCCAGCCATAGGTGATGTCATATGTTTCACGTGTCAGTGGAAGCATAATAAAAGAACACAATGTATAGATCATGTTATATCTTTTTTTTTTTTTATTCTCTATTCCCTTTAGAGATCTAAACCCAGTGATCTTAGTCTGGCTTGGACTTTCCCAAAAAAACGTTTAGATTTAACGCTATTTGGGCCTTTAGTTTGCAATTCTCTTCTCAATTTCCTCTTTCATGAACAAAGTGCAATGTATTTGTCCTGATGTATCTAGATTTAATATCACGCCAGTCTCTAGAAGCTGAGCATCATGGGAAATGCACTCCATGGCAGGAGATTTCTAAAGCACATTTATATGTGAGCAGCTGGATATCAAATCTGTTTAATTAGAAAGGCTGGTGAATGAAGCTCCTGTGGAGCTCTGTTTACAAGCCATTTGTCTTGCTATTGGCTGTGTGATGCCTACTTTGGGGGAGGAGTTGTAGAGGTTGCAGTATTTTGCTTGAAAACATTCCTTTTGTGGGGATTAATTATCTCATAGAACTTGTCTGCCCTCCAATCACTGCTGTCAAAGGAACAGGGGAGCAGTGGTTAGCTTCAGAATGAAACTGTTACTGCACATGCTCAGAGCATCTGCACTGATCCTCTTGCAAGTACAGAAGGCCTGTAACAGGAACCCTATGCAAGAGATCCCTGAGGAATGCCTGCTTGCATTGTCTGTACAATATACAAGTTAAACACAGATGAACCAGCTAGTTTGCTGCTAGGAGGGACCCTTTTGGAAGCAAAATCTGATAATGAAATTCTAAACTGATCCAAGTTTATTCATGATAGTGGGAATTTCAAAATTAGCGGAGTTTGACTGGGAGAAATGCTCCCTTTTTCATGAATAAAGTCATAACAGAGGAGCCAGTTACTTTGTTGCTGGGAGTGTTTAAAGTTAATGCCAATAATTAAATTATTAAAGGATGTACAGTATTACTAAAATGATTAAACAGGTCTGAGCAGATCCTAATACTCAACTAACCTTCCCTCTTTGTGGCCCCACAGGTGAGGACTACAGACATGGGAGGTTATGCCACATCTCTGGATTATACGCAGGCTGTGATTTCAAACCTTAATTAATCGATCAGGACCACCATATACCCCACCTTCCTGTCCCCATGCTTGCCACCTCCTGGCTGCTGATCACACTGCGAGGGGATCACTCGGACTGAATACTCCCCACCGTCTGCATGGCTGAGTTACTCCATCATGCACCTGCATGGACGTCATCAGAAATTCTAGGGTCCCTTACAGAACAAATCACCCCCCCCCCCTTCTTCTGCAGCAGAGGTTTATGCACTGGCGCCCCCCCCAAACCTGATCTAACTTCTCCAAACTACAGATAAAGTGCTGTAATTATAAACAAATCACCTGCGTGACAATAAATGTGACATTAAATAAAGGTCTGTGTAATTAAATATGCCCCTACCTCATATAGAAATGGTTTAATGAAAATACTAATAACGCACCATATCAATCACTCTTTGCTCTGTATAGCTCTATCAGGGGATCAGATCTTCCTTCATCTGACTCAACATGTCCTCCCTGATAGAGCTATACAGAGCAAAGATTCTAAACAACATGTCCACCCCCTGATAGAGCTATACAGAGCAAAGATTCTAAACAACATGTCCACCCCTGATAGAGCTATACAGAGCAAAGATTCTAACCAACATGTCCGCCCCCTGATAGAGCTATACAGAGCAAAGATTCTAAACAACATGTCCGCCCCGATAGAGCTATACAGAGCAAAGATTCTAAACAACATGTCCTCCCCTGATAGAGCTATACAGAGCAAAGATTCTAAACATGTCCGCCCCTGATAGAGCTATACAGAGCAAAGATTCGAACCAACATGTCCGCCCACTGATAGAGCTATACAGAGCAAAGATTCTAAACAACATATCTGCAACTGATAGAGCTATACAGAGCAAAGATTCTAAACAACATGTCCGCCCCTGGGGAGTGACATTACCACCTTGATTCACAAAGTAACTACTTTTCAATGGGAAATGTGTAATTTGCAAACAGTGTCACAGGTGATGTCTGGCATCTAATACTCACAGTAAAAACAATATTCAGGTGACACTGTCCCTTTTACATGTATACAGCACCAGCAATGTACAACGTATAGAGGGGGAACAGACTGATACATGAGGTAGAGAGCCCGGCTCGCTGAGCATCTAGAGGAACAGACTGATACATGAGGTAGAGAGCCCGGCTCGCTGAGCATCTATAGGAACAGACTGATACATGAGGTAGAGAGCCCGGCTCGCTGAGCATCTAGAGGAACAGACTGATACATGAGGTAGAGAGCCCGGCTCGCTGAGCATCTAGAGGAACAGACTGATACATGAGGTAGAGAGCCCGGCTCGCTGAGCATCTAGAGGTATATGCTGGATGTAATGTGTCTTACCATATAGAGCAGAGGTGTCCAACGTGCGGCCCGTCTGAGCCGCACCTCGAACTGCACACCACACGAGAAGCTGTGTCGGGTACACGCTCTGTGTAGGGAACTTATTTCCCCGATACAGCTTCCCGTGCGGTGTGCAGTGCACAAATCCCTTCCTCTACCCTGCGCATGAGGTCAGAGGGAGGGAAGAAGCGCACCGGGAGTCCACAGCCACGTGTGTGGGGTAAGTATGTATGGATGTGAGTGTGTGTATCAATGTGTGTGTGGGTTAAGTGTGTGTGTGTATGTATGTATGCGAGAGTGTGTGTATAAATGTGTATTAGTGTGTGGGGTAAGTGTATGTGAGTGTGTGTATCAATGTGTGTGTGGGTTAAGTGTATGTGAGGTGTGTGTATAAATGTGTATTAGTGAGTGGGGTAAGTGTATGTGAGGGGTAACTATGTATGTGAGTGTGTGTGTATAAATGTGTATGTGTGTGAGTAGGGTAAGTGTATGTATGCAAGTGTCTGTATAAATGTGTATGTGTGTGGGGGTAAGTGTATGCATGTATTGAGTGTGTATCAATGTGTGTGGGTTAAGTGTATGTATGAGTGTGTATGTGTATTTGTGTAGGGTAAGTGTATGTGAGTGTGTGGGGTAACTATATGTATGCGAGTGTGTGTGTGGGGTAATATGTATGCGAGTATGTGTATAAATGTGTATCTATGTGAGTGCATGTTAAGTGGGTGTGGGGTAAGTGTATGTATGTGTGTGTATAAATGTGTATATGTGTGGGGTAATTGTGACTGTGTGGGAAGGGGGGGTAATTGTGACTGTGTGGGAAGGGGGGGTAAGTGTGACTGTGTGGGAAGGGGGGGTAAGTGTGACTGTGTATGCATGTGTGTGTTTGTAGTTAATGTGACCACTACACATTAGTGTAAAATATATATATTTACACACACACACACGTATATAATTATATATATTATTCTCTGAATGAATGAAAAATGAAGGCGGCCCACGCACGCATACATTTCTAGTGAAGTGGCCCTTTGCAGAATAATCTTGGACACCCCTGATATAGAGTAATGGTTACATGGAGGTTCTAACCTAGGATATAAAAATGGAGAAGTGAATCTGATTTAAGGCACAAGTAGCAGAGTTTTGAGTATAGCACAATGGGAGAATTCTCAGCTCTGATACTTTGGCCTTAGGTTTGTAGCTCCCTCTGCCCTGTGAGATTCTAATACATGGGACTATTCAAACAAGACAGGGGGAAATTGTTCTTCTATATAAACCTCATCTCCTCTTCCCACCCCAGTGGGGGCATATTGTGCCAGAGCGGTGCTGCTAGTCTGGAGACCTCACAAACCCCTGGGAATAAATCCAGGAGACAGACTTCTACTGTGAATTCAGCGTCACTCACCATGTCGCCAATTTGACCAACATGATTGGTATACTTTGTGCTGGTCGAATGGACAGTGACTGATGCTAGTTCCCAGCTGCGTCTGTATTTCTGGGGGTTCGTGTGCTGTGTTTTCAGCATGCACACCTGGGCCTAGCAGATATTTCTTTCCTCCGATCCACCCCACCCCCCCTGATCGTGTGTGCGGTGTAGGGGCTTTCAGTATTGCATGATGGCTCCCTGAGTTTAAGGTGGGGAGGGAGTTCCCATCACAACTTGTGTAGTGTTTGTCATTTAGACCATCAGACCAGGCTGGATACACAGCACTGCAAGGACTTCTCACCAACTGACAAATCTCAGCAGCATCATGCCACTGCCAATACACCAGCACTACAAGCCCTCCAGCACGGACCAAACCTACACAGCACTGAGTGATTCCAATAGCCCCCTGCCCATCAGAGCAGACGCTCTCTCCCCCCCCCCCCAGCCTGCAATGAGGGGGACATCACTTTAATACAAAGTTTTATTGTGAAAGGAAAACGTATTTACATTCGTGGCTCTTTAATGAGTCTCTGTCCAAAGCTGGACATTGATTGAAATGATCCGAGTGACCAGTCGGGGAGTCTGATGAACTCAGCTCTCGTCCTCAGACTCCTGCGGCACTTTGGATTTCTTCTTTTTCTCAGTTGAAGGAGTTTCCTCCGGGACAGACTTCCTTTTCTTTTTCTTTTTGGACGGAGCTGCTTCCTCCTCCTCAAATCCATTCTCGGAGATTTCTGCCTCGGAAGTTTCTGGCTTTTTCTTTTTCTTTCCAGATTCTTCAACCTGAAGAGAAACGGAAAAGTCAGGAAATGTTAAAATCTCAGAAGCCAGTGATTTCACCACTTGTACATACCCAGCAGGGGCAGGATATCCCACAAACCCCAGCACTCCCCTCACTCACCTCTACATTCTTCTTGCTCTTTTTGGGCGTTGGCTCTTCCTCCTCTTCAGCTGCCGCAGCGGCCAGGGCCTCCAGACGCCTCTTTTCTCTCTTCTTTTTCTTCTTATCTTTCTTTTCTTGTTTCCTCTTCAGTTCAGACACCACCTCAGTGGCCTGGAAAAGAAACCGTGGCGTTACTAATCTGTGCCAGTGACATGCAGAGATCACCCGTCACAATGACCCCTCCAGCTCCGCTCAAACAATGACATTCGGTTTGAGAGATTGCGTAAAGGCGTGTAGACATTTCAAAACCGCTTTGCTCTGTATAGCCAATTAGGACAGGCATGTTGGGCAAGATTAAGGAAAACCTGACCCAAGATTCTAAACATGTCATCCCCCTGATAGAGCTATACAGAGCAAAGATTCTAAACAACATGTCCACCCCCTGATACAGCTATACAGAGCAAAGATTCTAAACATGTCCTCCCTGATAGAGCTATACAGAGCAAAGATTCTAAACAACATGTCCACCCCCTGATAGAGCTATACAGAGCAAAGATTCTAAACAGCATGTCCTCCCCCTGATAGAGCTATACAGAGCAAAGATTCTAAACAACATGTCCACCCCCTGATACAGCTATACAGAGCAAAGATTCTAAACATGTCCTCCGCCTGATAGAGCTATACAGAGCAAAGATTCTAAACATGTCCTCCCCCTGATAGAGCTATACAGAGCAAAGATTCTAAACATGTCCTCCCCCTGATAGTGCTATACAGAGCAAAGATTCTAAACAACATGTCCTCCCTGATAGAGCTATACAGAGCAAAGATTCTAAACATGTCCTCCGCCTGATAGAGCTATACAGAGCAAAGATTCTAAACATGTCCTCCCCCTGATAGAGCTATACAGAGCAAAGATTCTAAACATGTCCTCCCTGATAGAGCTATACAGAGCAAAGATTCTAAACATTACTGCCCCCTGATAGAGCTATACAGAGCAAAGATTCTAAACATGTCCTCCCCCTGATAGAGCTATACAGAGCAAAGATTCTAAACATTACTGCCCCCTGATAGAGCTATACAGTGCAAAGATTCTGAACATGTCCGTCCCCTGATAGAGCTATACAGAGCAAAGATTCTAAACATGTCCTCCCCCTGATAGAGCTATACAGAGGGGGAAAAGGGGCTCAGTAGGGGGACTATTTGTATTCTTTCAATTAAACAGAAGGCAAGGACAGTTTTACTTTTTAAAAGAAATATGCTTAACGAACGAGATCTTCTGGGCAGTGACACCAGATTCCCATAATGCCTTGGGTGCACAGGTTGTTTTTTACTGCATTGGACACTAATAACACCATTAGTGCAACGTTTAGCCAGGTTGGATCAGCCTCATTAAATCAGTTTTTGCCTCCATGTGTTTAGTCAGGAGTGTGAAATGTACATCATTTCCAACCGCAGCAGTATAGAGTATGCAGCAAAGCCCCCCACACGGTCCTCACCTCCACTAGCGCTTCCTTCATCACCTCCAGGTTCTTGCGTGGAGCGTCACCTGTCTCATAGAACGACAGACGCTCCTCCACCTGCTCCCTCAGCTTGTCTCCGAACACACTGGTGGGAATTTCTGGGGAGAGAGATAATGTTAAAGCTCTGCAGGGGGGAGGCAAGGAAGTCACACCCACAGAGACCAGCTATTTGCTCAGAGAATAAGTGTCAACATACACAAGGTGTTATACTGCTGACGAAAAATTATGTACCATCATTGCAAAAAGCTGGTCAAGTGCAGTCCCCAAGAATTGTAAACACACAAGATAAGACTGGGATTAATGTATGCCCTTACTGAACATATACAGGGGATCACGCGCAACAATCCGGTATACCAAACAGCACTATATCATGACCCATCAGATAACTAGTGCTGTACAGGGTACACAGCCAGCACCAACCTCAATAACTGCTACTATGGTTTAGCAAGCTGTGTACAGGGGTATGATCAATAAAGTAACAAATCTGACTTTATACCAGGAAAGGTTTATAAATTGGATGTGCAGTAATTAGAGACGCACTCACCGGAGAAGCAGTCTATGCGAGAGGCAATGGTGCATTTATTAGCCAGGTAGCGGGAGATACGGCCCTTGTTCTTTGCAGCCGCGCGGCCGATGAACGTCGAGTGGAAGATCAGTCCATATTTAGGGGTGTTTCCTTTGGTTTTCAGAGCCCTGGAAATGGGGGACTCATCGGTTAGATTTTATGATATACATTTCACAGATTAGAGAAAGAATCACTGGAGCTGAATACATCTGCCTGAGAGACCACCGGGACAGATAAAACAGAATATGAAGATGCCAAATAAACCAGAGTCTTCTTATACTTATATGCTTAAACTCCTTCACTGTATCAACTTCTACTGGAAGACTATACATCATCCATACATCCACATCAGTAAAGTAATCCTTTCATTAGTCCCTGGCCTTATCTTATATCTAGGATAGCCTTATACCTATCCCACGCAAGCTTAAACTCCTTCACTGTATTAACCTCTACCACTTCTACTGGAAGACTATTCCATACATACACTACCCTCTCAGTAATGTAATACTATCATTAGTCCCTGGCCTTATCTTATATCTAGGATAGCCTTATACCTATCCCATGCATGCTTAAACTCCTTCACTGTATTAACCTCTACCACTTCTACTGGAAGACTATTCCATACATCCTCTACCTTCTCAGTAATGTAATACTTTCATTAGTCCCTGGCCTTATCTTATATATCTAGGATAGCCTTATACCTATCCCATGCATGCTTAAACTCCTTCACTGTATTAACCTCTACCACTTCTACTGGAAGACTATTCCATGCATCCACTACCCTCTCAGTAATGTAATACTTTCATTAGTCCCTGGCCTTATCTTATATATCTAGGATAGCCTTATACCTATCCCTGGATGGGGGGGCATGTGGACATGTTTGGGAACCACTGGTCTAACATGATCTGCCTATGCCCCATTACTATGGACCACAACATAAGCCCCCTGACTGCTCCTCACTGACCTGGGCAGCATCTCAGGCACAGAAATGAGAGGAAAGGACGGTGGTTGTTCAGACTCTGGGGGTCCGGTATTATCATTCTGAGCACCAGGCCTCTTAAAAGCCCAGCACTGCGTCAAAACCTGACACCCAGGTACATGCCATCACCACAACCACCACAGCAGCTGTACCTGAACAGAGCCTTCTCTGCTCCCAGGATCTGGACGGTGGACGCGGGATACTTGGCAAGATTAGTCAGACTTCCGGCGTGCGAGATGAGACGAGCACCAACCTGTGGAGGAAAGAGAAGTCAGCCAATGCACGGCAGTAACACCCAGGGCAAACCGTGGGGGGGTGCAACAGATCAGACATGGAGAGTCAGCAAGGTTCACCTCAGTGGATTGACAGATTATACATATGATCATCATCTCTGTTTACACATGGAGCCCAGACTTTAAGGGTCTGGGACCAATTATAACACGCACTACTAAATGAAGGCAGTAGGGACAGAGACCCTAAAACGTCTTAGCTCCACACTTACCACTTCCCCAATGAGAGCCGACAGACTGGGTGCCACCTGGTTCATCTTTGATCGGAGGTATTCCTGCAAGCCCTTCCTGTACTCAGACAGCGAGATCACCCGGCTGGAAAAGCTCTCAATATTGATCAGGTCGATAGGAGAAATGTCCATGCCTGGAGAGAACAGGATGTTACAAGAGACCCAATCACAGGATAGCACTAGGGGACTGGAAAAGGGGCATGCACCAGGAGACCCAATCACAGGACAGATCAGCAGCCAGTACTGGGTGGAGGGGAAACTTACCCATGGATGATCTGGAGGCATCCAATACGGCCTGAGCCTTTGCACTGTCCATCACGATTTCCTCCATTCCCTCCAGATTCTCCTCACTCAGCTCCTTGCGGTTCCCAATGTATTTAGTCATGCGGCAGTACGTGTAGTTATCGGACACGATCTTGATCAGCTCTGGGAAGTGGTAACCATACCACTCTCTGTGAAGAAAGTGAGCGATGAGTGACGGGAAGCATGAAACCACAAGGACATGAGTTACAATGAGGGTCTGTCCCACCGGTAACAAGACAGCATGGGCGCCAGTAGCCCACCTGTGGTGTAGTCGGAGGGGTTTCTTTTCCTCCACTTTCTGTACAGGCAGCGGGAAGGGCAAGCACTGCCTGTGGTAAGCATTGGGAGGGTGGGATTAGACATGGAGGCGGACATTGCACTCACCTCACCCTCATGGAGAAGGTGTTGATGTCTTTGTCCAGTTGGTCCAGCAGGCTGATTGACTGGATGATCATATTGTCCACTCTGTTTACATTAAATTTCACCTTGGCCCGGGAGTAACTGTGACCAAGTCCTAGCTGGGCCTTCGAGGCAGACTGTGCGGTGAGACCCTTCACCAGCAAGTGGAAATGCAGACGGATTCCTGCAGAGGGAGAGCGAGTTAATACCTGCCCTCTGTGGTGGGTTGCATACCCTCGCCCACCTGCCCCAGCTTCTCCTGGTACTTACCACGTAGGATTTCAGCCACTACCCCTCCTGTCTGACACGTGATCTTCAGTTCCTCCTGGATGGCAGCACCAATCTTAGCATCTCCCACTCCCAGCAAGGCCTTCTTCTTCTTGGCTGGCATGTGAGTCTCCAAGAGCAGCTTGAGGTCTTCATGGAGGACACCTGGGGAGATTAGGACCAGGTAAGCACAGGATTTAACAGCCCACATGTGACCATATCTCATCCGAACCAGTGGAACCCACCCAAGGGGGAGGGGTTAAGGCACTCCACCTAAACATGGTTTATACTGTGAATGTAGGAAAAAAACCTCAATACAGAATTGCACCAAATACATAAATTAAGAGAAATCTATTTTAGATGTCTGGTGCCTCCTGCTCATGACATCACCTGTCTTTATATTTGCCGTTTAGAACTTATTTGCATATAAGACAAGTGATGTCATGAGAAGGAGGAGGCACCACAGACATTTATATCCCCCCCCCATTCACAGTATACACAATGTACAGCTGTATTCCCCCCCCCATTCACAGTATACACAATGTACAGCTGTATTCCCCCCCCCCATTCACAGTATACACAATGTACAGCTGTATTCCCCCCCCCATTCACAGTATACACAATGTACAGCTGTATTCCCCCCCCCATTCACAGTATACACAATGTACAGCTGTATTCCCCCCCCCCATTCACAGTATACACAATGTACAGCTGTATTCCCCCCCCCATTCACAGTATACACAATGTACAGCTGTATTCCCCCCCCCATTCACAGTATACACAATGTACAGCTGTATCCCCCCCCCCATTCACAGTATACACAATGTACAGCTGTATTCCCCGCCCCCATTCACAGTATACACAATGTACAGCTGTATTCCCCGCCCCCATTCACAGTATACACAATGTACAGCTGTATTCCCCGCCCCCATTCACAGTATACACAATGTACAGCTGTATTCCCCGCCCCCATTCACAGTATACACAATGTACAGCTGTATTCCCCCCCCCATTCACAGTATACACAATGTACAGCTGTATTCCCCCCCCCATTCACAGTATACACAATGTACAGCTGTATTCCCCCCCATTCACAGTATACACAATGTACAGCTGTATTCCCCCCCATTCACAGTATACACAATGTACAGCTGTATTCCCCCCCATTCACAGTATACACAATGTACAGCTGTATCCCCCCCATTCACAGTATACACAATGTACAGCTGTATCCCCCCTCTACATTCACAGTATACACAATGTACAGCTGTATTCCCCCCATTCACAGTATACACAATGTACAGCTGTATTCCCCCCATTCACAGTATACACAATGTACAGCTGTATCCCCCCCTCTACATTCACAGTATACACAATGTACAGCTGTATTCCCCCCCATTCACAGTGTACACAATGTATAGCTGTATTCCCCCCCCCCCCCCCCCCCTCTACATTCACAGTGTACACAATGTACAGCTGTATTCCCCCTTTATTGGTAGTCCAACTTATCTACGTAACCCATTCTGGCTTCTACAGACCACCCAGACAGAGACCCTGGGAAGATTGAGATTAGGGGTATACTGCAGGTGCTCAGTACCATTATACACATCACTGTGTTCAGTGGATTGACAGATTAGATGCACATCATTGCACCCCAGCATTAAACTGCTCCCATCACCCCCAGCCAGCTCTGCTGCCTACCTTCAGAAATGGCGTTCACATTCTCCAAGGCGCTCTGGGCGGATTTGAAGGGGAAGAACGCAGCAAGTTTCACAATGGTGTTGAATTTCCCGATGTTTAGCAAACTCTCCTCCACCTGGCAGAAAAGTGAAAATCAGACGGCAGCACTAACGCAGGACCCCCAGCCAGTGTTTATACACACTCCTCCATCAGGGGGCGGACATATGTTGGGTGAGATAAAGGAAGATCTCACCCAAGATTACTCGGCCCCCTGTCAGAGCTCTTTGGAGCAAGAAGTCCTGAATTATGTACAATTGTATTGTTTCCTTAAAGAATCTATATAAACCATATACAAAGGTTAACTTATCTTTTACTGAAAGGATTGAAATAGTATCTGAGCCCTCTTTGCTCATGATAGCTCTATCACAGGGCAGACATCAGGCCCAGGAGTCTAAATAATATGTCCGCCCCCGAGAGCTTCTGTGCCTGGTTCATATTCACAAAGCCAGGATTAAACTGCAAACATGAAAAACCTTGATCTATTCAATAAACTCCCCCCTTCCCCTATGGAAGAACATTAAACTGAGCCCCCCCAGTATGTGCGCTCAGGAAGACAAGAGCTGACATCACTTTATTCAGTGGATTGACAGATTATAAACACATCATCGCGCATCAGAGCCCATCATCCTGCTAAACCTCTTACCTCTGGGAGTAGCATCCCAATCTCCTCCACCTCTTTAACAGCAAACAAGGCATAGCCAGCGGCATGCTCAAACAGCACGTGGAGCAGCACCTGAGACAGGACGAAAATACATTAGCAGACAGCAATCAATGGGACAACGAGGGACACACATTATCAGACAGCAGGGGGCACTGCACCTGAGACAGGACAAAATACATTATCACACAGCAGGGGGCGCAGCATGCACGAGGGGCAGATACTGAATATACTAATCAATGGGACAAGGAGGGATATACATTCAGACAGCAGGGGGCACAGCATGCACCAGGGGCAGATCCTGAATATACTAATCAATGGGACAAGGAGGGATATACACAGACAGCAGGGGGCGCAGCATGCACCAGGGGCAGATACTGAATATACTAATCAATGGGACAAGGAGGGATATACATTCAGACAGCAGGGGGTACAGCATGCACCAGGGGCAGATACTGAATATACTAATCAATGGGACAAGGAGGGATTTACATTCAGACAGCAGGGGGCGCAGCATGCACCAGGGGCAGATAATGAATATACTAATCAATGGGACAAGGAGGGATATACATTCAGACAGCAGGGGGCACAGCATGCACCAGGGGCAGATACTGAATATATTAATCAATGGGACAAGGAGGGATATACACAGACAGCAGGGGGCACAGCATGCACCAGGGGCAGATACTGAATATACTAATCAATGGGACAAGGAGGGATACACACAGACAGCAGGGGGCGCAGCATGCACCAGGGGCAGATACTGAATATACTAATCAATGGGACAAGGAGGGATTTACATTCAGACAGCAGGAGGCGCAGCATGCACTAGGGGCAGATACTGAATATACTAATCAATGGGACAAGGAGGGATATACATTCAGACAGGAGGGGGCACAGCATGCACCAGGGGCAGATACTGAATATACTAATCAATGGGACAAGGAGGGATATACATTCAGACAGCAGGGGGCGCAGCATGCACCAGGGGCAGATACTGAATATACTAATCAATGGGACAAGGAGGGATATACATTCAGACAGGAGGGGGCACAGCATGCACCAGGGGCAGATACTGAATATACTAATCAATGGGACAAGGAGGGATTTACATTCAGACAGCAGGGGGCAGATACTGAATATACTAATCAATGGGACAAGGAGGGATGTACATTCAGACAGCAGGGGGCACAGCATGCACCAGGGGCAGATACTGAATATACTAATCAATGGGACAAGGAGGGATATACATTCAGACAGCAGGGGGCGCAGCATGCACTAGGGGCAGATACTGAATATACTAATCAATGGGACAAGGAGGGATAGGCAGCCGCTATGATATGAATCCTGGTAGTTCCATTAATGTCCTTGTCCGATAAGCAGACAGTTAGCTGCTCATTCCTGGCATACAGCTGTATGGGCGGCCATTTTGAGGCAGACATTACACGTGGCCGTGCAGGTTATACACGTGCTCAGACAGGGAGTAGTAGTTACGGGATCCGCTGCCCGGGTAATATACTGGATCCTCTGGAGACACGAGTTTAGTAATTACTGGTAACAAGTCACGTGTCTCGGTATAAAGCCCCCCGTATCAGTCACTAACCCCCTGCACGCCGGGCCTGGGCACAGAGAGCATCTGAGGTAACTGTGGATCAATCCGCGCACAATGCACAGACCACGCGAGCAGCGCACTCACCATGTCCGACTCCTTCCGCCGCCAGCAACAGACTGAGCACAGCGCGCCCTCCTCTCCCAGGCACACCGCGCGCACGGACACGCCTCCCGCCTCAGCCAATCACAGCGCGCTCACCGCCCCAGCGAGGAGGGACTTCCGCTGTGTGATAGACATCTCGATGGTAGAGAGGATGACAGAAGGACAGCACGTGTTACTCTCCGGAGCTGCTTCCGGGACAAAAGGCGCCATCTCTATGGTGAATTGGAGGACCGGAAAAGAAAGTAACACATGTGACTGAAAGTCAACTGCTGCCCCCCCACCTCATATATATACCCCCCATACCTCATATATATACCCCCCCATACCTCATATATATACCCCACATACCTCATATATATACCCCCCATACCTCATATATATACCCCACATACCTCATATATATACCCCCCATACCTCATATATATACCCCACATACCTCATATATATACCCCACATACCTCATATATATACCCCACATACGGTATACCTCATATATATACCCCACATACCTCATATATATACCCCACATACGGTATACCTCATATATATACCCCACATACGGTATACCTCATATATATACCCCCCATACCTCATATATATACCCCACATACGGTATACCTCATATATATACCCCACATACGGTATACCTCATATATATACCCCACATACCTCATATATATACCCCACATACGGTATACCTCATATATATACCCCCCATACCTCATATATATACCCCACATACGGTATACCTCATATATATACCCCCCATACCTCATATATATACCCCACATACGGTATACCTCATATATATACCCCACATACCTCATATATATACCCCACATACGGTATACCTCATATATATACCCCACATACCTCATATATATACCCCACATACGGTATACCTCATATATATACCCCACATACGGTATACCTCATATATATACCCCCCATACCTCATATATATACCCCACATACGGTATACCTCATATATATACCCCACATACGGTATACCTCATATATATACCCCACATACGGTATACCTCATATATATACCCCACATACCTCATATATATACCCCACATACGGTATACCTCATATATATACCCCCCATACCTCATATATATACCCCACATACGGTATACCTCATATATATACCCCACATACGGTATACCTCATATATATACCCCCCATACCTCATATATATACCCCACATACGGTATACCTCATATATATACCCCACATACCTCATATATATACCCCACATACGGTATACCTCATATATATACCCCACATACCTCATATATATACCCCACATACGGTATACCTCATATATATACCCCACATACCTCATATATATACCCCACATACGGTATACCTCATATATATACCCCACATACGGTATACCTCATATATATACCCCACATACCTCATATATATACCCCACATACGGTATACCTCATATATATACCCCACATACGGTATACCTCATATATATACCCCACATACCTCATATATATACCCCCCATACCTCATATATATACCCCCCATACCTCATATATATACCCCCCATACCTCATATATATACCCCACATACGGTATACCTCATATATATACCCCACATACCTCATAT
Organism: Pelodytes ibericus; assembly: GCA_036172795.1. NCBI lineage: Eukaryota > Metazoa > Chordata > Amphibia > Anura > Pelodytidae > Pelodytes > Pelodytes ibericus. The sequence goes on from CM069863.1 coordinate 194,955,536, forward strand.
ATATACCCCACATAGGTTATCCTCATATATATACCCCACATACGGTATACCTCATATATATACCCCCCATACGGTATACCTCATATATATACCCCCCATACCTCATATATATACCCCCCATACCTCATATATATACCCCCCATACCTCATATATATACCCCCCATACCTCATATATATACCCCACATACGGTATACCTCATATATATACCCCACATACCTCATATATATACCCCACATAGGTTATCCTCATATATATACCCCACATACGGTATACCTCATATATATACCCCCCATACGGTATACCTCATATATATACCCCCCATACCTCATATATATACCCCACATACCTCATATATATACCCCACATACCTCATATATATACCCCACATACGGTATACCTCATATATATACCCCCCATACCTCATATATATACCCCACATACGGTATACCTCATATATATACCCCCCATACCTCATATATATACCCCCCATACCTCATATATATACCCCACATACGGTATACCTCATATATATACCCCCCATACCTCATATATATACCCCACATACCTCATATATATACCCCCCATACCTCATATATATACCCCCCACCTACCCCGTATACATACCCCCACCTACCTCATATATATACCCCACATACCTCATATATATACCCCCCACCTACCCCGTACACATACCCCCCACCTACCTCATATATATAACCCCCACCTACCTCATATATATACCCCCCACCTACCCCGTAAACATACCCCGTACACATACCCCCCACCTACCTCATATATATACCCCCCACCTACCCCGTATACATACCCCCCCACCTACCTCATATACATACCCCCCTACCTCATATATATAACCCCCACCTACCTCATATATATAACCCCCACCTACCTCATATATATACCCCCACCTACCCCGTATACATACGCCCCCACCTACCTCATATATATAACCCCCACCTACCTCATATATATACCCCCCACCTACCCCGTATACATACCCCCCACCTACCTCATATACATACCCCCTGCCTCATATATATATAACCCCCACCTACCTCATATATATACCCCCCACCTACCCCGTATACATACGCCCCCACCTACCTCATATATATACCCCCCTACTTCATTTATATACCCCCCACCTACCTCGTATACATACCCCCACCTCATATATAGACCCCCCACCTACACGGTATACATACCCCCCAACCTACCTCATATATATACCCCACCCACCTACCTCATATATATACCCCCACCTACCCCATATACATACCCCCCACCTACCTCATTTATATACCCCCCACCTACCTCATATATATACCCCCCCTACCTCATATATATATATACCCCCCACCTACCCCGTATACATACCCCCACCTACCTCATATATATATACCCCTCTACCTCATATATATACTCCCCACCTACCCCGTATACAAACCCCCCCCGCCTACCTCATATATATACCCCCCATCTACCCGGTATACATACCCTCCCACCTACCTCATATATATATACCGCACCCACCTACCTCATATATATACCCCCCACCTACCCCGTATACATACCCCCCCACCTACCTCAAATATATACCCCCCACCTCCCCCGTATACATATACACATAGTACAGCTGTGCATGAGAGGTTATCTGACTCTGGACCTCTGTCCTGGGCTATGTGTATAGACTGTCTAGTACAGCTGTGTATGAGAGGTTATCTGACTCTGCACCTCTGTCCCGGGCTATGTGTATAGACTGTCTAGTACAGCTGTGCATGAGAGGTTATCTGACTCTGCACCTCTGTCCTGGGCTATGTGTACAGACTGTCTAGTACAGCCGTGCATGAGAGGTTATCTGACTCTGGACCTCTGTCCTGGGCTATGTGTATAGACTGTCTAGTACAGCTGTGCATGAGAGGTTATCTGACTCTGCACCTCTGTCCTGGGCTATGTGTACAGACTGTCTAGTACAGCTGTGCATGAGAGGTTATCTGACTCTGCACCTCTGTCCCAGGCTATGTGTATAGACTGTCTAGTACAGCTGTGCATGAGAGGTTATCTGACTCTGCACCTCTGTCCCGAGCTATGTGTATAGACTGTCTAGTACAGCTGTGCATGAGAGGTTATCTGACTCTGCACCTCTGTCCTGGGCTATGTGTATAGACTGTCTAGTACAGCTTTGCATGAGAGGTTATCTGACTCTGCACCTCTGTCCCGGGCTATGTGTATAGACTGTCTAGTACAGCTGTGCATGAGAGGTTATCTGACTCTGCACCTCTGTCCTGGGCTATGTGTATAGACTGTCTAGTACAGCTGTGCATGAGAGGTTATCTGACTCTGCTCCTCTGTCCCAGGCTATGTGTATAGACTGTCTAGTACAGCCGTGCATGAGAGATTATCTGACTCTGCACCTCTGTCCTGGGCTATGTGTATAGACTGTCTAGTACAGCTGTGCATGAGAGGTTATCTGACTCTGCACCTCTGTCCTGGGCTATGTGTATAGACTGTCTAGTACAGCCGTGCATGAGAGGTTATCTGACTCTGCACCTCTGTCCCGGGCTATGTGTATAGACTGTCTAGTACAGCTGTGCATGAGAGGTTATCTGACTCTGCTCCTCTGTCCCAGGCTATGTGTATAGACTGTCTAGTACAGCTTTGCATGAGAGGTTATCTGACTCTGCACCTCTGTCCTGGGCTATGTGTACAGACTGTCTAGTACAGCTGTGCATGAGAGGTTATCTGACTCTGCACCTCTGTCCCGGGCTATGTGTATAGACTGTCTAGTATAGCTGTGCATGAGAGGTTATCTGACTCTGCACCTCTGTCCCGGGCTATGTGTATAGACTGTCTAGTACAGCTGTGCATGAGAGGTTATCTGACTCTGCACCTCTGTCCCGGGCTATGTGTATAGACTGTCTAGTACAGCTGTGCATGAGAGGTTATCTGACTCTGCACCTCTGTCCTGGGCTATGTGTATAGACTGTCTAGTACAGCTGTGCATGAGAGGTTATCTGACTCTGCACCTCTGTCCCGGGCTATGTGTATAGACTGTCTAGTACAGCTGTGCATGAGAGGTTATCTGACTCTGCACCTCTGTCCTGGGCTATGTGTATAGACTGTCTAGTACAGCTGTGCATGAGAGGTTATCTGACTCTGCACCTCTGTCCCGGGCTATGTGTATAGACTGTCTAGTAAAGCTGTGCATGAGAGGTTATCTGATTACACCTCTGTCCTGGGCTATGTGTACAGACTGTCTAGTACAGCTGTGTATGAGAGGTTATCTGACTCTGCTCCTCTGTCCCGGGCTATGTGTACAGACTGTCTAGTACAGCTGTGTATGAGAGGTTATCTGACTCTGCACCTCTGTCCCGGGCTATGTGTATAGACTGTCTAGTACAGCTGTGCATGAGAGGTTATCTGACTCTGCACCTCTGTCCTAGGCTCTGTGTATAGACTGTCTAGTACAGCTGTGTATGAGAGGTTATCTGACTCTGCACCTCTGTCCCAGGCTATGTGTACAGACTGTCTAGTACAGCTGTGCATGAGCGGTTATCTGACTCTGCACCTCTGTCCCAGGCTATGTGTATAGACTGTCTAGTACAGCTGTGCATGAGAGGTTATCTGACTCTGCGCCTCTGTCCCAGGCTATGTGTATAGACTGTCTAGTACAGCTGTGTATGAGAGGTTATCTGACTCTGCACCTCTGTCCCAGGCTATGTGTACAGACTGTCTAGTACAGCTGTGCATGAGCGGTTATCTGACTCTGCACCTCTGTCCCAGGCTATGTGTATAGACTGTCTAGTACAGCTGTGCATGAGAGGTTATCTGACTCTGCTCCTCTGTCCTGGGCTATGTGTATAGACTGTCTAGTACAGCTGTGCATGAGAGGTTATCTGACTCTGCACCTCTGTCCCGGGCTATGTGTATAGACTGTCTAGTACAGCTGTGCATGAGAGGTTATCTGACTCTGCACCTCTGTCCTGGGCTATGTGTATAGACTGTCTAGTACAGCCGTGCATGAGAGGTTATCTGACTCTGCACCTCTGTCCTGGGCTATGTGTATAGACTGTCTAGTACAGCTGTGCATGAGAGGTTATCTGACTCTGCACCTCTATCCCAGGCTATGTGTATAGACTGTCTAGTACAGCTGTACATGAGAGGTTATTTGACTCTGCACCTCTGTCCTGGGCTATGTGTATAGACTGTCTAGTACAGCCGTGCATGAGAGGTTATCTGACTCTGCACCTCTGTCCCAGGCTATGTGTACAGACTGTCTAGTACAGCTGTACATGAGAGGTTATCTGACTCTGATCCTCTGTCCTGGGCTATGTGTATAGACTGTCTAGTACAGCTGTGCATGAGAGGTTATCTGACTCTGCTCCTCTGTCCTGGGCTATGTGTATAGACTGTCTAGTACAGCCGTGCATGAGAGGTTATCTGACTCTGCACCTCTGTCCCGGGCTATGTGTATAGACTGTCTAGTACAGCTGTGCATGAGAGGTTATCTGACTCTGCACCTCTGTCCCTGGCTATGTGTATAGACTGTCTAGTACAGCTGTGCATGAGAGGTTATCTGACTCTGCACCTCTGTCCTGGGCTATGTGTATAGACTGTCTAGTACAGCCGTGCATGAGAGGTTATCTGACTCTGCACCTCTGTCCCGGGCTATGTGTAAAGACTGTCTAGTACAGCCGTGCATGAGAGGTTATCTGACTCTGCACCTCTGTCCTGGGCTATGTGTATAGACTGTCTAGTACAGCTGTGCATGAGAGGTTATCTGACTCTGCACCTCTGTCCTGGGCTATGTGTACAGACTGTCTAGTACAGCCGTGCATGAGAGGTTATCTGACTCTGCACCTCTGTCCCAGGCTATGTGTATAGACTGTCTAGTACAGCTGTGCATGAGAGGTTATCTGACTCTGCTCCTCTGTCCCAGGCTATGTGTATAGACTGTCTAGTACAGCTGTGCATGAGAGGTTATCTGACTCTGCTCCTCTGTCCCAGGCTATGTGTATAGACTGTCTAGTACAGCCGTGCATGAGAGGTTATCTGACTCTGCACCTCTGTCCCGGGCTATGTGTATAGACTGTCTAGTACAGCCGTGCATGAGAGGTTATCTGACTCTGCACCTCTGTCCTGGGCTATGTGTATAGACTGTCTAGTACAGCTGTGCATGAGAGGTTATCTGACTCTGCGCCTCTGTCCTGGGCTATGTGTACAGACTGTCTAGTACAGCTGTACATGAGAGGTTATCTGACTCTGCACCTCTGTCCTGGGCTATGTGTATAGACTGTCTAGTACAGCCGTGCATGAGAGGTTATCTGACTCTGCACCTCTGTCCTGGGCTATGTGTATAGACTGTCTAGTACAGCCGTGCATGAGAGGTTATCTGACTCTGCACCTCTGTCCTGGGCTATGTGTATAGACTGTCTGGTACAGCCGTGCATGAGAGGTTATCTGACTCTGCACCTCTGTCCCAGGCTATGTGTATAGACTGTCTAGTACAGCTGTGCATGAGAGGTTATCTGACTCTGAACCTCTGTCCCAGGCTATGTGTATAGACTGTCTAGTACAGCCGTGCATGAGAGGTTATCTGACTCTGCACCTCTGTCCCAGGCTATGTGTATAGACTGTCTAGTACAGCTGTGCATGAGAGGTTATCTGACTCTGCACCTCTGTCCCAGGCTATGTGTATAGACTGTCTAGTACAGCTGTGCATGAGAGGTTATCTGACTCTGCACCTCTGTCCCGGGCTATGTGTATAGACTGTCTAGTACAGCTGTGCATGAGAGGTTATCTGACTCTGCACCTCTGTCCAGGGCTATGTGTATAGACTGTCTAGTACAGCTGTGCATGAGAGGTTATCTGGCTCTGCACCTCTGTCCTGGGCTATGTGTATAGACTGTCTAGTACAGCTGTGTATGAGAGGTTATCTGACTCTGCACCTCTGTCCTGGGCTATGTGTATAGACTGTCTAGTACAGCTGTGCATGAGAGGTTATCTGACTCTGCACCTCTGTCCCAGGCTATGTGTATAGACTGTCTAGTACAGCTGTGCATGAGAGGTTATCTGACTCTGCACCTCTGTCCTGGGCTATGTGTATAGACTGTCTAGTACAGCCGTGCATGAGAGGTTATCTGACTCTGCACCTCTGTCCCAGGCTATGTGTACAGACTGTCTAGTACAGCCGTGCATGAGAGGTTATCTGACTCTGCACCTCTGTCCTGGGCTATGTGTATAGACTGTCTAATACAGCCGTGCATGAGAGATTATCTGACTCTGCACCACTGTCCTGGGCTATGTGTACAGACTGTCTAGTACAGCTGTGCATGAGAGGTTATCTGACTCTGCACCTCTGTCCCAGGCTATGTGTATAGACTGTCTAGTACAGCTGTGCATGAGAGGTTATCTGACTCTGCACCTCTGTCCTGGGCTATGTGTATAGACTGTCTAGTGCAGCCGTGCATGAGAGGTTATCTGACTCTGCACCTCTGTCCCAGGCTATGTGTATAGACTGTCTAGTACAGCTGTGCATGAGAGGTTATCTGACTCTGCACCTCTGTCCTGGGCTATGTGTAAAGACTGTCTAGTACAGCTGTGCATGAGAGGTTATCTGACTCTGCACCTCTGTCCCGGGCTATGTGTACAGACTGTCTAGTACAGCCGTGCATGAGAGGTTATCTGACTCTGCACCTCTGTCCCAGGCTATGTGTATAGACTGTCTAGTACAGCTGTGCATGAGAGGTTATCTGACTCTGCACCTCTGTCCCAGGCTATGTGTATAGACTGTCTAGTACAGCCGTGCATGAGAGGTTATCTGACTCTGCACCTCTGTCCTGGGCTATGTGTGCAGACTGTCTAGTACAGCTGTGCATGAGAGGTTATCTGACTCTGCACCTCTGTCCCGGGCTATGTGTATAGACTGTCTAGTACAGCCGTGCATGAGAGGTTATCTGACTCTGCACCTCTGTCCTGGGCTATGTGTATAGACTGTCTAGTACAGCTGTGCATGAGAGGTTATCTGACTCTGCACCTCTGTCCCGGGCTATGTGTATAGACTGTCTAGTACAGCCGTGCATGAGAGGTTATCTGACTCTGCACCTCTGTCCTGGGCTATGTGTATAGACTGTCTAGTACAGCCGTGCATGAGAGGTTATCTGACTCTGCACCTCTGTCCTGGGCTATGTGTACAGACTGTCTAGTACAGCCGTGCATGAGAGGTTATCTGACTCTGCACCTCTGTCCCAGGCTATGTGTACAGACTGTCTAGTACAGCTGTGCATGAGAGGTTATCTGACTCTGCACCTCTGTCCCGGGCTATGTGTATAGACTGTCTAGTACAGCTGTGCATGAGAGGTTATCTGACTCTGCACCTCTGTCCTGGGCTATGTGTACAAACTGTCTAGTACTGCTGTGCATGAGAGGTTATCTGACTCTGCCCCTCTGTCCTGGGCTATGTGTATAGACTGTCTAGTACAGCTGTGCATGAGAGTTTATCTGACTCTGCACCTCTGTCCCAGGCTATGTGTATAGACTGTCTAGTACAGCCGTGCATGAGAGGTTATCTGACTCTGCACCTCTGTCCCAGGCTATGTGTATAGACTGTCTAGTACAGCCGTGCATGAGAGGTTATCTGACTCTGCACCTCTGTCCTGGGCTATGTGTACAGACTGTCTAGTACAGCCGTGCATGAGAGGTTATCTGACTCTGCACCTCTGTCCCGGGCTATGTGTATAGACTGTCTAGTACAGCTGTGCATGAGAGGTTATCTGACTCTGCACCTCTGTCCCGGGCTATGTGTACAGACTGTCTAGTACAGCTGTACATGAGAGGTTATCTGACTCTGCACCTCTGTCCTGGGCTATGTGTACAGACTGTCTAGTACAGCCGTGCATGAGAGGTTATCTGACTCTGCACCTCTGTCCTGGGCTATGTGTACAAACTGTCTAGTACTGCTGTGCATGAGAGGTTATCTGACTCTGCACCTCTGTCCCGGGCTATGTGTACAGACTGTCTAGTACAGCTGTGCATGAGAGGTTATCTGACTCTGCACTTCTGTCCCGGGCTATGTGTATAGACTGTCTAGTACAGCCGTGCATGAGAGGTTATCTGACTCTGCACTTCTGTCCCGGGCTATGTGTATAGACTGTCTAGTACAGCTGTGCATGAGAGGTTATCTGACTCTGCGCCTCTGTCCCGGGCTATGTGTATAGACTGTCTAGTACAGCTGTGCATGAGAGGTTATCTGACTCTGCGCCTCTGTCCCGGGCTATGTGTATAGACTGTCTAGTACAGCTGTGCATGAGAGGTTATCTGACTCTGCACCTCTGTCCTGGGCTATGTGTATAGACTGTCTAGTACAGCCGTGCATGAGAGGTTATCTGACTCTGCACCTCTGTCCTGGGCTATGTGTACAGACTGTCTAGTACAGCTGTGCATGAGAGGTTATCTGACTCTGCACCTCTGTCCCGGGCTATGTGTAAAGACTGTCTAGTACAGCTGTGCATGAGAGGTTATCTGACTCTGCACCTCTGTCCCAGGCTATGTGTATAGACTGTCTAGTACAGCTGTGCATGAGAGGTTATCTGACCCTGCACCTCTGTCCTGGGCTATGTGTATAGACTGTCTAGTACAGCTGTGCATGAGAGGTTATCTGACTCTGCACCTCTGTCCCAGGCTATGTGTATAGACTGTCTAGTACAGCTGTGCATGAGAGGTTATCTGACTCTGCTCCTCTGTCCTGGGCTATGTGTATAGACTGTCTAGTACAGCTGTGCATGAGAGGTTATCTGACTCTGCACCTCTGTCCCAGGCTATGTGTACAGACTGCCTAGTACAGCCGTGCATGAGAGGTTATCTGACTCTGCACCTCTGTCCCGGGCTATGTGTATAGACTGTCTAGTACAGCTGTGCATGAGAGGTTATCTGACTCTGCACCTCTGTCCTGGGCTATGTGTGTAGACTGTCTAGTACAGCTGTGCATGAGAGGTTATCTGACTCTGCTCCTCTGTCCTGGGCTATGTGTATAGACTGTCTAGTACAGCTGTGCATGAGAGGTTATCTGACTCTGCACCTCTGTCCTGGGCTATGTGTATAGACTGTCTAGTACAGCCGTGCATGAGAGGTTATATGACTCTGCACCTCTGTCCTGGGCTATGTGTATAGACTGTCTAGTACAGCCGTGCATGAGAGGTTATCTGACTCTGCACCTCTGTCCTGGGCTATGTGTACAGACTGTCTAGTACAGCTGTGCATGAGAGGTTATCTGACTCTGCACCTCTGTCCCAGGCTATGTGTATAGACTGTCTAGTACAGCTGTGCATGAGAGGTTATCTGACTCTGCTCCTCTGTCCCGGGCTATGTGTATAGACTGTCTAGTACAGCCGTGCATGAGAGGTTATCTGACTCTGCTCCTCTGTCCTGGGCTATGTGTATAGACTGTCTAGTACAGCTGTGCATGAGAGGTTATCTGACTCTGCTCCTCTGTCCTGGGCTATGTGTATAGACTGTCTAGTACAGCTGTGCATGAGAGGTTATCTGACTCTGCACCTCTGTCCCGGGCTATGTGTATAGACTGTCTAGTACAGCCGTGCATGAGAGGTTATCTGACTCTGCTCCTCTGTCCTGGGCTATGTGTATAGACTGTCTAGTACAGCTGTGCATGAGAGGTTATCTGACTCTGCACCTCTGTCCTGGGCTATGTGTATAGACTGTCTAGTACAGCCATGCATGAGAGGTTATCTGACTCTGCACCTCTGTCCTGGGCTATGTGTATAGACTGTCTAGTACAGCCATGCATGAGAGGTTATCTGACTCTGCACCTCTGTCCCGGGCTATGTGTATAGACTGTCTAGTACAGCTGTGCATGAGAGGTTATCTGACTCTGCGCCTCTGTCCTGGGCTATGTGTATAGACTGTCTAGTACAGCTGTGCATGAGAGGTTATCTGACTCTGCACCTCTGTCCTGGGCTATGTGTATAGTCTGTCTAGTACAGCTGTGCATGAGAGGTTATCTTACTCTGCACCTCTGTCCCGGGCTATGTGTATAGACTGTCTAGTACAGCCGTGCATGAGAGGTTATCTGACTCTGCACCTCTGTCCTGGGCTATGTGTGTAGACTGTCTAGTACAGCTGTACATGAGCGGTTATTTGTCCCAGAATCCTTTGCTGTGAGATTCCTGTGGTTTTGTGGCTTGTATGGTGAGTGATATAATTACTGTGTTAGTCAGACTTTGCTCTGTGACTCTCCCTCCCTCTCAGTATGTCGAGGTGGAGTCAGTGAGCAGGAAGTGACAGCCAAAGAAATCCCTGTGTAAGTGAGAGAATGGGGGAGACAACGAGGAGAAGGGTCTTTCTGTGGGGGGGGGGGGGGGGGGTGGGGGTGCAGGGTGTAATTTATTAAGGATTTAGGTGTAGGGGTCATTTATATGTTATGTAATGTTTTAGATAAGTTCTGTCTTGTCGGATGTTTAGGATATATATATGTATAGGGCTGGTATGTTTGTGTGTTTATAGAACATATAATGTATAGGGTGGGCATGTTTGTGTGTTTATAGAACATATAATGTATAGGGTTGGTATGTTTGTGTGTTTATAGAACATATAATGTATAGGGTTGGTATGTTTGTGTGTTTATAGAACATATAATGTATAGGGTTGGTATGTGTGTGTGTTTATAGAACATATCATGTATAGGGTTGTCATGTTTGTGTGTTTATAGAACATATCATGTATAGGGTTGGTATGTTTGTGTGTTTATAGAACATATCATGTATAGGGTTGGTATGTGTGTGTGTTTATAGAACATATCATGTATAGGGTTGGTATGTTTGTGTGTTTATAGAACATATCATGTATAGGGTTGGTATGTTTGTGTGTTTATAGAACATATCATGTATAGGGTTGGTATGTTTGTGTGTTTATAGAACATATAATGTATAGGGTTGGCATGTTTGTGTGTTTATACAACATATCATGTATAGGATTGGTATGTTTGTGTGTTTATAGAACATATCATGTATAGGGTTGGTATGTTTGTGTGTTTATAGAACATATCATGTATAGGGTTGGTATGTTTGTGTGTTTATAGATCATATAATGTATAGGGTTGGTATGTTTGTGTGTTTATAGAACATATAATGTATAAGGTTGGTATGTGTGTGTGTTTATAGAACATATAATGTATAGGGTTGGCAGGTTTGTGCGTTTATAGAACATATAATGTATAGGGTGGGCATGTTTGCGTGTTTATAGAACATATAATGTATAGGGTTGTTATGTTTGTGTGTTTATAGAACATATAATGTATAGGGTTTGGATGTTTGTGTGTTTATACAACATATAATGTATAGGGTTGGTATGTTTGTGTGTTTATAGATCATATAATGTATAGGGTTGGTATGTCTGTGTGTTTATAGAACATATAATGTATAGGGTTGGTATGTTTGTGTGTTTATAGAACATATAATGTATAGGGTTGGTATGTTTGTGTGTTTATAGAACATATAATGTATAAGGTTGGCATGTTTCTGTGTTTATAGAACATATAATGTATAGGGTTGGCATGTTTGTGTGTTTATAGAACATATAATGTATAGGGTTGGTATGTTTGTGTGTTTATAGAACATATAATGTATAGGGTTGGTATGTTTGTGTGTTTATAGAACATATAATGTATAGGGTTGGTATGTTTGTGTGTTTATAGAACATATCATGTATAGGGCTGGTATGTTTGTGTGTTTATAGAACATATAATGTATAGGGTTGGTATGTGTGTGTGTTTATAGAACATATCATGTATAGGGTTGTCATGTTTGTGTGTTTATAGAACATATCATGTATAGGGTTGGTATGTTTGTGTGTTTATAGAACATATCATGTATAGGGTTGGTATGTTTGTGTGTTTATAGAACATATCATGTATAGGGTTGGTATGTTTGTGTGTTTATAGAACATATCATGTATAGGGTTGGTATGTTTGTGTGTTTATAGAACATATAATGTATAGGGTTGGCATGTTTGTGTGTTTATACAACATATCATGTATAGGATTGGTATGTTTGTGTGTTTATAGAACATATCATGTATAGGGTTGGTATGTTTGTGTGTTTATAGAACATATCATGTATAGGGTTGGTATGTTTGTGTGTTTATAGATCATATAATGTATAGGGTTGGTATGTTTGTGTGTTTATAGAACATATAATGTATAAGGTTGGTATGTGTGTGTGTTTATAGAACATATAATGTATAGGGTTGGCAGGTTTGTGCGTTTATAGAACATATAATGTATAGGGTGGGCATGTTTGTGTGTTTATAGAACATATAATGTATAGGGTTGTTATGTTTGTGTGTTTATAGAACATATAATGTATAGGGTTTGGATGTTTGTGTGTTTATACAACATATAATGTATAGGGTTGGTATGTTTGTGTGTTTATAGATCATATAATGTATAGGGTTGGTATGTCTGTGTGTTTATAGAACATATAATGTATAGGGTTGGTATGTCTGTGTGTTTATAGAACATATAATGTATAGGGTTGGTATGTTTGTGTGTTTATAGAACATATAATGTATAAGGTTGGCATGTTTCTGTGTTTATAGAACATATAATGTATAGGGTTGGCATGTTTGTGTGTTTATAGAACATATAATGTATAGGGTTGGTATGTTTGTGTGTTTATAGAACATATAATGTATAGGGTTGGTATGTTTGTGTGTTTATAGAACATATAATGTATAGGGTTGGTATGTTTGTGTGTTTATAGAACATATAATGTATAGGGTTGGTATGTTTGTGTGTTTATAGAACATATAATGTATAGGGTTGGCATGTTTGTGTGTTTATAGAACATATAATGTATAGGGTTGGTATGTTTGTGTGTTTATAGAACATATAATGTATAGGTGTTGGTATGTTTGTGTGTTTATAGAACATATAATGTATAGGGTTGGTATGTTTGTGTGTTTATAGAACATATAATGTATAGGGTTGGTATGTTTGTGTGTTTATAGAACATATAATGTATAGGGTTGGCATGTTTATGTGTTTATAGAACATATAATGTATAGGGTTGGCATGTTTATGTGTTTATAGAACATATAATGTATAGGGTTGGTATGTTTGTGTGTTTATAGAACATATAATGTATTGGGTTGGCATGTTTGTGTGTTTATAGAACATATAATGTATAGGGTGGGCATGTTTGTGTGTTTATAGAACATATAATGTATAGGGTTGGTATGTTTGTGTGTTTATAGAACATATAATGTATAGGGTTGGTATGTTTGTGTGTTTATAGAACATATAATGTATAGGGTTGGTATGTTTGTGTGTTTATAGAACATATAATGTATAGGGTTGGTATGTTTGTGTGTTTATAGAACATATAATGTATAGGGTTGGCATGTTTGTGTGTTTATAGAACATATAATGTATAGGGTTGGCATGTTTGTGTGTTTATAGAACATATAATGTATAGGGTTGGTATGTTTGTGTGTTTATAGAACATATAATGTATAGGGTTGGTATGTTTGTGTGTTTATAGAACATATAATGTATAGGGTTGGTATGTTTGTGTGTTTATAGAACATATAATGTATAGGGTTGGTATGTTTGTGTGTTTATAGAACATATAATGTATAGGGCTGGCATGTTTGTGTGTTTATAGAACATATAATGTATAGGGTTGGTATGTTTGTGTGTTTATAGAACATATAATGTATAGGGTTGGTATGTTTGTGTGTTTATAGAACATATAATGTATAGGGTTGGTATGTTTGTGTGTTTATAGAACATATAATGTATAGGGTTGGTATGTTTGTGTGTTTATAGAACATATAATGTATAGGGTTGGTATGTTTGTGTGTTTATAGAACATATAATGTATAGGGTGGGCATGTTTTGTTACTTTATAACCTTGGATTCTAAGGTATGTGTTGATAATAATGTTATGATATTTATTGACAGTTTGATAAATTGCATGTGATGATAGTATTGTTTAAATGTAATAATTATATATAAATATAAAAAATATGAAATAAGCAAGGGGGCAGGGAGAAAATGTGAAGAGAAGGGCATTTGTCTGATTAGAGACTGCATGGTGACAGGAGAGGGGTATGCAGGGAATTTTGATATTGAGAGAGAAATGGACAGGTTGGGGAAGTTTGGTATCAGGAGAGAGGGAGATGTAGGTAATCAATCACCATGCCACCCATCTGTCCTGATTTGTGCGGTACAGTCCTGATTTTTGAGGCAGTGACGCTGAGCTCTATCCTTGTCCTGCTTTCTGGGTCAGTGATAGAGCTTTGCGAGATAGAAGGAATCAGGACTGCAAAGCGTCAGCCCTGTTTATCTTACGATTTCTGGAGTGTGCCTACTGTGCAGCTCAATAACACTGGCACTCAACCCCCCAATCTCTTCCTTCCCTTGTGTCCCAATTCATCTTCCGGCACGTTCAGCTTGTGGGCAAGGCTTGTTAGCCTTCTGTCAGCAGATCTCCATTAGGAAAGACTGGCTTTGTCCTTTCTGAAATGCTGCATTCAGAGATACTACCTGTTCATGCTTCTTTTTCGCCCCCTAGTGGTCAGGTACTGTATACAGATTGGATACATCTGGGAAGCTTAGCATCCTAGTGGGCGGATACTGGATACAGATAGGAAGCTTAGCATCCTAGTGGTCGGGTACTGGATACAGATGGGAAGCTTAGCATCCTAGTGGGCGGATACTGGATACAGATAGGAAGCTTAGCATCCTAGTGGTCGGGTACTGGATACAGATAGAAAGCTTAGCATCCTAGTGGTTGGGTACTGGATACAGATGGGAAGCTTAGCATCCTAGTGGGCGGGTACTGGATACAGATAGGAAGCTTAGCATCCTAGTGGTCGGGTACTGGATACAGATAGAAAGCTTAGCATCCTAGTGGTCGGGTACTGGATACAGATGGGAAGCTTAGCATCCTAGTGGTCGGGTACTGTATACAGATAGGAAGCTTAGCATCCTAGTGGGCGGATACTGGATACAGATAGGAAGCTTAGCATCCTAGTGGTCGGGTACTGGATACAGATGGGAAGCTTAGCATCCTAGTGGGCGGATACTGGATACAGATAGGAAGCTTAGCATCCTAGTGGTCGGGTACTGGATACAGATAGAAAGCTTAGCATCCTAGTGGTTGGGTACTGGATACAGATGGGAAGCTTAGCATCCTAGTGGGCGGGTACTGGATACAGATAGGAAGCTTAGCATCCTAGTGGTCGGGTACTGGATACAGATAGAAAGCTTAGCATCCTAGTGGTCGGGTACTGGATACAGATGGGAAGCTTAGCATCCTAGTGGTCGGGTACTGTATACAGATAGAAAGCTTAGCATCCTAGTGGTCGGGTACTGTATACAGATAGAAAGCTTAGCATCCTAGTGGTTGGGTACTGGATACAGATGGGAAGCTTAGCATCCTAGTGGTCGGGTACTGGATACAGATGGGAAGCTTAGCATCCTAGTGGTCGGGTACTGTATACAGATAGAAAGCTTAGCATCCTAGTGGTCGGGTACTGCATACAGATAGAAAGCTTAGCATCCTAGTGGTTGGGTACTGGATACAGATGGGAAGCTTAGCATCCTAGTGGGCGGGTACTGGATACAGATAGGAAGCTTAGCATCCTAGTGGGTGGGTACTGTATACAGATAGAAAGCTTAGCATCCTAGTGGTTGGGTACTGGATACAGATGGGAAGCTTAGCATCCTAGTGGTCGGGTACTGGATACAGATGGGAAGCTTAGCATCCTAGTGGGCGGATACTGGATACAGATATGAAGCTTAGCATCCCAGTGGTCGGGTACTGGATACAGATGGGATGCTTAGCATCCTAGTGGGCGGGTACTGGATACAGATGGGAGGCTTAGCATCCTAGTGGTTGGGTACTGGATACAGATAGGAAGCTTAGCATCCTAGTGGTCGGGTACTGGATACAGATAGGAAGCTTAGCATCCTAGTGGTCGGGTACTTGATACAGATAGGAAGCTTAGCATCCTAGTGGTTGGGTACTGGATACAGATGGGAAGCTTAGCATCCTAGTGGGCGGGTACTGGATACAGATGGAAAGCTTAGCATCCTAGTGGTTGGGTACTGTATACAGATGATATGAAGCTTAGCATCCTAGTGGTCGGGTACTGGATACAGATAGGAAGCTTAGCATCCTAGTGGTTGGGTACTGGATACAGATATGAAGCTTAGCATCCTAGTGGTCGGGTACTGGATACAGACAGGAAGCTTAGCATCCTAGTGGTCGGGTACTGGATACAGATAGAAAGCTTAGCATCCTAGTGGTCAGGTACTGGATACAGATAGGAAGCTTAGCATCCTAGTGGTCGGGTACTTGATACAGATAGGAAGCTTAGCATCCTAGTGGTTGGGTACTGGATACAGATAGGAAGCTTAGCATCCTAGTGGTCGGGTACTGTATACAGATTGGATACATCTGGGAAGCTTAGCATCCTAGTAGTCGGGTACTGGATACAGATGGGAAGCTTAGCATCCTAGTGGGCGGATACTGGATACAGATATGAAGCTTAGCATCCCAGTGTTCGGGTACTGGATACAGATAGGAAGCTTAGCATCCTAGTGGTTGGGTACTGGATACAGATGGGAAGCTTAGCATCCTAGTGGGCGGGTACTGGATACAGATGGAAAGCTTAGCATCCTAGTGGTCGGGTACTGGATACAGATAGAAAGCTTAGCATCCTAGTGGTCAGGTACTGGATACAGATAGGAAGCTTAGCATCCTAGTGGTCGGGTACTTGATACAGATATGAAGCTTAGCATCCTAGTGGTTGGGTACTGGATACAGATAGGAAGCTTAGCATCCTAGTGGTCGGGTACTGGATACAGATATGAAGCTTAGCATCCTAGTGGTCGGGTACTGGATACAGACAGGAAGCTTAGCATCCTAGTGGTCGGGTACTGGATACAGATAGAAAGCTTAGCATCCTAGTGGTCGGGTACTGGATACAGATAGGAAGCTTAGCATCCTAGTGGTCGGGTACTGGATACAGATAGAAAGCTTAGCATCCTAGTGGTCGGGTACTGGATACAGATAGGAAGCTTAGCATCCTAGTGATCGGGTACTGGATACATATAGGAAGCTTATCATCCTAGTGGTCGGGTACTGTATACAGATAGGAAGCTTAGCATCCTAGTGGTCGGGTACTGGATACAGATGATATGAAGCTTAGCATCCTAGTGGTCGGGTACTGGATACAGATGGGAAGATTAGCATCCTAGTGGTTGGGTACTGGATACTGATGATATGAAGCTTAGCATCCTAGTGGTTGGGTACTGGATACAGTTGGGAAGCTTAGCATCCTAGTGGTTGGGTACTGGATACAGATAGGAAGCTTAGCATCCTAGTGGTCTGGTACTGGATACAGATGATATGAAGCTTAGCATCCCAGTGGTCGGGTACTGGATACAGATGATATGAAGCTTAGCATCCTAGTGGGCGGGTACTGGATACAGATGGGAAGCTTAGCATCCTAGTGGTCGGGTACTGGATACAGATGATATGAAGCTTAGCATCCTAGTGGGCGGGTACTGGATACAGATGGGAAGCTTAGCATCCTAGTGGTCGGGTACTGGATACAGATGATATGAAGCTTAGCATCCTAGTGGTCGGGTACTGGATACAGATGGGAAGCTTAGCATCCTAGTGGTCGGGTACTGGATACAGATAGAAAGCTTAGCATCCTAGTGGGCGGGTACTGGATACAGATGGGAAGCTTAGCATCCTAGTGGTCGGGTACTGGATACAGATGATATGAAGCTTAGCATCCTAGTGGTCGGGTACTGGATACAGATGGGAAGATTAGCATCCTAGTGGTTGGGTACTGGATACAGATGATATGAAGCTTAGCATCCTAGTGGTTGGGTACTGGATACAGTTGGGAAGCTTAGCATCCTAGTGGTTGGGTACTGGATACAGATAGGAAGCTTAGCATCCTAGTGGTCTGGTACTGGATACAGATGATATGAAGCTTAGCATCCCAGTGGTCGGGTACTGGATACAGATGATATGAAGCTTAGCATCCTAGTGGGCGGGTACTGGATACAGATAGGAAGCTTAGCATCCTAGTGGTCGGGTACTGGATACAGATAGGAAGCTTAGCATCCTAGTTGTCGGGTACTGGATACAGATAGGAAGCTTAGCATCCTAGTGGTCGGGTACTGGATACAGATAGGAAGCTTAGCATCCTAGTGGTCGGGTACTGGATACAGATAGGAAGCTTAGCATCCTAGTGGTCGGGTACTGGATACAGATAGAAAGCTTAGCATCCTAGTGGTCGGGTACTGGATACAGATGATATGAAGCTTAGCATCCTGGTGATCGGGTACTGGATACATATAGGAAGCTTATCATCCTAGTGGTCGGGTACTGTATACAGATAGGAAGCTTAGCATCCTAGTGGTCGGGTACTGGATACAGATATGAAGCTTAGCATCCTAGTGGTCGGGTACTGGATACAGATGGGAAGCTTAGCATCCTAGTGGTCGGGTACTGGATACAGATGATATGAAGCTTAGCATCCTAGTGGTCGGGTACTGGATACAGATGATATGAAGCTTAGCATCCTAGTGGTCGGGTACTGGATACAGATGGGAAGCTTAGCATCCTAGTGGTCGGGTACTGGATACAGATAGGAAGCTTAGCATCCTAGTGGTCTGGTACTGGATACAGATGATATGAAGCTTAGCATCCTAGTGGTTGGATACTGGATACAGATATGAAGCTTAGCATCCAAGTGGTCGGGTACTGGATACAGATTGGAAGCTTAGCATCCTAGTGGTTGGGTACTGGATACAGATAGGAAGCTTAGCATCCTAGTGGTCGGGTACTGGATACAGATGGGAAGCTTAGCATCATAGTGGGCGGGTACTGGATACAGATAGGAAGCTTAGCATCCTAGTGGTCGGCTACTGGATACAGATAGGAAGCTTAGCATCCTAGTGGGCGGGTACTGGATACAGATAGGAAGCTTAGCATCCTAGTGGTCGGCTACTGGATACAGATAGGAAGCTTAGCATCCTAGTGGTCGGGTACTGGATACAGATGATATGAAGCTTAGCATCCTAGTGGTCGGGTACTGGATACAGATATGAAGCTTAGCATCCTAGTGGTCGGGTACTGGATACAGATGGGAAGCTTAGCATCCTAGTGGTCGGGTACTGGATACAGATGGGAAGCTTAGCATCCTAGTGGGCGGGTACTGGATACAGATGATATGAAGCTTAGCATCCTAGTGGGCGGGTACTGGATACAGATGGGAAGCTTAGCATCCTAGTGGGCGGGTACTGGATACAGATGATATGAAGCTTAGCATCCTAGTGGGCGGGTACTGGATACAGATAGGAAGCTTAGCATCCTAGTGGGCGGGTACTGGATACAGATAGGAAGCTTAGCATCCTAGTGGGCGGGTACTGGATACAGATAGGAAGCTTAGCATCCTAGTGGTTGGATACTGGATGTGCATATTGCGATACGCTTGGCCTGTGTATATTTGTAATGTAATGCTCCCTTGGTGTGTCTGCCTGTCCAGCAGATCCCAGACAGACAGGAGGATGGCACAGAGAGATGTGGACCGCCTGACCAGAATCTGCCTGCAGAACATCGCAGACAACATGGCTAACGTGTGGCTGGCCGATTACACGGATAAATACATGGAGGAATACAGGTTCATGTACATCGAGGGCCCATTTAACCAGCTGGGTGAGGACCCTGGGATGGAGGGGAACTGGGGATATATCCTTATTACCCAGAGATTACAGCCAGTCTGACCTCCCACGGATTAGCCCAATATTAAAACATTTATCAAAAGAACATTCCATTCGTTAGACCTTTGTTAGATCAGGTTAGATCACCTGTTTTGTCATTAGATCTGTCACACAAGATATTCCCTACCTGATTTAATGGGTGTGAATACAGGTTAGCCCCCCTAGGCCTGCCAGCCAGCCGGTATTTTACTATGGAGGCAATAGTAAGGCCAGTATTTTTTGGTGGAAAAGGTGGCAACCCTAGCCCCCCCTCAACTGAAGTTTGCAAAAAATTTTATTGGTTTTGATAGATATTCCTTAGATCAGGTATGATCAACTGTTTGTTTTTTTTATTAGATCTCTATCATGCAAGAGGCGAAATTCACAATCTGTTTTTGATTTTGCACATCAATAACAGTTCATTTGCATATTAAGTCACATGTGATGTCATAAGGAGGAGACTCCACATACACATTGTCTCCTAATTTAGAGCGATACAAAGCAAAGATTCTAAACAACATGTCCGCCCCCTGATAGAGCTATACAGAGAAAAGATTCTAAACAACATGTCCGCCCCCTGATAGAGCTATACAGAGCAAAGATTCTAAACAACATGTCCGCCCCTGATAGAGCTATACAGAGCAAAGATTCTAAACAACATGTCCGCCCCTGATAGAGCTATACAGAGCAAAGATTTTAAACAACATGTCCGTCCCTGATAGAGCTATACAGAGCAAAGATTCTAAACAACATGTCCGCCCCTGATAGAGCTATACAGAGCAAAGATTCTAAACAACATGTCCGCCCCCTGATAGAGCTATACAGAGCAAAGATTCTAAACAACATGTCCGCCCCCTGATAGAGCTATACAGAGCAAAGATTCTAAACAACATGTCCGCCCCTGATAGAGCTATACAGAGCAAAGATTCTAAACAACATGTCCGCCCCTGATAGAGCTATACAGAGCAAAGATTCTAAACAACATGTCCGCCCCCTGATAGAGCTATACAGAGCAAAGAATCTAAACAACATGTCCGCCTCTGATAGAGCTATACAGAGTAAAGATTCTAAACATGTCCACCCCTGATAGAGCTATACAGAGCAAAGATTCTAAACAACATGTCCACCGCTGATAGAGCTACACAGAGCAAAGATTCTAAACAACATGTCCGACCCCTGATACAGCTATACAGAGCAAAGATTCTAAACAACATGTCCTCCCCCTGATAGAGCTATACAGAGCAAAGATTCTAAACAACATGTCCGCCTCTGATAGAGCTATACAGAGCAAAGATTCTAAACAACATGTCCGCCCCCTGATAGAGCTATACAGAGCAAAGATTCTAAACAACATGTCCGCCCCCTGATAGAGCTATACAGAGCAAAGATTCTAAACAACATGTCCGCCCCTGATAGAGCTATACAGAGCAAAGATTCTAAACAACATGTCCGCCCCTGATAGAGCTATACAGAGCAAATATTCTAAACAACATGTCCGTCCCTGATAGAGCTATACAGAGCAAAGATTCTAAACAACATGTCCGCCCCTGATAGAGCTATACAGAGCAAAGATTCTAAACAACATGTCCGCCCCCTGATAGAGCTATACAGAGCAAAGATTCTAAACAACATGTCCGCCCCCTGATAGAGCTATACAGATCAAAGATTCTAAACAACATGTCCACCCCTGATAGAGCTATACAGAGCAAAGATTCTAAACAACATGTCCGCCCCTGATAGAGCTATACAGAGCAAAGATTCTAAACAACATGTCCGCCCCCTGATAGAGCTATACAGAGCAAAGAATCTAAACAACATGTCCGCCTCTGATAGAGCTATACAGAGCAAAGATTCTAAACATGTCCACCCCTGATAGAGCTATACAGAGCAAAGATTCTAAACAACATGTCCACCCCTGATACAGCTATACAGAGCAAAGATTCTAAACAACATGTCCGACCCCTGATACAGCTATACAGAGCAAAGATTCTAAACAACATGTCCTCCCCCTGATAGAGCTATACAGAGCAAAGATTCTAAACAACATGTCCGCCTCTGATAGAGCTTTACAGAGCAAAGATTCTAAACAACATGTCCGCCCCTGATAGAGCTATACAGAGAAAAGATTCTAAACAACATGTCCGCCTCTGATAGAGCTATACAGAGCAAAGATTCTAAACAACATTTCCGCCTCTGATAGAGCTATACAGAGCAAAGATTCTAAACAACATGTCGCCCCCTGATAGAGCTATACAGAGCAAAGATTCTAAACAACATGTCACCTGGATAGAGCTATACAGAGCAAAGATTCTAAACAACATGTCCACCCCCTGATAGAGCTATACAGAGCAAAGATTCTAAACAACATGTCTTTCGCCTGATAGAACTATGCATAGCAAAGATTCTAAACAACATGTTTGCCTCTGATAGAGCTATACAGAGCAAAGATTCTGAACAACATGTCCGCCTCTGATAGAGCTATACAGAGCAAAGATTCTAAACAACATGTCCACCCACTGATAGAGCTATACAGAGCAAAGATTCTAAATAACATGTCACCTCGATAGAGCTATACAGAGCAAAGATTCTAAACAACATGTCTGCCGCCTAATAGAACTATGCATACCAAAGATTCTAAACAACATGTCCGCCCCCTGATAGAGCTATACAGAGCAAAGATTCTAAACAACATGTCCGCACCCCGATAGAGCTATACAGAGCAAAGATTCTAAACAACATGTCACCTGGATAGAGCTATACAGAGCAAAGATTCTAAACAACATGTCCACCCCCTGATAGAGCTATACAGAGCAAAGATTCTAAACAACATGTCTTTCGCCTGATAGAACTATGCATAGCAAAGATTCTAAACAACATGTTTGCCTCTGATAGAGCTATACAGAGCAAAGATTCTGAACAACATGTCCGCCTCTGATAGAGCTATACAGAGCAAAGATTCTAAACAACATGTCCACCCACTGATAGAGCTATACAGAGCAAAGATTCTAAACAACATGTCACCTCGATAGAGCTATACAGAGCAAAGATTCTAAACAACATGTCTGCCGCCTAATAGAACTATGCATACCAAAGATTCTAAACAACATGTCCTCCCCTGATAGAGCTAGACGGAGAAAAGATTCCCAGTTCTCTGTGTGGGCTGTCCATGGGGATATTGATGCTGGGCTCCCCATGTTCTCTGTGTGGGCTGTCCATGGGGATATTGATCCTGGGCTCCCCTAGTTCTCTGTGTGGGCTGTCCATGGGGATATTGATGCTGGGCTCCGCTGGTTCTCTGTGTGGGCTGTCCATGGGGATATTGATCCTGGGCTCCCCTAGTTCTATGTGTGTGCTGTCCATGGGGATATTGATCCTGGGCTCCCCTAGTTCTCTGTGTGGGCTGTACATGGGGATATTGATGCTGGGCTCCCCTAGTTCTCTGTATGGGCTGTCCATGGGGATATTGATGCTGGGCTCCCCTAGTTCTCTGTGTGGGCTGTCCATGGGGATATTGATGCTGGGCTCCCCTAGTTCTCTGTGTGGGCTGTCCATGGGGATATTGATGCTGGGCTCCCCTAGTTCTCTGTGTGGGCTGTCCATGGGGATATTGATGCTGGGCTCCCCTAGTTCTCTGTGTGGGCTGTCCATGGGGATATTGATCCTGGGCTCCCCTGGTTCTCTGTGTGGGCTGTCCATGGGGATATTGATGCTGGGCTCCCCTGGTTCTCTGTGTGGGCTGTCCATGGGGATATTGATCCTGGGCTCCCCTAGTTCTATGTGTGTGCTGTCCATGGGGATATTGATCCTGGGCTCCCCTAGTTCTCTGTGTGGGCTGTACATGGGGATATTGATGCTGGGCTCCCCTAGTTCTCTGTATGGGCTGTCCATGGGGATATTGATGCTGGGCTCCCCTAGTTCTCTGTGTGGGCTGTCCATGGGGATATTGATGCTGGGCTCCCCTAGTTCTCTGTGTGGGCTGTCCATGGGGATATTGATGCTGGGCTCCCCTAGTTCTCTGTGTGGGCTGTCCATGGGGATATTGATGCTGGGCTCCCCTAGTTCTCTGTGTGGGCTGTCCATGGGGATATTGATCCTGGGCTCCCCTAGTTCTCTGTGTGGGCTGTCCATGGGGATATTGATGCTGGGCTCCCCTAGTTCTCTGTGTGGGCTGTCCATGGGGATATTGATGCTGGGCCCCCCTAGTTCTCTGTGTGGGCTGTCCATGGGGATATTGATGCTGGGCTCCCCTAGTTCTCTGTGTGGGCTGTCCATGGGGATATTGATGCTGGGCTCCCCTAGTTCTCTGTGTGGGCTGTCCATGGGGATATTGATGCTGGGCTCCCCTAGTTCTCTGTGTGGGCTGTCCATGGGGATATTGATGCTGGGCTCCCCTAGTTCTCTGTGTGGGCTGTCCATGGGGATATTGATGCTGGGCTCCCCTAGTTCTCTGTGTGGGCTGTCCATGGGGATATTGATGCTGGGCTCCCCTAGTTCTCTGTGTGGGCTGTCCATGGGGATATTGATGATGGGCTCCCCTAGTTCTCTGTGTGGGCTGTCCATGGGGATATTGATCCTGGGCTCCCCTAGTTCTCTGTGTGGGCTGTCCATGGGGATATTGATGCTGGGCTCCCCTAGTTCTCTGTGTGGGCTGTCCATGGGGATATTGATGCTGGGCTCCCCTAGTTCTCTGTGTGGGCTGTCCATGGGGATATTGATGCTGGGCTCCCCTAGTTATCTGTGTGGGCTGTCCATGGGGATATTGATGCTGGGCTCCCCTAGTTCTCTGTGTGGGCTGTCCATGGGGATATTGATGCTGGGCTCCCCTAGTTCTCTGTGTGGGCTGTCCATGGGGATATTGATGCTGGGCTCCCCTAGTTCTCTGTGTGGGCTGTCCATGGGGATATTGATGCTGGGCTCCCCTAGTTCTCTGTGTGGGCTGTCCATGGGGATATTGATGCTGGGCTCCCCTAGTTCTCTGTGTGGGCTGTCCATGGGGATATTGATGCTGGGCTCCCCTAGTTCTCTGTGTGGGCTGTCCATGGGGATATTGATGCTGGGCTCCCCTAGTTCTCTGTGTGGGCTGTCCATGGGGATATTGATGCTGGGCTCCCCTAGTTCTCTGTGTGGGCTGTCCATGGGGATATTGATGCTGGGCTCCCCTAGTTCTCTGTGTGGGCTGTCCATGGGGATATTGATGCTGGGCTCCCCTAGTTCTCTGTGTGGGCTGTCCATGGGGATATTGATGCTGGGCTCCCCTAGTTCTCTGTGTGGGCTGTCCATGGGGATATTGATGTTGGGCTGCCCTAGTTCTCTGTGTGGGCTGTCCATGGGCATATTGATGCTGGGCTCCCCTAGTTCTCTGTGTGGGCTGTCCATGGGGATATTGATGCTGGGCTCCCCTAGTTCTCTGTGTTGGCTGTCCATGGGGATATTGATGCTGGGCTCCCCTAGTTCTCTGTGTGGGCTGTCCATGGGGATATTGATGCTGGGCTCCCCTAGTTCTCTGTGTTGGCTGTCCATGGGGATATTGATGCTGGGCTCCCCTAGTTCTCTGTGTGGGCTGTACATGGGGATATTGATGCTGGGCTCCCCTAGTTATCTGTGTGGGCTGTCCATGGGGATATTGATGCTGGTCTCCCCTAGTTCTCTGTGTGGGCTGTCCATGGGGATATTGATGCTGGTCTCCCCTAGTTCTCTGTGTGGGCTGTCCATGGGGATATTGATGCTGGGCTCCCCTAGTTCTCTGTGTGAGCTGTCCATGAGGATATTGATGCTGTGCTCCCCTAGTTCTCTGTGTGGGCTGTCCATGGGGATATTGATGCTGGGCTCCCCTAGTTCTCTGTGTGAGCTGTCCATGAGGATATTGATGCTGTGCTCCCCTAGTTCTCTGTGTGGGCTGTCCATGGGGATATTGATGCTGGGCTCCCCTAGTTCTCTGTGTGGGCTGTCCATGGGGATATTGATGCTGGGCTCCCCTAGTTCTCTGTGTGGGCTGTCCATGGGGATATTGATGCTGGGCTCCCCTAGTTCTCTGTGTGGGCTGTCCATGGGGATATTGATGCTGGGCTCCCCTAGTTCTCTGTGTGGGCTGTCCATGGGGATATTGATCCTGGGCTCCCCTAGTTATCTGTGTGGGCTGTCCATGGGGATATTGATGCTGGGCTCTCCTCTATATGGTGTGAGAGGAGTGGGTTGTCCCTGATGGGTATTTGGGAGATGCAGTAACTGGTGTACCTCCCTCTGCAGCAGGGAGTATGGTGCAGGAACTGATCCAGATACTGGGAGAAGCTCACAAACTGACCCGACCGGCTCTGCACCTCCTGCTCCTGCCTCACCTGAGCCAGCTCAGCCTCCGACCCTGTGCCGGGCTCATTAACAACACAATCACTCAGCTAGTGAGTGTGCGCTGCAAGGTAGGTGTGCACTGCCTCCTCTGTATACCACACTGCTGACTGTATATAGTGCCTGGTGACTCTGTATACCACCCACTGACTGTATATAGTGCCTGGTGACTCTGTATACCACCCACTGACTGTATATAGTGCCTGGTGACTCTGTATACCACCCACTGACTGTATATAGTGCCTGGTGACTCTGTATACCACCCACTGACTGTATATAGTGCCTGGTGACTCTGTATACCACCCACTGACTGTATATAGTGCCTGGTGACTCTGTATACCACCCACTGACTGTATACAGTGCCTGGTGACTCTGTATACCACCCACTGACTGTATATAGTGCCTGGTGACTCTGTATACCACCCACTGACTGTATATAGTGCCTGGTGACTCTGTATACCACCCACTGACTGTATATAGTGCCTGGTGACTCTGTATACCACCTGCTGACTGTATATAGTGCCTAGTGACTCTGTATACCACCCACTGACTGTATATAGTGCCTGGTGACTCTGTATACCACCTGCTGACTGGATATAGTGCCTGGTGACTCTGTATACCACCAACTGACTGTGTATAGTGCCTAGTGACTCTGTATACCACCCACTGACTGTATATAGTGCCTAGTGACTCTATACCACCCACTGACTGGATATAGTGCCTAGTGACTCTGTATACCACCTGCTGACTGTATATAGTGCTTAGTGACTCTGTATACCACCCACTGACTGGATATAGTGTGTTGTTACTCTGTATACAACCTACTGCCTGTATAGAGTGCCTGGTGACTCTGTATACCACCTGCTGACTGTATATAGTGCCTAGTGACTCTGTATACCTCCCACTCTCTGTATATAGTGCCTGTTTTCTCTGTATATCACCCACTGACTGTATATAGTGCCTGTTTGCTCTGTATATCACCTGCTGACTGTATATAGAGCCTAGTGACTCTGTATACCTCCCACTCTCTGTATACAGTGCCTGTTTGCTCTGTATATCACCTGCTGACTGTATATAGTGCCTGTTTGCTCTGTATATCACCTGCTGACTGTATTTAGAGCCTAGTGACTCTGTATACCTCCCACTCTCTGTATAAAGTGCCTGTTTGCTCTGTATATCACCCACTGACTGTATATAGTGCCTGTTTGCTCTGTATATCACCTGCTGACTGTATATAGAGCCTAGTGACTCTGTATACCTCCTACTCTCTGTATATAGTGCCTGTTTGCTCTGTATATCACCCACTGACTGTATATAGGGCCTGTTTGCTCTGTATATCACCTGCTGACTGTATTTAGAGCCTAGTGACTCTGTATACCTCCCACTCTCTGTATATAGCGCCTGTGTGCTCTGTATATGCCGCTGTCTGTATATAGGGCCCGCTGTATGTGGCTTACTCTGCTGTCTGTTCCCTGCAGTCTCTCACTTGGCTGGATTTACACTCCTGTCAGCGGATTTGCTCTGCCTCCCTGGCTCTCTTAGTGGAAGGATTACCCCGCCTGATCAAGCTCTGCCTGGCTGACACACAGTGCGATGCCCTGGTCCTCTCATCACTGGGCTTGTGCTGCCCCCGGCTCCGGGAACTGGACATTTCCCAATGCAAGAAGCTCACCCCATTGTCCCTACTCTCCCTTGGGTACAGCTGTACGTCTGGCACTTACTGCGGGCAAGCTCTGCAGGTGCTACTGGTACAGGGTCTGATGTCCCAGCATCCCCAGGACGAGTGGGTACATGCACTGACCTTCCTCCTGCTGGCTCTCCCCAGCCTCCAGCAGCTATCCCACCCTCTGCTGGCCCATGCTCTACACCTTATCCATGGTCAGCATTTCAGCCTGCCTGGGTTGTCTTCTGCCAGCTTGCCCTCACTGGCTGAGGTGGCACTTGCCAGGAAAGCCAATGGTTACAATGGACTTGGAAATGCTTCCAAAGACCAGGTCAAAGTGTTTGACCAGGCAGGGACCAAAGGCAGGGAGGTCGGCAGCTTGTGTCTCCAGAAGCTAGAAGATCTGGAGGAGGAGACCCTGCCCATGATGGGGTGTCTCTGCCCTCTGGCCAAGGAGGTCACCATATCTCTTGCCCACAGATCTGGTTGGGTGTGGAGCCTTCTGCAATGGCCGTGCCTAACCCACCTTACCCTGCACAGCCCAGAGCGGCCCAGTCGGAGCCTGGAGGAGATGTTGCCCACATTGGAAGGTATAGGGACCAGATTACGGTTTCTTTCCATTCAAAATGTGCTGTGGGGTGAGGCAGAGTCTCTCCGGACCCTGCTGACCACATGTCCAAATCTTCATGTGTTTCAGAGTCATTTCACTGCCAGCTCTCATGCCATGTTGGACCATGGACATGAAGAGGAGCTTCTTCCATGGAGGGAGGACCCTCTCTTACTGCCCCACCTGCGGACTTTTAGTTTGCTCATGGAAGAGGGGCCACCCTTGCACCCTCGATTCCAGCATACCCTCATGGACTCCTTAGTGGCTGTTCTGCGAGGCGGCCTGAAGATTGAGACGTTGTCTCTTTGGGGGCTTCCATGTAACTTGGATCTTGTATGTGAAGCCATCTCATCACTTGCAGCCCCTTCTCCTCTCCCCAAATTAAGAGCTGTGTCCCTATGTCGGAGTAACGTGACATCTATCGGTGTATCGCGACTGCTTCAATTACACAATGAGCTAAGGACCCTAGATTTGTCCCACTGCTGGGAAGTCACATGCAGAGACCACCACAGCCTTCAAAAAAGAGTCCGAAAGGAGGGCCGAAATATTCATATCATCTGGCAGTAACTGTTATCCTCCGAGCAGGACTTAATTTGGGTATAAAGGACCCCCTTGCTTTAAATCGGCAGACCACCTAGCCTGCTTTCTGTATGTTATACATGGTTATTTGTCCCTACTGTGAGAAGAATTACATTGGGGACTCTAAATTCTGTGAGAGGGGCTCGGAGAGAGGCAAGAGCAATAACTATTACACTTTATTTGCAGTTTTTAGGGGATGGGAACACTAGAGGGTAAAACAAGCAATAAGACAGATTTGTTTCTTTTTATATGTTATAATCTACTTTGATGCAGTTTAAAAATATGTTTGTGTGACCCCTAACTCTAACAAAAAGTATGTGTGTCCCCTAACTAACAAAAAGTGTGTGTGTCCCCTCACTCTAATAATAAGTGTGTGTGACCCCTAACTCTAACAAAAAGTATGTGTGACCCCTAACTCTAACAAAAAGTATGTGTGACCCCTAACTCTAACAAAAAGTATGTGTGACCCCTAACTCTAACAAAAAGTATGTGTGACCCCTAACTCTAACAAAAAGTATGTGTGACCCCTAACTCTAACAAAAAGTATGTGTGACCCCTAACTCTAACAAAAAGTATGTGTGACCCCTAACTCTAACAAAAAGTATGTGTGACCCCTAACTCTAACAAAAAGTATGTGTGACCCCTAACTCTAACAAAAAGTATGTGTGACCCCTAACTCTAACAAAAAGTATGTGTGACCCCTAACTCTAACAAAAAGTATGTGACTCCTAACTCTAACAAAAAGTATGTGACTCCTAACTCTAACAAAAAGTATGTGACTCCTAACTCTAATAATAAGTATGTGTGACCCCTAACTCTAACAAAGTGTGTGTGACCCCTAACTCTAACAAAAAGTATGTGTGACCCCTAACTCTAACAAAAAGTATGTGTGACCCCTAACTCTAATAATAAGTATGTGTGACCCCTCACTCTAATAATAAGTATGTGTGACCCCTATCTCTAATAATAAGTGTGTGTGACCCCTCACTCTAATAATAAGTATGTGTGACCCCTAACTCTAACAAAAAGTATGTGACTCCTAACTCTAATAATAAGTATGTGTGACCCCTAACTCTAACAAAAAGTATGTGTGTCCCCTAACAAAAAGTGTGTGTGACCCCTCACTCTAATAATAAGTATGTGTGACCCCTCACTCTAATAATAAGTATGTGTGACCCCTATCTCTAATAATAAGTGTGTGTGACCCCTCACTCTAATAATAAGTATGTGTGACCCCTAACTCTAACAAAAAGTATGTGACTCCTAACTCTAATAATAAGTATGTGTGACCCCTAACTCTAACAAAAAGTATGTGTGTCCCCTAACAAAAAGTGTGTGTGACCCCTCACTCTAATAATAAGTATGTGTGACCCCTCACTCTAATAAGTATGTGTGACCCCTCACTCTAATAATAAGTATGTGTGACCCCTCACTCTAATAATAAGTATGTGTGACCCCTCACTCTAATAATAAGTATATGTGACCCCTAACGCCAATAATAAGTACGGTATGTGTGACCCCTAACGCTAATAATAAGTACGGTATGTGTGACCCCTCACTCTAATAATAAGTATGTGTGACCCCTCACTCTAATAATAAGTATGTGTGACCCCTAACTCTAACAAAAAGTATGTGTGACCCCTAACTCTAACAAAAAGTGTGTGTGACCCCTCACTCTAACAAAAAGTATGTGTGACCCCTAACTCTAACAATAAGTGTGTGTGACCCCTAACTCCATTAATAAGTAGTATGTGTGACCCCTAACTCTAATAATAAGTATGTGTGACCCCTAACTCTAACAAAAAGTATGTGTGTCCCCTAACAAAAAGTGTGTGTGACCCCTCACTCTAATAATAAGTATGTGTGACCCCTCACTCTAATAAGTATGTGTGACCCCTCACTCTAATAATAAGTATGTGTGACCCCTCACTCTAATAATAAGTATGTGTGACCCCTAACTCTAACAAAAAGTATGTGTGACCCCTAACTCTAACAAAAAGTATGTGTGACCCCTAACTCTAACAAAAAGTATGTGTGACCCCTAACTCTAACAATAAGTGTGTGTGACCCCTAACTCCATTAATAAGTAGTATGTGTGACCCCTAACTCTAATAAGTAGTATGTGTGACCCCTAACTCTAATAATAAGTGTGTGTGAACGCTAATAATAAGTATGAGTGACCCCTAACTCTAATAATAAGTGTGTGTGACCCCTAACTCTATTAATAAGTAGTATGTGTGACCCCTAACTCTAATAATAAGTGTGTGTGACCCCTAACTCTATTAATAAGTAGTATGTGTGACCCCTAACTCTAATAATAAGTGTGTGTGACCCCTAACTCTAATAATAAGTGTGTGTGACCCCTAACTCTAACAATAAGTGTGTGTGACCCCTAACTCTAACAATAAGTGTGTGTGACCCCTAACTCTAACAAAAAGTGTGTGTGACCCCTAACTCTAACAAAAAGTGTGTGACCCCTAACTCTAACAAAAAGTGTGTGTGACCCCTAACTCTAACAAAAAGTGTGTGTGACCCCTAACTCTAACAATAAGTGTGTGTGACCCCTAACTCTAACAATAAGTGTGTGTGACCCCTAACTCTAATAATAAGTATGTGTGAACTCTAATAATAGGTGTGTGTGTGACCCCTAACTCTAATAATAAGTATGTGTGAACTCTAATAATAAGTATGAGTGACCCCTAACTCTTATAAGTATGTGTGTCCCCTCACTCTATTAATAAGTATGTGTGACCCCTCACTCTATTAATAAGTATGTGTGACCCCTCACTCTATTAATAAGTTGTATGTGTGACCCCCTAACTCTATTAATAAGTTGTATGTGTGACCCCCTAACTCTGTTAATAAGTTGTATGTGTGACCCCCTAACTCTATTAATAAGTAGTATGTGTGACCCCTAACTCTATTAGTTAGTATGTGTGACCCCTCACTCTAATAATAAGTATGTGTGAACTCTAATAATAAGTATGTGTGAACTCTAATAATAAGTATGAGTGACCCCTAACTCTAATAATAAGTTTGTGTGACCCCTCACTCTAATAATAAGTATGTGTGACCCCTCACTCTAATAATAAGTATGTGTGACCCCTAACGCTAATAATAAGTACGGTATGTGTGACCCCTCACTCTAATAATAAGTATGTGTGACCCCTCACTCTAATAATAAGTATGTGTGACCCCTCACTCTAATAATAAGTATGTGTGAACTCTTAATAATAAGTGTGTGTGACCCCTAACTCTAATAAGTATAAGTACATGCAGTTCTGATCAGGGGCCCACTTCAGATAAAGCGTGTCCATCCCTGCTCTATAGTAAAGGTGGCTATCTGGGATTTACCCTCATTATCATGTCAATTATATAATTACAGAATAAAATGTATAACGTGGGAAAGAAAATCATTGTTCTACTAAGTTTTTTTCTTTTCTTGTTACTCTTTAAAAAAATATTTTATTATTCCAATGTATAAAAGACAAGGACAATACATAATATGAAAACAATACATACATATAGATTGCAAATATATGAGTATCTCCATTGTATTAGTAAATGGAAAAAGCGGCTAGTCGCAGACAACTATCTGGGGGGGGGGGGGGGGGGTTCTACTAAGTTATGAATTCTTCCTTAGTTTGCTTATAATTCAGGCAATTGTTGGAAACAAATAACTTACATTTACTTGAGATTGCATTTTTAAATTAAATGCTTCAATGAAATAATACATGTATTGTAACTTACAGCATCCTCTTTGCTCTGTATAGCTCTATCAGGGGGCGGACATGTTGTTTAGAATCTTTGCTCCGTATAGTTCAATCAGGGGGCAGACATGTTGTTTAGACTCTTTGCTCTGTATACCTTTAATCAGGGGGTGTACATGTTGTTTAGAAACTTTGCTCTGTATAGCTCTATCAGGGGGAGGACATGTTGTATAGAATCTTTGCTCTGTATAGCTTTATCAGGGGGAGGACATGTTGTTTAGAATCTTTGCTCTGTATAGCTCTATCAGGGGTGGACATGTTTAGAATCTTTGCTCTGTATAGACCTATCAGGGGGCAGACATGTTGTTTAGAATCTTTGCTCTGGATAGCTCTATCAGGGAGCGGACATGTTGTTTAGAATCTTTGCTCTGTATAGCTTTATCAGGGGGAGGACATGTTGTTTACAATCTTTGCTCTGTATAGCTCTATCGGGGTGGACATGTTGTTTATAATCTTTGCTCTTTATAGCTCTATCAGGGGTGGACATGTTTAGAATCTTTGCTCTGTATAGCTCTATCAGGGGTGGACATGTTTAGAATCTTTGCTCTGTATAGACCTATCAGGGGGCGGACATGTTGTTTAGAATCTTTGCTCTGGATAGCTCTATCAGGGAGCGGACATGTTGTTTAGAATCTTTGCTCTGTATAGCTTTATCAGGGGGTGGACCTGTTGTTTAGAAACTTTGCTCTGTATAGCTCTATCAGGGGGTGGAAATGTTGTTTAGAATCTTTGCTCTGTATAGCTCTATCAGGGGTGGACATGTTGTTTAGCATCTTTGCTCTGGATAGCTCTATCATGGGTGGACATGTTGTTTAGAATCTTTGCTCTGGATAGCTCTATCATGGGTGGACATGTTGTTTAGAATCTTTGCTCTGTATAGCTCTATCATGGGTGGACATGTTGTTTAGAATCTTTGCTCTGTATAGCTCTATCATGGGTGGACATGTTGTTTAGAATCTTTGCTCTGTATAGCTCTATCATGGGTGGACATGTTTAGAATCTTTGCTCTGTATAGCTCTATCAGGGGGGTACATGTTTAGAATCTTTGCTCTGTATAGCTCTATCAGGGTGGTACATGTTTAGAATCTTTGCTCTGGATAGCTCTATCAGGGAGCGGACATGTTGTTTAGAATCTTTGCTCTGTATAGCTCTATCATGGGTGGACATGTTGTTTAGAATCTTTGCTCTGTATAGCTCTATCATGGGTGGACATGTTGTTTAGAATCTTTGCTCTGTATAGCTCTATCATGGGTGGACATGTTGTTTAGAATCTTTGCTCTGTATAGCTCTATCATGGGTGGACATGTTGTTTAGAATCTTTGCTCTGTATAGCTCTATCATGGGTGGACATGTTGTTTAGAATCTTTGCTCTGTATAGCTCTATCAGGGGGCGGACATGTTTAGAATCTTTGCTCTGTATAGCTCTATCATGGGTGGACATGTTGTTTAGAATCTTTGCTCTGTATAGCTCTATCATGGGTGGACATGTTGTTTAGAATCTTTGCTCTGTATAGCTCTATCAGGGGGGTACATGTTTAGAATCTTTGCTCTGGATAGCTCTATCAGGGAGCGGACATGTTGTTTAGAATCTTTGCTCTGTATAGCTCTATCAGGGGTGGACATGTTTAGAATCTTTGCTCTGTATAGCTCTATCAGGGGTGGACATGTTTAGAATCGTTGCTCTGGATAGCTCTATCAGGGAGCGGACATGTTGTTTAGAATCTTTGCTCTGTATAGCTCTATCAGGGGGGTACATGTTTAGAATCTTTGCTCTGGATAGCTCTATCAGGGAGCGGACATGTTGTTTAGAAATCTATTTAAAATGCTGCACTTGATGCAATCTATCAATTAAACACAATTTATTTTTTTGCCGACCTTAGTGGTCTTGTGAACCTATGGAAAACTGGTTTTGTAGAATTTTCCCTAGTAAAGGGTCTAAACTAAAAATCTAAAGTAGTGCATTTCCCTATCCACATTTGTTTGCAGGGCACTTGTCCTACTCTTAGCCACATTTTAATTCCTTTTGCAGCCCTCTAGCCCTTTCCATGACTTTTTTTAGAGGCATTTTAGTGGCCAAAAGTCTGTGTCCCCATTGACTTTAATGGGGTTCGGGTTGGGGTTCGGGTTGGGGTCAAGTTCGAGCACGGACCCGGACATTTTTTCGAAGTTCGGTCGAACCTGCCGAACCCGAACATCCAGGGGTCTGCTCAACTCTACACGTAATACGATCAAAACAAAAACCTTTAAATGCAAAACTGCTGAGCTTAAAACTGTCACCAAGCTGCTCTACATTAGCTCCACGTAGGATGCAATGTATTCTGTAATAGAAACATTATAATGCAACAATCAGGGCCGGCCTTAAGTGTTCCGGCGCCCTGTGCGGGCTTCCCCCTTGGCGCCCCCCCCCCCGTCTCTTTCACCCCCCTATGTTTGTCCCTTTCCTCTTCCTTGCCATGTCTGTCTCTCTCTCTCCCTCTGTTCTGTCTCTCTCCCCCCCGTCCCCTGTTCTGTCTCTCTCCCCCCCGTCCCCTGTTCTGTCTCTCTCCCCCCCGTCCCCTGTTCTGTCTCTCTCCCCCCCGTCCCCTGTTCTGTCTCTCTCCCCCCCCGTCCCCTGTTCTGTCTCTCTCCCCCCCCGTCCCCTGTTCTGTCTCTCTCCCCCCCGTCCCCTGTTCTGTCTCTCTCCCCCCCGTCCCCTGTTCTGTCTCTCTCCCCCCCGTCCCCTGTTCTGTCTCTCTCCCCCCCGTCCCCTGTTCTGTCTCTCTCCCCCCCGTCCCCTGTTCTGTCTCTCTCCCCCCCGTCCCCTGTTCTGTCTCTCTCCCCCCCGTCCCCTGTTCTGTCTCTCTCCCCCCCGTCCCCTGTTCTGTCTCTCTCCCCCCCGTCCCCTGTTCTGTCTCTCTCCCCCCCGTCCCCTGTTCTGTCTCTCTCCCCCCCGTCCCCTGTTCTGTCTCTCTCCCCCCCGTCCCCTGTTCTGTCTCTCTCTCTCTCTCCCCCGTCCCCTGTTCTGTCTCTCTCCCCCCGTCCCCTGTTCTGTCTCTCTCTCTCTCTCCCCCGTCCCCTGTTCTGTCTCTCTCTTTCTCTCCCCCGTCCCCTGTTCTGTCTCTCTCTCTCCCCCAGTTCTGTCTCTACCCCTTGCCCCTTTTCTGTCTGTCTCTCTCCCTCCCACCCCTCCCCTGTCTCTCCCCCCTCCCCCTGTTCTCTCTCTCTAGCCCTGTTCTCTCTCTCCCCCCCCTAACCCCTGTTCTGTCTCTCCCCCCTAACCCCTGTTCTGTCTCTCCCCCCTAACCCCTGTTCTGTCTCTCCCCCCTAACCCCTGTTCTGTCTCTCTCTCCCCCCCCCCCCCACCCTTACCTTTGCCTGAAAAGGTGGATCCAGGGAGGGGGTGGAGCTAAACGGCACAGCGGTGTAGCTCCGCCCCCACCCCGGGAAGCAGAGCACAGTCTGCATTATGGGGAGCCATGGGCAGCATGAGAAGGTGCTGCTCGGGCTCCCCATGCTTAATGCAGGCTCTCCATGCTTAATGCAGGCTCTCCATGCTTAATGCAGGCTCTCCATGCTTAATGCAGGCTCTCCATGCTTAATGCAGGCTCTCCATGCTTAATGAAGGCTCTCCATGCTTAATGCAGGCTCTCCATGCTTAATGCAGGCTCTCCATGCTTAATGCAGGCTCCCCATGCTTAATGCAGGCTCCCCATGCTTAATGCAGGCTCCCCATGCTTAATGCAGGCTCCCCATGCTTAATGCAGGCTCCCCATGCTTAATGCAGGCTCCCCATGCTTAATGCAGGCTCCCCATGCTTAATGCAAGCATGGGGAGCCGAGCAGCACCTTCTCATGCTGCCCGGGGCTCCCCGTGAAGCAGACTCTGCTCTGCTTCCCGGAGTGGGGGCGGAGCTACACCGCTGTGCCGGTTAGCTCCGCCCCCTCCCCGGACCAAGCAGAGAATGCCGAGCAGAGGGCTGGTGAGGGGGGATCTTTTGATCTCCCCCAGCCAGTGCCTCTACCGGCTTTTTTTTTACTTTTTTTTTTTTCTTTATACCGGCCGGGCGGGCGCCCCCTGGGGTGTTGCGCCCTGTGCGCTCGCACAGGTCGCACACCCCTAAGGCCGGCCCTGGCAACAATCGATAACGAATGCAAAGAAAATCTCTCTCGTCTGGCTCTCTCGTCTGGCTCTCTCGTCTGGCTCTCTCGTCTAGTTGCTTAGGAAGCTCTAATTTTCTATGAAATAAATCGGAGATCTGAATTTTGAATCTAATCAGATAACTTCACTGAAGTTCAGGCTACTCAGAGCAGGCCTGGCCTTAAGTGTTCAGGCACCCTGTGGGGGCCATCCCCCGTGCGCCCCCCCCCCCCTCTACCCTTATGTTTGTATGTCTCCTCTCCCTCCTTAATGCCATCTCTCTTGTCTCCCTTCCCATATCTGTCTTTTCTCTCCCCATGTCTGTCTCTCTATTTTCTCATGTTTGTCTCTCTCCTCTTCCCACCCCCCATGTCTGTCTGTCTCTCCTACTCTTCCCATATCTGTTCTCCCTCTTCCTCCACAAATCTGTTGTTATCTCTCCTTTCCTCTCCCCATATCTTTTCTCTCCCCCTCATATCTTATCTCTCCTTCCCCTTCCCAAATCAATTCTCTCTCCTCCCCCATATCTGTTCTCTACCCCATATCTGTTCTCTCTCTTACTCCCCAAAACTTTTATCTCTCCTTTCCCCTCCCCATATATGTTCTCTCTCCTTCCCCTCTCCATATCTCTTTCCCCCCTTTCCAAATCTTTTCTCTCTCCCCCTCCTCCACCCATAACTGTTCTCTCCCCCATATCAGTTCTCTCTCCCCCTCCTCCCCCATATCAGTTCTCTCTTCCCCATATCAGTTCTCTCTCCCCCTCCTCACCCATATCAGTTCTCTCTCCCCCATATCAGTTCTCTCACCTCCTCCACCCATATCAGTTCTCTCTCCCCCATATCAGTTCTCTCACCTCCTCCACCCATATCTCCTCTTCCCCTCATATCTACCCCCCTCCCCCAATCTATTCACTGCTTCCCCCCCTCCCACAAGCAGCAAAAGCTCACACAGAGCTCAGTCAACTGGCAAACTTTTTTTTTTTTTTTTACGAGTGGTTGCCTCTTCTGGCGCCCCCCGTGCAAAGGTCGCACACCCCAAAGGCCAGCCCTGACTCAGAGACCACCAAAGTTATTTCCAATCTGGAGTTTGACTACCGAAGCAACCTGAAATAAGCTGAATTTCACCCCAGAGCAGTCTATGGGGAGGAGTTCAGCTATTTCCAAAATAACCAACATCCCCCCGAAATTAAATAAAATGAGACATACATTTGTATACAAAATAATATAAAATATAATATAAAAATGTAATTATATATAAAAAAACATTATACTAATGTTATATATTATATATGAAATAAACTATAAAATGTAGTATACTTTGCATGGCATTATAGCATATTTACCATGTTAATGAAGACATTATGTAATATACATACATCACTTAGTAACCACAATAAAATGGCAATGTATACATATATAATATATTGTCATATATCATTTATTCACTGCCATAATAGCGCTTGTGATATAACAGTGCCGGTGATGCCATTTTATATTACATGATGTCAGGGCCGGCCTTAAGTGTTCCGGCGCCCTGTGCGGGCTTCCCACGTGGCGCCCCCCCCCCGTCTCTTTCACCCCCCTATGTTTGTGTATCTCTCCCTTCCCATGTTTGTCCCTTTCCTCTTCCTTGCCATGTCTGTCTCTCTCTCTCTCCCTGTGTTCTGTCTCTTTCCCCCCGTCCCCTGTGCTGTCTCTCTCCCCCCCCCGTCCCCTGTGCTGTCTCTCTCCCCCCCCGTCCCCTGTTCTGTCTCTCTCCCCCCCCGTCCCCTGTTCTGTCTCTCTCCCCCCCGTCCCCTTTTCTGTCTGTCTCTCTCCCACCCCTCCCCTGTTCTGTCTCTCCCCCCTCCCCCTGTTCTCTCTCTCTAGCCCTGTTCTCTCTCTCTAGCCCTGTTCTCTCTCTCTCCCCCCTCCCCCTGTTCTCTCTCTCTCTCCCCCTCCCCCTGTTCTCTCTCTCTCTCCCCCTCCCCCTGTTCTCTCTCTCTCTCCCCCTCCCCCTGTTCTCTCTCTCTCTCCCCCTCCCCCTGTTCTCTCTCTCTCTCCCCCTCCCCCTGTTCTCTCTCTCTCTCTCCCCCTCCCCCTGTTCTGTCTCTCACCCCTGCCCCTGTTCTGTCTCTCTCCCCCCCTAAACCCTGTTCTGTCTCTCTCTCCCCCCCTAAACCCTGTTCTGTCTTTCTCCCCCCCTAAACCCTGTTCTGTCTCTCTCCCCCCCTAAACCCTGTTCTGTCTCTCTCCCCCCCTAAACCCTGTTCTGTCTCTCTCTCGCCCCCCCCCCCCCTTACCTTTGCCTGAAAAGGTGGATCCTGGGAGGGGGCGGAGCTAACCGGCTCAGCGTTGTAGCTCCGCCCCCACCCCGGGAAGCAGAGCACAGTCTGCATTACGGGGAGCACAGTCTGCATTACGGGGAGCCCAGGTCAGCAAGAGAAGGTGCTGCTCAGGCTCCCCATGCTTAATGCAGGCTCCCCATGCTTAATGCCGGCTCCCCATGCTTAATGCAGGCTCCCCATGCTTAATGCAGGCTCCCCATGCTTAATGCAGGCTCCCCATGCTTAATGCAGGCTCCCCATGCTTAATGCAGGCTCCCCATGCTTAATGCAGGCTCCCCATGCTTAATGCAGGCTCCATGCTTAATGCAGGCTCCATGCTTAATGCAGGCTCCCCGTGCTTAATGCAGGCTCCCCGTGCTTAATGCAGGCTCCCCGTGCTTAATGCAGGCTCCCCGTGCTTAATGCAGGCTCCCCGTGCTTAATGCAGGCTCCCCGTGCTTAATGCAGGCTCCCCGTGCTTAATGCAGGCTCCCCTTGCTTAATGCAGGCTCCCCTTGCTTAATGCAGGCTCCCCATGCTTAATGCAGGCTCCCCATGCTTAATGCAGGCTCCATGCTTAATGCAGGCTCCATGCTTAATGCAGGCTCCCCGTGCTTAATGCAGGCATGGGGAGCCGAGCAGCACTATCTCATGCTGCCCGGGGGCGGAGCTACAACGCTGAGCCGGTTAGCTCCGCCCCCTCCCCGGACGAAGCAGAGAATGCCGAGCAGAGGGCTGGTGAGGGGGGATCTTTTGATCTCTCCCAGCCAGTGCCTCTACCGGCATTTTTTTTTTTTTGTAAACTTTTTTTTTTCTTTTTTACCGGGCGGGCGGGCGCCCCCTGGGGTGTTGCGCCCTGTGCGCTCGCACAGGTCGCACACCCCTAAGGCCGGCCCTGCATGATGTCTTCATTGATGGGGTAATTATGCCATAATAACATTCTATTAATAGATTACAATCATTTCATTGTTAGTAATAAATCAGCTATTATGGCATACTAAAGCTATTACCATGCTTCGGGTAATGTTCTGCTGGGAAACCTTGGTTCCTGCCATTCATGTGACACGTACCACCTACCTAAGCATTGTTACAGACCGTGTCCACCCTTTCATGGTAACGGTATTCCCTGATGGAATTGGCCTCTTCCAGCAGGATAATACATCCTGCCACAAAGCAAAAATGGTTCAGGAATGGTTTGAGGAACACAACAACGAGTTCAAGGTGCTGACTTGGCCAGAAAACGAAAAGATAAGGAAAACTGCAACGGTGTGGAACTCGATACCTTAAAAATTTACTTTTATTCAGAGAGTAATAAAAAGCAGCTTGTCATAAAAAGGACTGATCCATTTACAGAGATACATACAAAAATAAATCCAGTAGCTGACTAAGCTTGACGCGTTTCATGCTCGTAAGCACATAGTCATAAGCTATGACTTGGCCAGATCAGGGCCGTCTTTAACGCGGGGCAAACGGGGCAGCTGCCCCGGGCCCACTTACTCCTGGGGAGCCCAAGGCAGCTGCCAGGTGGTCCCGCTGCCCCTCCGTAAGCACCTGCACTATGCGATCAGCAGAGAGAGAGGGGAGGGGGGGGAGATAGAGAGAACACTGGGGAGGGGAGGGGGGGGAGATAGAGAGAACACTGGGGAGGGGAGGGGGGGGAGATAGAGAGAACACTGGGGAGGGGAGGGGGGGGAGATAGAGAGAACACTGGGGAGGGGAGGGGGGGGAGATAGAGAGAACACTGGGGAGGGGAGGGGGGGGAGATAGAGAGAACACTGGGGAGGGGAGGGGGGGGAGATAGAGAGAACACTGGGGAGGGGAGGGGGGGGAGATAGAGAGAACACTGGGGAGGGGAGGGGGGGGAGATAGAGAGAACACTGGGGAGGGGAGGGGGGGGAGATAGAGAGAACACTGGGGAGGGGGGAGGGGGGAGATAGAGAGAACACTGGGGAGGGGAGGGGGGAGATAGAGAGAACACTGGGGAGGGGTGGGGGGGGATAGAGAGAACACTGGGGAGGGGTGGGGGGGGATAGAGAGAACACTGGGGAGGGGGGGATAGAGAGAACACTGGGGAGGGGGGGATAGAGAGAACACTGGGGAGGGGGGGGATAGAGAGAACACTGGGGAGGGGGGGGATAGAGAGAACACTGGGGAGGGGAGGGGAGGGGGTGATAGAAAGAACACTGGGGAGGGGGAATAAAGAGAACACTGGGGGGATAGAGAGTACACAGGGAAGAGGGGATAGAGAGAACAATGGGGGACAGAGAGAACATTGTGGATACAATGGAGGACAGAGGAGAGAACACAGGGGAGAGAAGGGGGGATGGGGAGAGAACACAGGGGGGACAGGTGGGAACACTGAAGGGAGAGAAGATAATACAGACGGTGGAGAGGAGAGACATACATGGGGAAGAGTAAAGAGAGTGAACTGGGAAGGCAGAGGAGAGACAGACAGACATGGGAAGCAATGGGAGAGAGACAGACATGGGGAAAAAAGAGGATACAAAGACAGACATGGGAAGGAGGACGAGAGAGAGGCGGACATGGGAAGGGAGAGGAGAGAGACAGGC
Source organism: Pelodytes ibericus (assembly GCA_036172795.1). Lineage (NCBI taxonomy): Eukaryota > Metazoa > Chordata > Amphibia > Anura > Pelodytidae > Pelodytes > Pelodytes ibericus. The sequence goes on from CM069863.1 coordinate 194,997,312, forward strand.
AGACATGGGAAGGAAGAGACAGACGGAATGTGCCCCCCCAGATCAGATTCTGGATCCGCCCGTGGGTGCACCGCGCCCAGGAATCCAGAGGCGCTGCTTTAAGGAGTTCACTCCATAACAGCGCCTCACCTCGAGGTGCGGACCGCAGGCGAGAGCTAACCGCACCAAGGGGTGAGCACAGCGCGACGGGGGCAAGCTCCGCCCCATCACGCTGTGTAGCTTCGGAGAGTGTTCTGCCTCTGCAGGGATGAGAGGCAGAACACTGAAACGTTCTCCTCCCTGCAAGTAAAGGTAAATGTGCAGGGAGGGGAACAAGCAGCCTTTTTTTTTTTTGGGGGGGGTAAAGGAATAAAATAAATTTAAGCGTGTGACTGTGTGTAAGGCTGGCTAAGAGTGTGATGTTTTCTGAAAAAGAAATCCGGGCTCCACCGGGGCAAAAAATAATGGCTAAGAGTGTGTCTGTAAGTGTGGACATGCATTTATGTGTGTAAGTGTGACTATGTGTAAGGGTGTATGTATATGTGTAAGGGTGACTGTGTGTTTAAGAGTGTGTGTATTTCTGTGTAACTGTGACTGTGTGTAAGGGTGTGGATGTGTGTGTATGTAAGCGTGACTGTGTGTATAAGTGTAACTGTTAGTGTCACACAAGCATATATATTTTTCCGGTAAAAATAAATAAAATGAACAACCCACAGCCATCCCCAGCTCCCTCATTACACACCCGGGGCCTGGCCCAGCTCCCTCATTACACACCCGGGGCCTGGCCCAGCTCCCTCATTACATCCACAGGACAGGCCCCAGCACACCCATTGCATCCACAGGACAGGCCCCAGCACACCCATTGCATCCACAGGACAGGCCCCAGCACACCCATTGCATCCACAGGACAGGCCCCAGCACACCCATTGCATCCACAGGACAGGCCCCAGCACACCCATTGCATCCACAGGACAGGCCCCAGCACACCCATTGCATCCACAGGACAGGCCCCAGCACACCCATTGCATCCACAGGACAGGCCCCAGCACACCCATTGCATCCACAGGACAGGCCCCAGCACACCCATTGCATCCACAGGACAGGCCCCAGCACACCCATTGCATCCACAGGACAGGCCCCAGCACACCCATTGCATCCACAGGACAGGCCCCAGCACACCCATTGCATCCACAGGACTCAATCTGCGTAACATCAGATTAACATCCAATGACTCCAATTTGAACTGACAAAAAGTTGCAGATTGAGAATAAAAAGTCAGTTTTGTATAAGCAGTGTTTAGGTGACAGAGCCCCTTTAATACAGTCACTATTTTGCAGACACCCCCCAGCTGCCCAAATCTCCTGGTGCCTAGTGGAGGCAGCCGGTGGATGTCAGCACAATACGCACAGACATCCTCCCGGCTTCATCATAGAAGTCGTGCCGGGCGGCAGGGGAGAAAGTCTGTGTGCATTGCGCAGACATCCACCGGCTGTTAGCAAGGGGGATCCAGGACCCCTGCAGGGGACTTAGATCCCAGTTTTGTAATTGAGGTCAGACTATAAGACTAAACCAGCCACAGAATAACAATATATATATATATACACACAAACAAATCCAAACTGAATGAACTAAACTAGCATATATTATACGGGGTGCTGCTGAGACCAAATATTTATACAAAATCCAAACATCAGCGCACTCACCTCAAAGCAGGTAGGAGAAAAACTCTTAAAGCTATAGGTTTAAATAAAGCTACTTAAATACACCTGTCTTACTAAGATAACAAAACTGGAGATTTAGTCACATATATGGCCATATGATGCTAAGCCCACCACTACGTCAAAGTACTCCAATATTGGTGGGTCCTAACACTAAATACTGTTGCTTATGGGGCTTAATCTCTTTATATGTATTACTTACCAGGGACCAAAAGGCCTTCCTATTGTATAATACAGAGACACTCCTGCAATTTATAGGTCTGGACACCACTTATGGAGCAACTGTGATGGGGAGGGGTACTAAACCAGAGGCCTGGTTATAGCCTCTACTAAAGGCCATTTAACTGGAAGGAGCAGGCGAATAGTGAGCCAGGCCAATTCAAGTGAGCAGCTTCTAAAGTGAAAAAGCTTCTTAAGTGTGGGAGTTAGAAGCAAAGAAGGAGTAAAAAGGAAAGAAGGAGGGTAAAGTATCAATCTTTTTTGTTTTTGTTTTTTTATTCTTTTTTTAATTTTGTGGTTTACGTTAGAGATCATGTTGGACAATGCCACTAAGTGCATGTCTTGCAGCGTGCATGCTGTCTTGCAGTAAGTTCCCCGGGGTCCATACCGCTGCTGCAGATGTGAGCAGGTTGGATAATATCACTCCGTGCATGTCTTGCAGTATGTATGCTATCTTGGAGCAAGTTCCCCGGGGTCCATACCGCTGCTGCAGATGTGAGCAGGTTGGATAATCTCACTAAGTGTATGTCTTGCAGCATGCATGCTGTCTTGGAGCAAGTTCCCCGGGGTCCATACCGCTGCTGCAGATGTGAGCAGGTTGGATAATCTCACTCAGTGCATGTCTTGCAGCATGTATGCTGTCTTACAGTAAGTTCCCCAGGGTCCATACCCAGTGGTGTATCTTGATTTTGTGCTGCCCTAGGCAGACAAAATCCGGGCACCCCCCTACCCAAGCTGCACACCCACGTTACACACCTATGACATGCCCCATCACCTCCATTACATGACCCTACATTACACATAACATTCAGACTCACATCAAGCTCATACTCCCATCACACACACACACTCCTACTCCCATCACACTCAGTCACACACAGCCTCCCATCACGCACGGACTCCCATCACGCACAGACTCCCATCACGCACGGACTCCCATCACGCACGGACTCCCATCACGCACGGACTCCCATCACGCACGGACTCCCATCACGCACGGACTCCCATCACGCACGGTCACACACAGCCTCCCATCACACACAGTGTGTGATGGGAGGCTGTGTATGACTGAGTGTGATGGGAGTCTGTGTGTGATGTGAGGCTGTGTGTGACTGAGTGTGATGGGAGGCTGTGTGTGATGGGAGGCTGTGTGTGACTGAGTGTGATGGGAGGCTGTGTGTGATGGGAGTCAGTGTGTGATGTGAGGCTGTGTATGACTGACTCCCATCACACACAGCCTCCCATCACACACAGCCTCCCATCACACACAGCCTCCCATCACACTCGGTCACACACAGCCTCCCATCACACTCAGTCACACACTGACTCCCATCACACACTGACTCCCATCACACACTGACTCCCATCACACACTGACTCCCATCACACACTGACTCCCATCACACACTGACTCCCATCACACACTGACTCCCATCACACACTGACTCCCATCACACACTGACTCCCATCACACACTGACTCCCATCACACACTGACTCCCATCACACACTGACTCCCATCACACACTGACTCCCATCACACACTGACTCCCATCACACACTGACTCCCATCACACACTGACTCCCATCACACACTCAGTCACACACTGACTCCCATCACACACTCAGTCACACACTGACTCCCATCACACACTCAGTCACACACTGACTCCCATCACACTCAGTCACACACTGACTCCCATCACACTCAGTCACACACTGACTCCCATCACACTCAGTCACACACTGACTCCCATCACACTCAGTCACACACTGACTCCCATCACACTCAGTCACACACTGACTCCCATCACACTCAGTCACACACTGACTCCCATCACACACAGCCTCCCATCACACACAGCCTCCCATCACACTCAGCCTCCCATCACACTCAGTCTCCCATCACACACAGCCTCCCATCACACACAGCCTCCCATCACACACAGCCTCCCATCACACACAGCCTCCCATCACACACAGCCTCCCATCACACACAGCCTCCCATCACACTGTCTCCCATCACACACACTCTGACTCCCATCACACTCAGTCACACACTCTGTCTCCCATCACACTCAGTCACACACTCTGTCTCCCATCACACTCAGTCACACACTCTGTCTCCCATCACACTCAGTCACACACTCTGACTCCCATCACACTCAGTCACACACTCTGACTCCCATCACACTCAGTCACACACACTGTCTCCCATCACACTCAGTCACACACACTGTCTCCCATCACACTCAGTCACACACACTGTCTCCCATCACACTCAGTCACACACACTGTCTCCCATCACACTCAGTCACACACTCTGACTCCCATCACACTCAGTCACACACTCTGACACCCAGGGCCGATCCTAGGGTCACAGGCGCCTGGGTGCAGGATTTTTTTGGCGCCCCCAGGTGGGCGTGGCTATATGATAAACCCCTCCCCTTTACACATGTATGTTCCAGGCATACCAATTTTTCATTATTGGGGTGGGGGGATTCTTGTGGAGAGCACAAACTTTATTTTTAGATGAAGGACCAACAAGAGCTTTTATTTTAAATAAAGATATTTATTTGGCAGTAAAACAGTGTAGTGGTTTTATTTATGTCTATGATGCTCAGCCATCAACATGGGAGACTTTTTGCTGGCTAGCAGTTTTAACTACAGTTCCCATGATGTCCAACCAGCCAAAGTCTCCCATTAGTCTGGCTGAGCATCATTGGAAAAGAAGTACACAAGGAGCAATAAATAATATTCCACCAAGTCAGTCTCTCACTTGTCTCTCTCTTCCCATACCACCATGTCTTTCTCTCTCTCCACTCATACCCTCATGTATCTCTCTCTCTCTCTCTCCACTCATACCCTCATGTATCTCTCTCTCTCTCTCCACTCATACCCTCATGTATCTCTCTCTCTCTCTCCACTCATACCCTCATGTATCTCTCTCTCTCCACTCATACCCTCATGTATCTCTCCACTCATATCCTCATGTATCTCTCTCTCCACTCATATCCTCATGTATCTCTCTCTCCACTCATACCCTCATGTATCTCTCTCTCTCCACTCATACCCTCATGTAGCTCTCTCTCTCCACTCATACCCTCATGTATCTCTCTCTCTCCACTCATACCCTCATGTATCTCTCTCTCTCCACTCATACCCTCATGTATCTCTCTCTCCACTCATACCCTCATGTATCTCTCTCTCCACTCATACCCTCATGTATCTCTCTCTCTCTCTCCACTCATACCCTCATGTATCTCTCTCTCTCCACTCATACCCTCATGTATCTCTCTCTCTCTCCACTCATACCCTCATGTATCTCTCTCTCTCTCTCCACTCATACCCTCATGTATCTCTCTCTCTCTCTCTCTCCACTCATACCCTCATGTATCTCTCTCTCTCTCTCCACTCATACCCTCATGTATCTCTCTCTCTCTCCACGCATACCCTCATGTATAACTCTCTCTCCACTCATACCCTCATGTATCTCTCTCTCTCCACTCATACCCTCATGTATCTCTCTCTCTCCACTCATACCCTCATGTATCTCTCTCTCTCCACTCATACCCTCATGTATCTCTCTCTCTCCACTCATACCCTCATGTATCTCTCTCTCTCCACTCATACCCTCATGTATCTCTCTCTCTCCACTCATACCCTCATGTATCTCTCTCTCTCTCCACTCATACCCTCATGTATCTCTCTCTCCACTCATACCCTCATGTATCTCTCTCTCTCTCCACTCATACCCTCATGTATCTCTCTCTCTCCACTCATACCCTCATGTATCTCTCTCTCTCTCCACTCATACCCTCATGTATCTCTCTCTCTCTCCACTCATACCCTCATGTATCTCTCTCTCTCCACTCATACCCTCATGTATCTCTCTCTCTCCACTCATACCCTCATGTATCTCTCTCTCCACTCATACCCTCATGTATCTCTCTCTCTCTCTCCACTCATACCCTCATGTATATCTCGCTCTCTACTCATACCCTCATGTATCTCTCTCTCTCCACTCATACCCTCATGTATCTCTCTCTCTCCACTCATACCCTCATGTATCTCTCTCTCTCCACTCATACCCTCATGTATCTCTCTCTCTCCACTCATACCCTCATGTATCTCTCTCTCTCTCCACTCATACCCTCATGTATCTCTCCCTCTCCACTCATACCCTCATGTATCTCTCCACTCATACCCTCATGTATCTCTCTCTCTCCACTCATACCCTCATGTATCTCTCCCTCTCCACTCATACCCTCATGTATCTCTCTCTCTCCACTCATACCCTCATGTATCTCTCTCTCCACTCATACCCTCATGTATATCTCGCTCTCCACTCATACCCTCATGTATCTCTCTCTCCACTCATACCCTCATGTATCTCTCTCTCCACTCATACCCTCATGTATCTCTCTCTCCACTCATACCCTCATGTATCTCTCTCTCCACGCATACCCTCATGTATCTCTCTCTCCACTCATACCCTCATGTATCTCTCTCTCTCCACTCATACCCTCATGTATCTCTCTCTCTCCACTCATACCCTCATGTATCTCTCTCTCTCCACTCATACCCTCATGTATCTCTCTCTCTCCACTCATACCCTCATGTATCTCTCTCTCTCCACTCATACCCTCATGTATCTCTCTCTCTCCACTCATACCCTCATGTATCTCTCTCTCTCCACTCATACCCTCATGTATCTCTCTCTCTCTCCACTCATACCCTCATGTATCTCTCTCTCTCTCCACTCATACCCTCATGTATCTCTCTCTCTCTCCACTCATACCCTCATGTATCTCTCTCTCTCCACTCATACCCTCATGTATCTCTCTCTCTCCACTCATACCCTCATGTATCTCTCTCTCTCCACTCATACCCTCATGTATCTCTCTCTCTCCACTCATACCCTCATGTATCTCTCTCTCTCCACTCATACCCTCATGTATCTCTCTCTCTCCACTCATACCCT
>CM069863.1:195009210-195016710 GCA_036172795.1 Pelodytes ibericus
AGCATGTATGCTGTCTTGCAGTAAGTTCCCCGGGGTCCATACCGCTGCTGTAGATGTGAGCAGGTTGGATAATCTCACTCAGTGCATGTCTTGCAGCATGTATGCTGTCTTGGAGCAAGATCCCCGGGGACCATACCGCTGCTGTAGATGTGAGCAGGTTGGATAATCTCACTCAGTGCATGTCTTGCAGTATGTATGCTGTCTTGCAGTAAGTTCCCCGGGGTCCATACTGCTGCTGCAGATGTGAGCAGGTTGGATAATCTCACTCAGTGCATGTCTTGCAGCATGCATGCTGTCTTGGAGCAAGTTCCCCGGGGTCCATACCGCTGCTGCAGATGTGAGCAGATTGGATAATCTCACTAAGTGCATGTCTTGCAGCATGTATGCTGTCTTGCAGTAAGTTCCCCGGGGTCCATACCGCTGCTGCAGATGTGAGCAGGTTGGATAATCTCACTCAGTGCATGTCTTGCAGCATGTATGCTGTCTTGGAGCAAGTTCCCCGGGGACCATACGCTGCTGTAGATGTGAGCAGGTTGGATAATCTCACTCAGTGCATGTCTTGCAGCATGCTTGCTGTCTTGGAGCAAGTTCCCCGGGGACCATACCGCTGCTGCAGATGTGAGCAGGTTGGATAATCTCACTCAGTGCATGTCTTGCAGCATGTATGCTGTCTTGCAGTAAGTTCCCCGGGGTCCATACCACTGCTGCAGATGTGAGCAGGTTGGATAATCTCACTCAGTGCATGTCTTGCAGCATGCATGCTGTCTTGGAGCAAGTTCCCCAGGGTCCATACCGCTGCTGCAGATGTGAGCAGGTTGCTGCTTTGGAAAATATAATATTAGATCTAAAGAGGCAACTGGCAACACTTAGGGACATAAGCAACATGGAGCGGAGTTTACTGCTCACGGAGCAGGCATTGGCTGGGGCCAGTGTAGAGGAGGGTGATGATGGAGGGGAAGAGGTGTCTAGGGCAGAGAGCTGGGTTAGTTGTGTAAGGGGCAGTAGGGGTCGGAGAGCTAGGGAGGCTTGTTCTGAGCTGGTTCACCCCAACATGTTTGCCAGCTTGTGTGAGGATGCTGGGGGGGATTAGCTCAGAAGAGGCATTTCTGGGGCAGGCGGACTCTCCTAGCAGCCAGGTGAGTAGCCTCTCCAGCACAGTTGGGAGCCAGGACACTAGGAAGGCTAGACATGTTGTGGTGGTAGGGGATTCTATTATTAGGAAGGTAGATAGGGTAATCTGTCGCCAGGACCCTGAATGCCGAACTGTATGTTGTCTCCCGGGTGCTCGGGTTCGGCATGTTGCGGACCGGGTAGGTAGATTATTGGGAGGGGCTGGGCATGATCCAGCGGTCATAGTACACATTGGTACTAATGACAAAGTAAATGGTAGGTGGGGGGTCCTTAAAAATGATTTTAGGGAACTAGGAAAGAAGCTAAAGGAAAGGACCTCCAAGGTAATATTCTCTGAAATATTACCAGTGCCACGCGCTACGTCAGGGAGACAGCGGGAGCTTAGGGAGATTAATGCGTGGTTGCGAAGGTGGTGCAAGCAAGAGGGATTTGGGTTCTTGGAGCACTGGGCAGACTTAGCAGTCGGCTACAGACTCTATGGACGAGATGGGCTGCACCTCAATGATGAGGGGGCTGCAGTATTAGGGGCGAGGATGGCTAGAGGATTAGATGAGCTTTTAAACTCAGCTCTGGGGGGGGAGGGTCAAGATCAAAATGAAGCAATGGTAGATTGGAAGGTGGGTATAGCTATGGGAGAGGAGGAGGAAAGCGCTGGTGGGGTTAACATAGATCATAGGGAGGTACATACAATTAAACCTGCGGGCATTACGTGTTTGTAACTAAACAGAAAATGGGTAGTAATCTTAAATGTCTTTTAGCAAATGCAAGAAGCTTGACAAACAAAATGGGTGAGCTGGAGATACTGGTAAGTGCTGAACAGTATGATTTAATCGGAATCACAGAAACGTGGTGGGATGAGACCCACGACTGGTCAGTTAATTTACAAGGCTACTCACTTTTTAGAAAGGACAGAGTAAATAGAAAAGGTGGAGGGATTTGTCTGTATGTAAATCCTAAACTAAAGCCCAGTATTAAGGAAGGTGTGCATGACGTAACTGGAACTGATGTGGAGACACTGTGGGTGGAGATTAGCTTAGACGCTAAAAAGAATCGCACATTACTTGTAGGTGTATGCTACAAGCCACCAAATATTAGCATTGATGGAGAAGATCAGCTTTTATTACAAATTGAAAAGGCTGCAAATATGAATGAAGTTCTAATCATGGGAGATTTTAATTATCCCGATATAGATTGGAAGTGTGGCACAACTAGTTCAGCTAGGGGCAGCAAGTTTCTGAACCTGCTTAATAACACATTTATGGCACAATTAGTAGACACCCCAACTAGAATGGATGCCTGTCTGGATTTGGTAATAACAAACAATGAGGAGCTTATATCATACATCCAAATAAGAGAACACTTGAATTTTAGAAGGGCCAACTGTGATGGACTAAGGGCATCGATTGAACATTTAGACTGGGAATGATTGTTTTCTGGACTAAACACAGAAGACAAGTGGAATGCCTTTAAGCACACATTACAAAAGTACACATCCCAATATATACCTTTGGGAAACAAATACAAAAGACACAAATCAAAACCAATGTGGCTTACCGGTAACGTGAAACAGGAAATATAAAACAAGAAAATGGCATTCAAACATTATAAAAACATGGGATCAGCATTATCATTTATAGAGTACAAAGAGGCCAACAAAGCCTGCAAAAAGGCAATTAAAATGGCTAAATTGGAAAACGAGAAAAGGATTGCTAAGGAGAGTAAAACTAACCCCAAAATGTTTTATAAATCTATAAATGGAAAAAAGCTAAAGAGGGAAAATGTTGGGCCCTTGTTATCCCAAATGGGAAATTTGGTAAGTGAGGACAGAGAGAAAGCAGACATTTTAAATACTTGTTTTTCTTCTGTTTATACTAAGGAAGAGCAGATGGACCGAGCCCCTGCTACAGGAAGTTATGGGACATTCGCCGCAAACATGGGATTGGCTGACACAGGAAAAAGTGCTTAAGCAATTACACTCTGTTAAGATAGACAAGTCCCCAGGACCAGATGGTATACACCCAAGGGTCCTTAGAGAGTTAAGCATAATTCTGGCCAGACCAATATTTATGATCTTTAGGGATTTGTTCAGTTCAGGTACAGTGCCAACAGACTGGCGAAAGGCGGATGTCATTCCAATATTTAAAAAGTGATCAAAATCTCTGCCAGGTGATTATAGGCCAGTGAGCTTGACATCTGTAGTGGGGAAACTATTTGAAGGATTGCTAAAGGTATACACTCAAGAATACATCTTGAATCAGAATATAATTAGTAAAAGTCAACATGGTTTTGTGAAAGACAGGTCTTGTCAAACAAACTTAATAACATTCTATGAAGAGGTCAGTAATAATATAGGTCTAGGTGGCAGGTGATGTGATCTATTTGGATTTTGCTAAAGCATTTGATACAGTTCCACACAAAAGGTAACGCTACAAATTGAGAGAAATAGGTTTGGGGGCAAATGTATGTATTTGGATTGAAAATTGGCTAAAAGATAGAACACAAAGGGTTGTTGTAAATGGAAAATCCTCAAATTGGACAAGGGTATTGAGCGGAGTACCTCAGGGGTCTGTTTTGGGACCTCTTCTTTTTAATTTGTTTATTAATGATCTGCCACATTGTGCTGAGAGCCATGTCTCAGTGTTTGCGGACGACACTAAATTAGGTAAGGTAATAAAGACTAATCTTGATGTTTTTTTCTTTACAGGAAGATTTGGACAGAGTGGGGAACTGGGCAAGAAAGTGGCAAATGAGGTTCAATATAGACAAATGTAAAGTTATGCATTATGGGAAAATAATAACAAAGCAACATATACGTTAAATGGTATTTCCCTGGGAAAAACTACTAATGAAAATGATTTAGGAATGATTGTAGATAACAAACTTGGCAACAGTGCCCAATGCCAGTCAGCAGCTGCAAGGGCCAATAAGATATTGGCATGTATAAAACGAGGTATAGATTCACGGGAGGAGGATATCATCTTGCCTCTTTACAAATCAATGGTAAGACCTCACCTTGAATATGCAGTACAGTTCTGGGCACCAGTCCTTTAAAATGGATATTAAGGAACTAGAAAAAGTGCAAAGGAGAGCTACAAAATTAATAAGGGGTTTGGAGGATCTTAGTTATGAAGAGAGACTTAAAAAATTGAATTTATATATGTTAGAAAAAAAGCGTCTCAGATGGGATATGATAACATTATATAAATATGTGCAGGGCCAATATAAGGAGCTCTCCAGGGACCTGTTCACTAACCGAAAGGTACAAAGAACAAGAGGTCACCCCCTGAGACTGGAAGAGCAAAGATTGCATAGACAGCAAAGGAAGGGATTCTTTACGGTAAGGACAATAAAGTTATGGAACTCACTGCCAAGAGAGGTAGTGCTATCAACCACAATAGATGCATTTAAAAATGGTTTGGATGTTTTTTTAGGAAAGCAGAACATACAGGGGTATTACTAATAGAATAAACATTAATAAAAGAGCTTATTGATCCAAGGAGAAATCTGATTGCCACTTGGAGTCAAGAAGGAATTTTTCCCCCAGGAGGCAAAATTCGAAAAAGCTTCCTTAGGGTTTTTTGTCTTCTTTTGGATCAAAAGCTGTAACGATAGGTAGAAGGGTTGAACTTGATGGACTTGTGTCTTTTTTCAACCTAAATTACTATGTTACTATGTTACTGGTTTAGCACCCCTCCCCATCACAGGTGCTCCATAAGTGGTGTCCAGACCTATAAATTGCAGGAGTGTCTCTGTATTATACAATAGGAAGGCCTTTTGGTCCCTGGTAAGTAATACATATAAAGAGATTAAGCCCCATAAGCAGCAGTATTTAGTGTTAGGACCCACCAATATTGGAGTACTTTGACATAGTAGCTTAGCATAATATGGCCATATATGTGACTAAATCTCCAATTTTGTTATCTTAGTAAGACAGGTGTATTTAAGTAGCTTTATTGTAACCTATAGCTTTAAGAGTTTTTCTCCTACCTGCTTTGAGGTGAGTGCGCTGATCTTTGGATTTTGTTTGTGTGTGTGTGTGTGTGTGTGTGTGTGTGTGTGTGTATATATATGTATATATGTGTATATATATATATATATATATATATATATATATATATAATTTCCTGTACCCTGCAGCAATATTACATTCTCTATAGTGATGAAGGACGGCACTCCTGCTCTTATTGTTAAACTCTTGAAACAAATAGTTTATATAATTTGATATTAATAAGATAATAATTATTAACACTAGGTATGTCCTATTGAGTGACCTGCACTGTCCAGCACCCACTTTTATTGGTTAATTTGGGATCTTTCTTTATTATTTTTATTTTTCATTCTAATTAATGTTGTTGTATTTTTTTTTTGAGTTATCAGTGGTGTTTTGTTCATTTATTATTTTCGTTAGTAACTTTTAGGAGGGCAAAACATCCCCCCTTTTTTTAATATGATGTTGTAAATAAAGCATTTTATTTTAATCTCTTCCCCAATCCAAGTAAAGGGACACTCCCGACAAAAAATGTTTGTTTGTTTTATTTTGTACTGTTTTTTTGTCTTTTTGTTTTATGTGAGTTTATTATATGAAATATTTTACTAAACAAGTGTGACTGGGTGCTGCCATTTTGTGTAATATAGTGTTTTTGGGTGCCACCCCCCAGTGAATTTACAGCACTAGTATCTCACTTTGGGGCTGGGGACACAGAATGCAGTCTATAAGTCAGAATTCTGACCATAGACTTGCATTGAATGGGAGGATAATGTAACTATGACATCACAATGGTGCGGAGTTATGATCCTGTTTGGTAAGGTTAATCTCCTCTGTTTGTGTTGTACACAGTCACCTAGTCATGCCCACTATGATACACAGGAGCCATAAGAGAGCAGGGGAGCATCTTATGACATCATCATACAGGCTCTGCCCAAAGCTGTAAAGTGAGACTTGCTGGAATATTTTGGAAGACCTTGCATCATGGGAAATATTCACAAAATGGAGCCAGGATATAAACACCTAATTTTATTTTTCCTTTTATATACAATGAATTCAATCATATAGAAAAAAAACAGTGGCATATGTCATATATATATATATGTGTTTGTTTTAAATGACCAGGTTATCTAGTTCCATCTAAGTCCTTGCTAAGTGGTAGCAGGAATCGAAAACGATGACCTAATTGGTATAACAGAAACATGGTGGGGTGACATATGATTGGTCAATCAGGGCTACATGTTGTTTAGAAAAGAGAGGTCAAACAAAAGAGGTGGAGGGGTCTGTCTGTAGATCAAACTGGAGGGGTCTGTATGTAGATCAAACCAGCATTATTGCCTCATTTGGGGGAAGATGTGTATATAATGATAGTATTGACCACGTGGAATCAATGTGGGTAGATATAGTCAGTGGGGGTAGACCTGCCCAGGTACATAAGGGGTTGGGGAAAAAAGTTTTTCTGTAATATCCACAGTAAAACATAACCTTTAAACTTACTTTATCCCTAATCTACCTAGACGTAACTGTAACCATATACCCTTGTGCAGGCTTATCCAGGCTGTATCCAGGCATTTCTGTATCCTTCTTGCTTTGCTTTCTTGTTTTATTATTTATGCTTATTCCTGCCCTTGCCCAGTATTCCTGCCCAGTAGTCCGGTCCTTGCCCTGTCCAGTAGTCCGGGCCTTGCCCTGCCCTGTAGTCCGGGCCTTGCCCTGCCCTGTAGTCCGGTCCTTGCCCTGCCCTGTAGTCCGGTCCTTGCCCTGCCCTGTAGTCCGGTCCTTGCCCTGCCCAGTAGTCCGGTCCTTGCCCTGCCCAGTAGTCCGGTCCTTGCCCTGCCCAGTAGTCCGGTCCTTGCCCTGCCCAGTAGTCCGGTCCTTGCCAGTGTCAGTTTGGCCACTAATATGCCAGTGTCAGTTTGTTCCATTAATATGCCACCACCAGTTTTCCCAAGAAAAGCATTACCCCCTCCCCCCATTCCCCAGTACTCACCTTGCTGCTGCTCTTTCGTGTCTCCTCCGCACAGTCTTCCCTCTATGCACACTCAGTGCAGTAGGCGGGAAATAGCCGCCGACAGGATGGGGACTGTCAAGTGGGCAGCGGTGGCCCCTTAAAGTTGCCCTGCCTACATACACAGCCACACTTACGCACAGGGTCATGCATACATACACACAGTCACACTTACACAGACACACTTAGTCAAGGCCGCCACTAGAAATTTCAAGGTTCCCTTACTAAAAACATTTTCTGCCCCCCCCCCCCCCGACAATATCTCCCACTCGCCCCACCTACTCTCACAAGCATGTTATCCCAGTCTAGTGTAATATGGAGGGTGGTTGGGAGCAGTTGGTCAATATGCCAGTAATATTTTGCCCCTCAATATGCC
>CM069863.1:195021710-195106710 GCA_036172795.1 Pelodytes ibericus
CAGGGAGACAGCGGGAGCTTAGGGAGATTAATGCGTGGTTGCGAAGGTGGTGCAAGCAAGAGGGATTTGGGTTCTTGGAGCACTGGGCAGACTTAGCAGTCGGCTACAGACTCTATGGACGAGATGGGCTGCACCTCAATGATGAGGGGGCTGCAGTATTAGGGGCGAGGATGGCTAGAGGATTAGATGAGCTTTTAAACTCAGCTCTGGGGGGGGAGGGTCAAGATCAAAATGAAGCAATGGTAGATTGGAAGGTGGGTATAGCTATGGGAGAGGAGGAGGAAAGCGCTGGTGGGGTTAACATAGATCATAGGGAGGTACATACAATTAAACCTGCGGGCATTACGTGTTTGTAACTAAACAGAAAATGGGTAGTAATCTTAAATGTCTTTTAGCAAATGCAAGAAGCTTGACAAACAAAATGGGTGAGCTGGAGATACTGGTAAGTGCTGAACAGTATGATTTAATCGGAATCACAGAAACGTGGTGGGATGAGACCCACGACTGGTCAGTTAATTTACAAGGCTACTCACTTTTTAGAAAGGACAGAGTAAATAGAAAAGGTGGAGGGATTTGTCTGTATGTAAATCCTAAACTAAAGCCCAGTATTAAGGAAGGTGTGCATGACGTAACTGGAACTGATGTGGAGACACTGTGGGTGGAGATTAGCTTAGACGCTAAAAAGAATCGCACATTACTTGTAGGTGTATGCTACAAGCCACCAAATATTAGCATTGATGGAGAAGATCAGCTTTTATTACAAATTGAAAAGGCTGCAAATATGAATGAAGTTCTAATCATGGGAGATTTTAATTATCCCGATATAGATTGGAAGTGTGGCACAACTAGTTCAGCTAGGGGCAGCAAGTTTCTGAACCTGCTTAATAACACATTTATGGCACAATTAGTAGACACCCCAACTAGAATGGATGCCTGTCTGGATTTGGTAATAACAAACAATGAGGAGCTTATATCATACATCCAAATAAGAGAACACTTGAATTTTAGAAGGGCCAACTGTGATGGACTAAGGGCATCGATTGAACATTTAGACTGGGAATGATTGTTTTCTGGACTAAACACAGAAGACAAGTGGAATGCCTTTAAGCACACATTACAAAAGTACACATCCCAATATATACCTTTGGGAAACAAATACAAAAGACACAAATCAAAACCAATGTGGCTTACCGGTAACGTGAAACAGGAAATATAAAACAAGAAAATGGCATTCAAACATTATAAAAACATGGGATCAGCATTATCATTTATAGAGTACAAAGAGGCCAACAAAGCCTGCAAAAAGGCAATTAAAATGGCTAAATTGGAAAACGAGAAAAGGATTGCTAAGGAGAGTAAAACTAACCCCAAAATGTTTTATAAATCTATAAATGGAAAAAAGCTAAAGAGGGAAAATGTTGGGCCCTTGTTATCCCAAATGGGAAATTTGGTAAGTGAGGACAGAGAGAAAGCAGACATTTTAAATACTTGTTTTTCTTCTGTTTATACTAAGGAAGAGCAGATGGACCGAGCCCCTGCTACAGGAAGTTATGGGACATTCGCCGCAAACATGGGATTGGCTGACACAGGAAAAAGTGCTTAAGCAATTACACTCTGTTAAGATAGACAAGTCCCCAGGACCAGATGGTATACACCCAAGGGTCCTTAGAGAGTTAAGCATAATTCTGGCCAGACCAATATTTATGATCTTTAGGGATTTGTTCAGTTCAGGTACAGTGCCAACAGACTGGCGAAAGGCGGATGTCATTCCAATATTTAAAAAGTGATCAAAATCTCTGCCAGGTGATTATAGGCCAGTGAGCTTGACATCTGTAGTGGGGAAACTATTTGAAGGATTGCTAAAGGTATACACTCAAGAATACATCTTGAATCAGAATATAATTAGTAAAAGTCAACATGGTTTTGTGAAAGACAGGTCTTGTCAAACAAACTTAATAACATTCTATGAAGAGGTCAGTAATAATATAGGTCTAGGTGGCAGGTGATGTGATCTATTTGGATTTTGCTAAAGCATTTGATACAGTTCCACACAAAAGGTAACGCTACAAATTGAGAGAAATAGGTTTGGGGGCAAATGTATGTATTTGGATTGAAAATTGGCTAAAAGATAGAACACAAAGGGTTGTTGTAAATGGAAAATCCTCAAATTGGACAAGGGTATTGAGCGGAGTACCTCAGGGGTCTGTTTTGGGACCTCTTCTTTTTAATTTGTTTATTAATGATCTGCCACATTGTGCTGAGAGCCATGTCTCAGTGTTTGCGGACGACACTAAATTAGGTAAGGTAATAAAGACTAATCTTGATGTTTTTTTCTTTACAGGAAGATTTGGACAGAGTGGGGAACTGGGCAAGAAAGTGGCAAATGAGGTTCAATATAGACAAATGTAAAGTTATGCATTATGGGAAAATAATAACAAAGCAACATATACGTTAAATGGTATTTCCCTGGGAAAAACTACTAATGAAAATGATTTAGGAATGATTGTAGATAACAAACTTGGCAACAGTGCCCAATGCCAGTCAGCAGCTGCAAGGGCCAATAAGATATTGGCATGTATAAAACGAGGTATAGATTCACGGGAGGAGGATATCATCTTGCCTCTTTACAAATCAATGGTAAGACCTCACCTTGAATATGCAGTACAGTTCTGGGCACCAGTCCTTTAAAATGGATATTAAGGAACTAGAAAAAGTGCAAAGGAGAGCTACAAAATTAATAAGGGGTTTGGAGGATCTTAGTTATGAAGAGAGACTTAAAAAATTGAATTTATATATGTTAGAAAAAAAGCGTCTCAGATGGGATATGATAACATTATATAAATATGTGCAGGGCCAATATAAGGAGCTCTCCAGGGACCTGTTCACTAACCGAAAGGTACAAAGAACAAGAGGTCACCCCCTGAGACTGGAAGAGCAAAGATTGCATAGACAGCAAAGGAAGGGATTCTTTACGGTAAGGACAATAAAGTTATGGAACTCACTGCCAAGAGAGGTAGTGCTATCAACCACAATAGATGCATTTAAAAATGGTTTGGATGTTTTTTTAGGAAAGCAGAACATACAGGGGTATTACTAATAGAATAAACATTAATAAAAGAGCTTATTGATCCAAGGAGAAATCTGATTGCCACTTGGAGTCAAGAAGGAATTTTTCCCCCAGGAGGCAAAATTCGAAAAAGCTTCCTTAGGGTTTTTTGTCTTCTTTTGGATCAAAAGCTGTAACGATAGGTAGAAGGGTTGAACTTGATGGACTTGTGTCTTTTTTCAACCTAAATTACTATGTTACTATGTTACTGGTTTAGCACCCCTCCCCATCACAGGTGCTCCATAAGTGGTGTCCAGACCTATAAATTGCAGGAGTGTCTCTGTATTATACAATAGGAAGGCCTTTTGGTCCCTGGTAAGTAATACATATAAAGAGATTAAGCCCCATAAGCAGCAGTATTTAGTGTTAGGACCCACCAATATTGGAGTACTTTGACATAGTAGCTTAGCATAATATGGCCATATATGTGACTAAATCTCCAATTTTGTTATCTTAGTAAGACAGGTGTATTTAAGTAGCTTTATTGTAACCTATAGCTTTAAGAGTTTTTCTCCTACCTGCTTTGAGGTGAGTGCGCTGATCTTTGGATTTTGTTTGTGTGTGTGTGTGTGTGTGTGTGTGTGTGTGTGTGTGTGTGTATATATATGTATATATGTGTATATATATATATATATATATATATATATATATATAATTTCCTGTACCCTGCAGCAATATTACATTCTCTATAGTGATGAAGGACGGCACTCCTGCTCTTATTGTTAAACTCTTGAAACAAATAGTTTATATAATTTGATATTAATAAGATAATAATTATTAACACTAGGTATGTCCTATTGAGTGACCTGCACTGTCCAGCACCCACTTTTATTGGTTAATTTGGGATCTTTCTTTATTATTTTTATTTTTCATTCTAATTAATGTTGTTGTATTTTTTTTTTGAGTTATCAGTGGTGTTTTGTTCATTTATTATTTTCGTTAGTAACTTTTAGGAGGGCAAAACATCCCCCCTTTTTTTAATATGATGTTGTAAATAAAGCATTTTATTTTAATCTCTTCCCCAATCCAAGTAAAGGGACACTCCCGACAAAAAATGTTTGTTTGTTTTATTTTGTACTGTTTTTTTGTCTTTTTGTTTTATGTGAGTTTATTATATGAAATATTTTACTAAACAAGTGTGACTGGGTGCTGCCATTTTGTGTAATATAGTGTTTTTGGGTGCCACCCCCCAGTGAATTTACAGCACTAGTATCTCACTTTGGGGCTGGGGACACAGAATGCAGTCTATAAGTCAGAATTCTGACCATAGACTTGCATTGAATGGGAGGATAATGTAACTATGACATCACAATGGTGCGGAGTTATGATCCTGTTTGGTAAGGTTAATCTCCTCTGTTTGTGTTGTACACAGTCACCTAGTCATGCCCACTATGATACACAGGAGCCATAAGAGAGCAGGGGAGCATCTTATGACATCATCATACAGGCTCTGCCCAAAGCTGTAAAGTGAGACTTGCTGGAATATTTTGGAAGACCTTGCATCATGGGAAATATTCACAAAATGGAGCCAGGATATAAACACCTAATTTTATTTTTCCTTTTATATACAATGAATTCAATCATATAGAAAAAAAACAGTGGCATATGTCATATATATATATATGTGTTTGTTTTAAATGACCAGGTTATCTAGTTCCATCTAAGTCCTTGCTAAGTGGTAGCAGGAATCGAAAACGATGACCTAATTGGTATAACAGAAACATGGTGGGGTGACATATGATTGGTCAATCAGGGCTACATGTTGTTTAGAAAAGAGAGGTCAAACAAAAGAGGTGGAGGGGTCTGTCTGTAGATCAAACTGGAGGGGTCTGTATGTAGATCAAACCAGCATTATTGCCTCATTTGGGGGAAGATGTGTATATAATGATAGTATTGACCACGTGGAATCAATGTGGGTAGATATAGTCAGTGGGGGTAGACCTGCCCAGGTACATAAGGGGTTGGGGAAAAAAGTTTTTCTGTAATATCCACAGTAAAACATAACCTTTAAACTTACTTTATCCCTAATCTACCTAGACGTAACTGTAACCATATACCCTTGTGCAGGCTTATCCAGGCTGTATCCAGGCATTTCTGTATCCTTCTTGCTTTGCTTTCTTGTTTTATTATTTATGCTTATTCCTGCCCTTGCCCAGTATTCCTGCCCAGTAGTCCGGTCCTTGCCCTGTCCAGTAGTCCGGGCCTTGCCCTGCCCTGTAGTCCGGGCCTTGCCCTGCCCTGTAGTCCGGTCCTTGCCCTGCCCTGTAGTCCGGTCCTTGCCCTGCCCTGTAGTCCGGTCCTTGCCCTGCCCAGTAGTCCGGTCCTTGCCCTGCCCAGTAGTCCGGTCCTTGCCCTGCCCAGTAGTCCGGTCCTTGCCCTGCCCAGTAGTCCGGTCCTTGCCCTGTCCAGTAGTCCGGGCCGGGCCCTGCCCTGTAGTCCGGGCCTTGCCCTGCCCTGTAGTCCGGGCCTTGCCTTGCCCTGTCCAGTAGTCCGGGCCTTGCCCTGCCCTGTAGTCCGGGCCTTGCCCTGCCCTGTAGTCCGGTCCTTGCCCTGCCCTGTAGTCCGGTCCTTGCCCTGCCCTGTAGTCCGGGCCTTGCCCTGCCCTGTAGTCCGGGCCTTGCCTTGCCCTGTCCAGTAGTCCGGGCCTTGCCCTGTCCAGTAGTCCGGGCCTTGCCCTGTCCAGTAGTCCGGGCCTTGCCCTGTCCAGTAGTCCGGGCCTTGCCCTGCCCTGTAGTCCGGGCCTTGCCCTGCCCTGTAGTCCGGGCCTTGCCCTGCCCTGTAGTCCGGTCCTTGACCTGCCCTGTAGTCCGGGCCTTGCCCTGCCCTGTAGTCCGGGCCTTGCCCTGCCCTGTAGTCCGGGCCTTGCCCTGCCCTGTAGTCCGGGCCTTGCCCTGCCCTGTAGTCCGGGCCTTGCCCTGCCCAGTAGTCCGGGCCTTGCCCTGCCCAGTAGTCCGGGCCTTGCCCTGCCCAGTAGTCCGGGCCTTGCCCTGCCCAGTAGTCCGGGCCTTGCCCTGCCCAGTAGTCCGGGCCTTGCCCTGCCCAGTAGTCCGGGCCTTGCCCTGTCCAGTAGTCCGGGCCTTGCCCTGTCCAGTAGTCCGGGCCTTGCCCTGTCCAGTAGTCCGGGCCTTGCCCTGCCCTGTAGTCCGGGCCTTGCCCTGCCCAGTAGTCCGGGCCTTGCCCTGCCCAGTAGTCCGGGCCTTGCCCTGCCCTGTAGTCCGGGCCTTGCCCTGCCCTGTAGTCCGGGCCCTGCCCTGTAGTCCGGGCCTTGCCCTGCCCTGTAGTCCGGGCCTTGCCCTGCCCAGTAGTCCGGGCCTTGCCCTGCCCAGTAGTCCGGGCCTTGCCCTGCCCTGTAGTCCGGGCCTTGCCCTGCCCTGTAGTCCGGGCCTTGCCCTGCCCAGTAGTCCGGGCCTTGCCCTGCCCTGTAGTCCGGGCCTTGCCCTGCCCAGTAGTCCGGGCCTTGCCCTGCCCTGTAGTCCGGGCCTTGCCCTGCCCTGTAGTCCGGGCCTTGCCCTGCCTTGTAGTCCGGGCCTTGCCCTGTCCAGTAGTCCGGGCCTTGCCCTGTCCAGTAGTCCGGGCCTTGCCCTGTCCAGTAGTCCGGGCCTTGCCCTGTCCAGTAGTCCGGGCCTTACGTTTCATTCCAGGTTTTCTGATTCCCTCTGCCTTGTCAGTTTACTTCTATATAAACCGCATGGTTTCTGTTCAGTCCTTAGTAGTGCAGTCTACAGGTATTTGCTCTGTCTATTCCATGGATGTGTTTTTGATTCTATTATTTATTCTTTGCTAATATTATGTATTAGTTAGGGACTTGCCTAATGTGGGGTACCTTGCCTAATGTGGGGTACCTTGCCTAATGTGGGGTACCTTGTCTAATGTGGGGTACCTTGCCTAATGTGGGGTACCGTGACGTGGTTGGCAAGCTAACAACTAATTGGCCAATTGGTGAACCAAACCCCCACCTTTACCATCGTTAGTGTTACGCTAGTTCCTGTATTTATGTTTGTTCCTTTGTATGTTTTTCTTGTGTCCCTTTACCCTGTGCCTTGTATTATTTATCCTTAGTTTGGTTTCTGCTTTATCTTCTCTCCTGCCTCTGTCCTGTAGCCCTGCACTCTGTATTTCAGTTCTGCACTCTGTCCTGTAGTCCTGCACTCTGTATTTCAGTTCTGCACTCTGTCCTGTAGCCCTGCGCTCTGTCCTGTAGTCCTGCACTCTGTCCTGTAGTCCTGCGCTCTGTCCTGTAGCCCTGCACTCTGTATTTCAGTTCTGCACTCTGTCCTGTAGTCCTGCGCTCTGTATTTCAGTTCTGCACTCTGTATTTCAGTTCTACGCTCTGTCCTGTAGTCCTGCGCTCTGTCCTGTAGTCCTGCGCTCTGTCCTGTAGCCCTGCGCTCTGTCCTGTAGCCCTGCGCTCTGTATTTCAGTTCTGCACTCTGTCCTGTAGCCCTGCACTCTGTATTTCAGTCCTGCGCTCTGTCCTGTTGTCCTGCGCTCTGTATTTCAGTTCTGCGCTCTGTCCTGTAGTCCTGCGCTCTGTATTTCAGTTCTGCGCTCTGTCCTGTAGTCCTGCGCTCTGTCCTGCACTCTGTATTTCAGTTCTGCACTCTGTATTTCAGTCCTGCACTCTGTCCTGTAGCCCTGCACTCTGTCCTGTAGCCCTGCACTCTGTCCTGTAGCCCTGCACTCTGTCCTGTAGCCCTGCACTCTGTATTTCAGTTCTGCTCTCCCTCAGTTATTTTTCTGTTTTTAGCTCTGCTTAGCTATCATTTAGTTCATTTATTCTTTAGTACCTGGATACAGCAGCTGCTCCACAGGGCCTGGTTGTGGCTGCAAAAACTTGGGGCCCCAAACCTTCAGGGGATTGTACTTACCCAGAACCAGGTCCTTTGTCTCCACCCAGCACTGTAACTCCTGATCTCAGGCGCTCAAACCCTAACCCCCTAGAGTGAACCCTTACCCTCACTCAAACCCTAACCAACACCCTAGAGTGAACCCTTACCCTCACTCAAACCCTAACCCCCTAGAGTGAACCCTTACCCTCACTCAAACCCTAACCCCCTAGAGTGAACTCTTACCCTCACTCAAACCCCAACACTCACCCTAGAGTGAACCCTTACCCTCACTCAAACCCTAACCCCCTAGAGTGAACTCTTACCCTCACTCAAACCCTAACCCCCTAGAGTGAACTCTTACCCTCACTCAAACCCCAACACTCACCCTAGAGTGAACCCTTACCCTCACTCAAACCCTAACCCCCTAGAGTGAACCCTTACCCTCACTCAAACCCTAACCCCCTAGAGTGAACCCTTACCCTCACTCAAACCCTAACCAACACCCTAGAGTGAACCCTTACCCTCACTCAAACCCTAACCAACACCCTAGAGTGAACCCTTACCCTCACTCAAACCCTAACCAACACCCTAGAGTGAACCCTTACCCTCACTCAAACCCTAACCAACACCCTAGAGTGAACCCTTACCCTCACTCAAACCCTAACCAACACCCTAGAGTGAACCCTTACCCTCACTCAAACCCTAACCAACACCCTAGAGTGAACCCTTACCCTCACTCAAACCCTAACCAACACCCTAGAGTGAACCCTTACCCTCACTCAAACCCTAACCCCCTAGAGTGAACCCTTACCCTCACTCAAACCCTAACCCCCTAGAGTGAACCCTTACCCTCACTCAAACCCTAACCCCCTAGAGTGAACCCTTACCCTCACTCAAACCCTAACCCTCTAGAGTGAACCCTTACCCTCACTCAAACCCTATCCCCCTAGAGTGAACCCTTACCCTCACTCAAACCCTAACCCTCTAGAGTGAACCCTTACCCTCACTCAAACCCTAACCCCCTAGAGTGAACCCTTACCCTCACTCAAACCCCAACACTCACCCTAGAGTGAACCCTTACCCTTACTCAAACCCTAACCCCCTAGAGTGAACCCTTACCCTCACTCAAACCCTAACCCCCTAGAGTGAACCCTTACCCTCACTCAAACCCTAACCCCCTAGAGTGAACCCTTACCCTCACTCAAACCCTAACACTCACCCTAGAGTGAACCCTTACCCTCACTCAAACCCTAACCCCCTAGAGTGAACCCTTACCCTCACTCAAACCCTAACCCCCTAGAGTGAACACTTACCCTCACTCAAACCCTAATACTCACCCTAGAGTGAACCCTTACCCTCACTCAAACCCTTACCCCCTAGAGCAGAGGTGTCCAAGTTTTTTCTGCAGTTGGCCACTTCACCGGAAATCTATTTGTGCGTTGGCCGCATTCATGTTCAATGAAAGTAAATGTATGTATTTATGTATACACATACATACATACATACATACATACATACATACATACATGTGTGGATATATATATATCACAGATTCCCCAGTAAGACAGCAGCAATAAAAAAAAAACCTCATTAAATGCACACACACACACACACTGTGTCACACTTCCACACACACTGTGTCACACTTCCACACACACTGTGTCACACTTCCACACACACTGTGTCACACTTCCACACACACACACTGTGTCACACTTCCACACACACACACACACACTGTGTCACACTTCCACACACACACACTGTGTCACACTTCCACACACACACACACACACTGTGTCACACTTCCACACACACACACTGTGTCACACTTCCACACACACACACACACACTGTGTCACACTTCCACACACACACACACACACTGTGTCACACTTCCACACACACACACACACACTGTGTCACACTTCCACACACACACACACTGTGTCACACTTCCACACACACACACACACTGTGTCACACTTCCACACACACACACTGTGTCACACTTCCACACACACACACTGTGTCACACTTCCACACACACACACACACACACACTGTCACATTTCCACGCACACTGTGTCACATTTCCACACACACTGTGTCACACTTCCACACACACACACTGTGTCACACTTCCACACACACACACTGTGTCACACTTCCACACACACACACACACTGTGTCACACTTCCACACACACACACACTGTGTCACACTTCCACACACACACACACTGTGTCACACTTCCACACACACACACACTGTGTCACACTTCCACACACACACACACACTGTGTCACACTTCCACACACACACACACACTGTGTCACACTTCCACACACACACACACACTGTGTCACACTTCCACACACACACACACACTGTGTCACACTTCCACACACACACACTGTGTCACACTTCCACACACACACACACACTGTGTCACACTTCCACACACACAAACTGTGTCACACACTGACTGACCTTTATCTCTCTCTCTCTCGATTATTTTCTCTCTCTCTCTCTCTCTCTCGATTATTCTCTCTCTCTCTCGATTATTCTCTCTCTCTCTCGATTATTCTCTCTCTCTCGATTATTTTCTCTCTCTCGATTATTTTCTCTCTCTCGATTATCCTCTCTCTCTCTCGATTATTCTCTCTCTCGATTATTCTCTCTCTCTCGATTATTTTCTCTCTCTCTCGATTATTTTCTCTCTCTCGATTATCCTCTCTCTCGATTATTCTCTCTCTCGATTATTCTCTCTCTCGATTATTCTCTCTCTCTCGATTATTTTCTCTCTCTCGATTATCCTCTCTCTCTCTCGATTATCCTCTCTCTCTCTCGATTTATTCTCTCTCTCTCTCTCTCTCTCTCTCTCGATTATTCTCTCTCTCTCTCTCTCTCTCTCTCTCGATTATTTTCTCTCTCTCGATTATCCTCTCTCTCGATTAGTTTCTCTCTCTCGATTAGTTTCTCTCTCTCGATTATTTTCTCTCTTTCGATTATTCTCTCTCTCTCGATTATTCTCTCTCTCTCTCTTGATTATTCTCTCTTTCGATGATTTATTCTCTCTCTCGATTTATTCTCTCTTTCGATTATTTTCTCTCTCTCTCTCTCGAGTTTATTTTCTCTCTCTCGATTATTCTCTCTCTCTCGATTATTCTCTCTCTCTCTCTCTCTCTCTCTCTCTCTCGATTATTTTCTCTCTCTCGATTATTCTCTCTCTCTCGATTATTTTCTCTCTCTCGATTATCCTCTCTCTCGATTATTTTCTCTCTCTCGATTATTTTCTCTCTCTCGATTATTTTCTCTCTCTCGATTATCCTCTCTCGATTATTTTCTCTCTTTTGATTATTCTCTCTCTCTCTTGATTATTCTCTCTCTCTCTCTCTTGATTATTCTCTCTCTCTCTCTCTCTCTCGATTATTCTCTCTCTCTCTCGATTATTTTCTCTCTCTCGATTATCCTCTCTCTCTCTCTCGATTATCCTCTCTCTCGATTATCCTCTCTCTCGATTATTTTCTCTCTCTCTCTCTCTCTCTCTCTCGATTATTTTCTCTCTCTCTCTCTCTCTCTCTCTCTCTCGATTATTTTCTCTCTCTCTCTCTCTCTCGAGATTATTTTCTCTCTCTCGAGATTATTCTCTTTTTCTATTATGTATATGTATATATTACACTGCAATATCATTTTGTTTGAGTGCCAAACTTTTAGCTTTTTATTTGTTCATTATTTAAAGAATGTGCCCTTGACTCTCGGGCTGGAGAGACGATTGGTTATTTCTTTATTAGAAGCTAGATGATGGCAGGTCTGTGGCCGACTCACAGGCTTCCCATAACTTCTTCGCCACAGCTGGATCCCGGGCCTTTTCTGAAGGCAGCAGCATGGTGCAGTCACTATCCACGTACTTCCCCGTGATTCCTTCCATCTCCTCCGAGACAGCACAGAATATACTGCTGGCGGCACCTTCCTCAGCCGTCTGGGGGCAGAAAGATGGAAACATGTGGGTGGCAGAAAAAGAGAGAGGGTAAGATAAGAAGGAAGAAGCGAGAGAGAAGAAGACAAGAAGTAAGAAGTGAGAGAGAAGAAGACGAGAAGGAAGAAGCAAGAGAGAAGAAGACGAGAAGGAAGAAGCGAGAGAGAGAGGAAGACGAGAAGGAAGAAGCGAGAGAGAGAGGAAGACGAGAAGGAAGAAGCGAGAGAGAGAGGAAGACGAGAAGGAAGAAGCGAGAGAGAGAGGAAGACGAGAAGGAAGAAGCGAGAGAGAGAGGAAGACGAGAAGGAAGAAGCGAGAGAGAGAGGAAGACGAGAAGGAAGAAGCGAGAGAGAGAGGAAGACGAGAAGGAAGAAGCGAGAGAGAGAGGAAGACGAGAAGGAAGAATAATGAGAGAGGGTAGTTGCAGTAGGAAGAAGAGAGAGAGGAAAGCGAGTAGGAAGAAGAGAGAGAGGAAAGCGAGTAGGAAGAAGAGAGAGAGGAAAGCGAGTAGGAAGAAGAGAGAGAGGGGTAGACAAGGAGGAAGGCAAAGAGAGAGAGAGAAGAAGAAGAGGTGGAAGAAGGAGAGCAAGGAAGACGAGGAAGAACAGCGTGAGGAAAACTAGGTGGAAGAAGAGAGCGAGGAGGTTGAGGAAGATGAGGCGGAAGAAGAAGACACGGGCGGTGAAGACAAGGATGGAGTTTGTATGAAGAATGAGATGTACAAACAGGTTTGAGGAGAGGGTTTGGAGAAGCATCAAATACCAAAGAAATACCTCGAAATGAACCCTTAACAGTACCTGGAGAAACCCTCTCCCCAATAAAATATGACACAAAGCAATATGTAAAGACATAAATCCTATACCCATAGCAAAACACTTAGAGAGAAGAACCTCTGCTGCCACAATGACAATGTTAATCATCCAAAGAAGAGCCAACTGTGACTTCAATCCTTCCCAGCCGTACTTTCAATAAGCTGGTACCTAAATACCTGAGTACTGACTCTACACTCTATTAATCCAATATCGGCGAAATCTTCATGGAAAAAGAAATAACAAGCAGCACATTAATACATTAGTTCCCAAAGTTGCAAGGACAGTCCTGTTTTTTTGGGTCCTGTCTAATTTACGGTCTGTCCTGGCAATAATACAGCGCTGTGCATGGTCTGAACATGAGTAAATGAGCTCCAGACACCAGGATACTGTGTAGTGCAGAGCTCAAAGCCATGGGGGGTCACACAATGTCATGTGACGTCACACGGTGCCCATTAACTCTACCCCTTTTTGGCCCCACCCATTTCCTCAGGACTTGCACATTCATTGTTGAGAAATATGTTATTAATGTGGATGCATTAAAGTACATTTAGTGCCTGGAGTGTCCCTATCACTTGTTCCCTGAATATAAAACCCCAGTAAGCAGCCTCCCCCTCCCTGTAATAAAAATGCCCTGTGAATCAGCTCAAACCTTGAAGAAGAAGAATCCGATGACATTGAAAATGGATCGTATGATAAAGCTGTAGTTCCTCATCGCATCAGTCATTACTACTCCCGGATTTAAGCTGCTCACTGTCACTCCTGGGGGTTTAAATACTTTATACTTAATACTGACTCCAGAGGCATCATTCCCCTCATCCTATCTAAACAACATGTCTGCCCCCTGATGGAGCTATACAGAGCAAAGATTCTAAACAACATGTGTGCCCCCTGATAGAGCTATACAGAGCAAAGATTCTAAACAACATGTCCGTCCCCTGATAGAGCTATACAGAGCAAAGATTCTAAACAACATGTCTGCCCCCTGATAGAGCTATACTGAGCAAAGATTCTAAACAACATGTCCACCCCCTGATAGAGCTATACTGAGCAAAGATTCTAAACAACATGTCCGTCCCCTGATAGAGCTATACAGAGCAAAGATTCTAAACAACATGTCCGGCCCCCTGATAGAGCTATACAGAGCAAAGATTCTAAACAACATGTCTACCCACTGATAGAGCTATACAGAGCAAAGATTCTAATCAACATGTCTGCCCCCTGATAGAGCTATACAGAGCAAAGATTCTAAACAACATGTCTACCCCCTGCTAGAGCTATACAGAGCAAAGATTCTAAACAACATGTCTACCCCCTGATAGAGCTATACAGAGCAAAGATTCTAAACATGTACCCCCCTGATAGAGCTATACAGAGCAAAGATTCTAAACACCATGTCCTTCCCCTGATAGAGCTATACAGAGCAAAGATTCTAAACAACATGTCTGCCCCCTGATAGAGCTATACAGAGCAAAGATTCTAAACAACATGTCCGTCCCCTGATAGAGCTATACAGAGCAAAGATTCTAAACAACATGTCTGCCCCCTGATAGAACTATACAGAGCAAAGATTCTAAACAACATGTCTGCCCCCTGATAGAGCTAAACAGAGCAAAGATTCTAAACAACATGTCTGCCCCCTGATAGAACTATACAGAGCAAAGATTCTAAACAACATGTCTGCCCCCTGATAGAGCTAAACAGAGCAAAGATTCTAAACAACATGTCCGCCCCTGATAGAGCTATACAGAGCAAAGATTCTAAACAACATGTCCGTCCCCTGATAGAGCTATACAGAGCAAAGATTCTAAACAACATGTCTGCCCCCTGATAGAGCTAAACAGAGCAAAGATTCTAAACAACATGTCCGCCCCCTGATAGAGCTATATAGAGCAAAGATTCTAAACAACATGTCCGCCCCCTGATAGAGCTATATAGAGCAAAGATTCTAAACAACATGTCCGCCCCCTGATAGAGCTATACAGAGCAAAGATTCCAAACATGTCTGCCCCGATAGAGCTATACAGAGCAAAGATTCTAAACAACATGTCCGCCCCCTGATAGAGCTATATAGAGCAAAGATTCTAAACAACATGTCCGCCCCCTGATAGAGCTATACAGAGCAAAGATTCTAAACATGTCTGCCCCGATAGAGCTATACAGAGCAAAGATTCTAAACAACATGTCCGCCCCCTGATAGAGCTATACAGAGCAAAGATTCTAAACAACATGTCCGCCCCCTGATAGAGCTATACAGAGCAAAGATTCTAAACATGTCCGCCCCCTGATAGAGCTATACAGAGCAAAGATTCTAAACATGTCCGCCCCCTGATAGAGCTATATAGAGCAAAGATTCTAAACAATATGTCCACCCCCTGATAGAGCTATACAGAGCCAAGATTCTAAACAACATGTCCGTACCCTGATAGAGCTATACAGAGCAAAGATTCTAAACAACA
This sequence comes from Pelodytes ibericus, assembly GCA_036172795.1. NCBI lineage: Eukaryota > Metazoa > Chordata > Amphibia > Anura > Pelodytidae > Pelodytes > Pelodytes ibericus. The sequence goes on from CM069863.1 coordinate 195,036,897, forward strand.
TGTCCGCCCCCTGATAGAGCTATACAGAGCAAAGATTCTAAACAACATATCTGCCCCCTGATAGAGCTATACAGAGCAAAGATTCCAAACAACATATCTCCCCCCTGATAGAGCTATACAGAGCAAACACTCACCGGTTCCCTGCAGCCTCCTGGCCAGCTCATTGGCATATGCTGCGTTCATGAGCTTAGTGCAGTTGTAGTATTCGCTGATGTGCAGACCCTTGAGATCCTCTCCCTTCAGGTGTCTGGGGTTTATCACCCCTTTGCTGTGTATGAAAGATGAGACGAACACCAAGCGACTTGGGGCCGAGCGCTTCATGAGATCTGGAGAAAGAATACGAGGAGCAAGAGTCTATGGACTGAGGACTGAGTGTGACGTATGATGAGCATGGTGTATCGTGGGTGTGGTGTAGGGAGTGTTGGGAGTGGTGTATGGTGGGAGTGGATGAGAGTCAGTACCTTGGTGAGTGAGTATAACGCATGGGGTCCAGGATGGTAAAGGGACCCTGAGCACCTGAGATCAGGAGCTTCCTTGCAGGGTGGAGACACAGGACCTGGTGCTGGGACCAAGTCTTTGCAGCCACAACCAGGCCCTGTGAAGCAGTTGCTATATCCAGGTACCAGGGCTGGAGAGTAAATTAACTAACTGACAGCCAAGCAGATCTAAAACAGAAAAGTAACTGAAGGAGAGCAGAACTGAAATACAGAGTGCAGGGCTACAGGACAGAGGGTAAACATAAGCAAGATAAAGCAGAAACCAAACTGAGGATAAGCAATACAAAGCATGGGGTTAAGGAACAGAAAAGGCACATACAAAGGAACAAACATAAATACAGGAACTAGCCTAATACTAAATATGGTAAAGGTGGGGGTTTGGTTCACCAATTGGCCAATTAGTTGTTAGCTTGCCAACCACATCAAGGTACCCCACATTATGCAAGTCCCTAACTAATATAGCAAGTACTAACAAGGCAGAGGGTCTGAGAGAAAACATGGAATGGAACATAATCACAGAAAAAGGAAAACCAGAAATGGAACTGAGCAGAGAAGAGAGAAAACATAGAAACTAGGTAGAAGAGCAAGGCTGGAAGCTGACAAAGGATTACATTTAAAGGGGCTGGACAGGTCATCCCACTGAAGGAACTCTGGACAGGTCATCCCACTGAAGGAACCCTGGACAGGTCATCCCACTGAAGGAACCCTGGACAGGTCATCCCACTGAAGGAACCCTGGACAGGTCATCCCACTGAAGGAACTCTGGACAGGTCATCCCACTGAAGGAACCCTGGACAGGTCATCCCACTGAAGGAACTCTGGACAGGTCATCCCACTGAAGGAACCCTGGACAGGTCATCCCACTGAAGGAACTCCGGACAGGTCATCCCACTGAAGGGACTCCGGACAGGTCATCCCACTGAAGGGACTCCGGACAGGTCATCCCACTGAAGGGACTCAGGACAGGTCATCCCACTGAAGGGACTCAGGACAGGTCATCCCACTGAAGGGACTCAGGACAGGACATTCCACTGAAGGAACTCAGGACAGAACATGGGCAGAAGCCACTCTGGGGCCAACTGGGCAGGTCATCCCACTGAAGGAACTCTGGACAGGTCATCCCACTGAAGGGACTCAGAACAGGACATCCCACTGAAGGGACTCAGGACAGGACATTCCACTGAAGGGACTCAGGACAGGACATTCCACTGAAGGGACTCAGGACAGGACATTCCACTGAAGGAACTCAGGACAGAACATGGGCAGAAGCCACTCTGGGGCCAACTGGGCAGGTCATCCCACTGAAGGAACTCTGGACAGGTCATCCCACTGAAGGGACTCAGGACAGGACATTCCACTGAAGGGACTCAGGACAGGACATTCCACTGAAGGAACTCAGGACAGAACATGGGCAGAAGCCCCTCTGGGGCCAACTGGGCAGGTGCCAGACAATAGCCAGACTCAGCAGGTAACGGTCCATGGCTAGGCTTTGGCAGGTACCAGACTAGCTAGACTTAAGCAGGTGCTAGTCAGGGGTTAGACTTGGCAGGTACCGGACTATTGCTATGTTTGGGTAGGTGCCGCACTATAGCCAGATTTAGGCAATTGCTGGTTTTATGGCTAGGCTAAGGCAAGAGCCGCTATGGGGCCAGGCTAGGCAGGAACCACTAAGGACAGAGACTTGGGAAATGCCACAACTGTGGCCTGGAACTTGGATATGCCACCAAGTGGCCGGGACTGAAATATGCCACCATGCAGCCGGGAATGCGATAATCAGAACACAAGTAAAACAGAACAGAAAAGAACCCAGGAAAAAGAATAACAAAGAAGCTGAACAGAATAGCAAATACAGAAAGAAAACTGAAAATCCTGGATACAGATGGGATGAGCCTGAATAATGGTAGACTCGAGACAGTGAGGCCTGGGCGAGGGTGAGAGAGGACCTGGGAGAGGGTGAGTAAAGACATGGGAGAGTGAGGACCTGGGTGAGGGTGAGGTGTGGTGTGTGGTGGGTGTGGTGTATGGTGGGTGTGGTGTATGTTGTGAGTGGTGGGTGTGGTGTATGGTGGGTGTGGTGTATGTTGTGAGTGGTGGATGTGGTGGGTATGGTGCATGTTGTGAGTGGTGTGTGTGGTGTATGTTGGGAGTGGTGGGTGTGGTGTATGTGGTGAGTGGTGTTGGGAGTGGTGGTGTGCAGTATGGTGGGTGTGGTGTATGGTGGGAGGGGTGGGTGTGGTGTATGGTGGGTGTGGTGTATGGTGGGTGTTGTGGGTATGGTGTATGGTGGGTGTGTTGTGGTGGGTGTGGTGTATGGTGGGTGTGGTGTATGGTGGGTGTGGTGTATGTTGGGTGTAGAGGGTGTGGTGTATCGTGGGTGTGGTGGGTGTGGTTTATGTTGGGAGTGGTGGATGTGGTGTATGGTGGTTGTGGTGTATGGTGGGTGTGGTGTGTGGTGGGTGTGGTGTATGTTGGGAGTGGTGGGTGTGGTGTATGCTGGGTGTGGTGTATATTGGGAGTGGTTGGTGTAGTGTATATTGGAAGTGGTTTGTGTGGTGTATATTGGGAGTGGTTGGTGTAGTGTATATTGGGAGTGGTGTTTGTTGTGAGTGGTGGGTGTGGTGAATGTTGTGAGTGGTTGGTGTGCTGTATGTTGTGAGTGGTGTTTGTTGTGAGTGGTGGGTGTGGTGAATGTTGTGAGTGGTAGGTGTTGTGAATGTTCTGAGTGGTGGGTGGGGTTTATGTTGTGAATGGTGGGTATGGTGTATGTTATGAGTGGTGGGTGTAGTGTATATTGTTCGTGGTGGGTGTAGTGTATATTGTTCGTGGTGGGTGTAGTGTATGTTGTGAGTGGTGGGTGTGGTGTATGTTGTGAGTGGTGGATGTGATGTATGGTGGGCGTGGTGTATGGTGGCTGATCTGTATGGTGGGTGTGATGTATGGTGGGAGTGTGGGTGTGGTGTATGGTGTGTGTGGTGTATGTTGGGAGTGGTGGGTGTGGTGTATGGTGGGTGTGGTGTATGTTGGGAGTGGTGGGTGTGGTGTATGGTGGGAGTGGCGGGTGTTGTGTATGGTGGGTGTGGTGTATGATGGGAGTGATGGGTGTGGTGTTTGTTGGGAGTGGTGGGTGTGGTGTATGTTGTGAGTGGTGTATGGTGGCTGATCTGTATGGTGGGTGTGATGTATGGTGGGAGTGTGGGTGTGGTGTATGGTGGGTGTGGTGTATGGTGGGTGTGGTGTATGATGGGAGTGATGGGTGTGGTGGGTGTGGTGTATGTTGGGAGTGGTGGGTGTGGTGTATGGTGGGAGTGGTGTATGTTGGGAGTGATTGGTGTGGTATATCAGGGGTGTGGTGCATTGTGGGAGTTGTGGGTGTGGTGTATTGTGGGTGTGGTGTGTGCTAGGAGTGGTGGGTGTGGTGTATGTTGTGTGTGATGTATGTTGGGAGTGGTGGGTGTGGTGTATGTTGGCAGTGGTGGGTGTGGTGTATTGTGGGTGTGGTGTATGTTGGGAGTGGCAGGTGTGGTGTATTGTGGGTGTGGTGTATGTTGGGAGTGGAATGTATGGTGTATGGTGGGTGTTGTGAAAGTTGAGAGTGGTGGGTGTGGTGTATGTTGTGAGTGGTGTATGGTGGGTGATCTGTATGGTGGGTTTGGTGTATGGTGGGAGTGTGGGTGTGGTGTATGGTGGGAATGTGGGTGTGGTGTATGTTGGGTGTGGTGTATGGTGGGTGTGGTGGTGTATGGTGGGTGTGGTGTATAGTGGGTGTAGTGGGTGTGGTGTATGGTGGGTGTGGTGGCTGTGGTGTATGGTTGGTGTGGTGTATGCTGGGCGTGGTGTATATTGGGAGTGGTTGGTGTAGTGTATATTGGGAGTGGTGTTTGTTGTGAGTGGTGGGTGTGGTGAATGTTGTGAGTGGTAGGTATTGTGAATGTTCTGAGTGGTGGGTGGGGTTTATGTTGTGAATGGTGGGTATGGTGTATGTTATGAGTGGTGGGTGTAGTGTATATAGTTCGTGGTGGGTGTAGTGTAGGTTGTGAGTGGTGGGTGTGGTGTATGTTGTGAGTGGTGGATGTGATGTATGGTGGGCGTGGTGTATGGTGGCTGATCTGTATGGTGGGTGTGATGTATGTTGGGAGTGGTGGGTGTGGTGTATGGTGGGTGTGGTGTATGTTGGTAGTGGTGGGTGTGGTGTATGGTGGGAGTGGCGGGTGTTGTGTATGGTGGGTGTGGTGTATGATGGGAGTGATGGGTGTGGTGTTTGTTGGGAGTGGTGGGTGTGGTGTATGTTGTGAGTGGTGTATGGTGGCTGATCTGTATGGTGGGTGTGATGTATGGTGGGAGTGTGGGTGTGGTGTATGGTGGGTGTGGTGTATGATGGGAGTGGTGGGTGTGGTGTATGGTGGGTGTGGTGTATGATGGGAGTGATGGGTGTGGTGGGTGTGGTGTATTGTGGGTGTGGTGTATGTTGGGAGTGGTGGGTGTGGTGTATGGTGGGAGTGGTGTATGTTGGGAGTGATTGGTGTGGTATATCAGGGGTGTGGTGCATTGTGGGAGTTGTGGGTGTGGTGTATGCTATGAGTGGTGGGTGTGGTGTATGTTGTGTGTGATGTATGTTGGGAGTGGTGGGTGTGGTGTATTGTGGGTGTGGTGTATGTTGGGAGTGGCAGGTGTGGTGTATTGTGGGTGTGGTGTATGTTGGGAGTGGAATTTATGGTGTATGGTGGGTGTTGTGAAAGTTGAGAGTGGTGGGTGTGGTGTATGTTGTGAGTGGTGTATGGTGGGTGATCTGTATGGTGGGTTTGGTGTATGGTGGGAGTGTGGGTGTGGTGTATGGTGGGTTTGGTGTATGGTGGGAATGTGGGTGTGGTGTATGGTGGCTGTGGTGTATGTTGGGTGTGGTGTATGGTGGGTGTGGTGGTGTATGGTGGGTGTGGTGTATGGTGGGTGTAGTGGGTGTGGTGTATGGTGGGTGTGGTGGCTGTGGTGTATGGTGGGTGTGGTGTATGGTGGGTGTGGTGTATGGTGGGTGTGGTGTATTTTGGGTGTGGTGTATGTTGGGTGTGGTATATGGTGGGTGTTGTGGGTGTGGTGCATGGTGGGTGTGGTGTATGGTGGGAGTGGTGGGTGTGGTGTATGATGGGTGTGGTGTATGTTGAGAGGGGTGGGTGTGGTGTATGGTGGGTGTGGTGTATGTTGAGAGGGGTGGGTGTGGTGTATGGTGGGTGTGGTGTATGTTGGGAGGGTGGGTGTGGTGTATGGTGGGTGTGGTGTATGGTGGGTGTTGTTGGTGTGGTGTATGGTGGGAGTGGTGGGTGTGGTGTATGTTGGTTATGGTTGGTGTGGTGTATGTTGGGTGTGGAGGATGAAGGGAGTGGTGAGTGTGGTGTGTGGTGGGTGTGGTGGGTGTGGTGTATGGATGGGTGTGGTGTATGGTTGGAGTGGTGGGTGTGTGGTTGGTGTGGTGTATGGTGGGAGTGGTGGGTGTGGTGTATGGTGGGTGTGGTGTATGGTAGGAATGGTGGGTGTGGTGTATGGTGGGTGTGGTGTATGGTGGGAGTGGTGGGTGTGGTGTATGGTGAGTGTGGCATATGGAAGTGTGGTGTATGGTGGGTGTGGTGTGTGGTGGGTGTGGTGTATGGTGTGTGTGGTGTATGGTGGGTGTGGTGTATGGTTGGTGTGGTGTATGTTGGCTGTGGTGTATGGTGGGAGTGGTGGGTGTGGTGTATGAATGGGTGTGGTGTGTGGTGGGTGTGGTGTATGGTGGGAGTGGTGGGTGTGGTGTATGGTGGGTGTGGTGTATGGTGGGAGTGGTGGGTGTTGTGTATGGTGGGTGTGGTGTATGGTGGGAGTGGTGGGTGTTGTGTATGGTGGGTGTGGTGTATGGTGGGTGTGGTGTATGGTGGGAGTGGTGGGTGTTGTGTATGGTGGGTGTGGTGTGTGGTGGGTGTGGTGTATGGTGGGAGTGGTGGGTGTGGTGTATGGTGGGAGTGGTGGGTGTGGTGTATGGTGGGAGTGGTGGGTGTTGTGTATGGTGGGTGTGGTGTATGGTGGGTGTGGTGTATGGTGGGAGTGGTGGGTGTTGTGTATGGTGGGTGTGGTGTGTGGTGGGAGTGGTGGGTGTGGTGTATGGTGGGAGTGGTGGGTGTGGTGTATGGTGGGTGTGGTGTTTAGCCCCTATTGTTTTTTTAGAGGGAACAAATAGCTGATATGGGGCACTCTGGTTTGTCCTGCTTAGAGCCTTTTAACTCCTGCAGCATGATGGGGGGAGAGGGTTTGATATATTGTTAGGGTCACAGCCTCCCACATTGAGTTATTGGGGTGCAGGTGTCTGTACTTACCCACCAGCAGGTTAGTCAGCAGAAAGGGGCCCAGGTGATTGGTGGCAAAGGTTCTTTCAAGTCCCTCAGAAGTGATTGAATGAGGCAGCCCTGAAATTATTTAATATGTACTCAGTATACAGTGTGATGCTGTACCCCTCTCTCCCTCCCTACAGTGCGATGCTGTACCCCTCTCTCCCTCCCTACAGTGTGATGCTGTACCCCTCTCTCCCTCCCTACAGTGAGATGCTGTACCCCTTTCTCCCTCCCTGCAGTGTGATGCTGTACCCCTCTCTCCCTCCCTACAGTGAGATGCTGTACCCCTTTCTCCCTCCCTGCAGTGTGATGTTGTACCCCTCTATCCCTCCTTACAGTGTGATGCTGTACCCCTCTCTCCCTTCCTACAGTGTAATGCTGTACCCCTCTATCCCTCCCTACAGTGTGATGCTGTACCCCTCTATCCCTCCCTACAGTGCGATACTGGACCCCTCTATCCTCTGTACAGTGCAATGCTATACCCCTCTAACCCTCCCTACAGTGCAATGCTGTACCCCTCTAACCCTCCCTACAGTGCAGTGCTGTACCCCTCTAACCCTCCCTACAGTGCAATGCTGTACCCCTCTATCCCTCCCTACAGTATAATGCTGTACCCCTCTATCCCTCCCAACAGTATAATGCTGTACCCCTCTAACCCTCCCTACATTGCAATGCTGTACCCTAACCATCCCTACAGTGCAATGCTGTACCCCTCTAACCCTCCCTACAGTGCAATGCTGTACCCCTCTAACCCTCCCTACAGTGCAATGCTGTACCCCTCTAACCATCCCTACAGTGAGTTGCTTTACACTTATATCCTTCCATGTAGCACTAGGCTGTAACCATTCTTCCCCTCCCTTCAGTGCAATGCTATCCCTCTCTATACCTCATTACAGTATTATGCTGTTCTCTTCTATCCTTCCATTCAGTATGATGCTGTAACTCTCTATCCCTCTCTGCAGAAAAAAATATAGAATGTTACTAGATCACCATCCTATGTAGAATGTTGCTGGATCCATCTATAGGATGCTTCTAGATCCCCTTAGTCTGCTAAATTCTGCTGGATCTCCTATGTCTATAGAATGTTGTTAGATCCCTCAGTGTATAGAAGGCTGCTGGATCCCCCAGTGTATCAAATACTGATGGATCCCCCAGTGTATGGAATGATGCCGGATCCCCCAGTGTATAGAATGCTGCTGGATCCCCCAGTGTATAGAATGCTGCTGGATCCCCCAGTGTATAGAATGCTGCTGGATCCCCCAGTGTATAGAATGCTGATGGATCCCCCAGTGTATAGAATGCTGATGGATCCCCCAGTGTATAGAATGCTGCTGGATCCCCCAGTGTATAGAATGCTGATGGATCCCCCAGTGTATGGAATGATGCCGGATCCCCCAGTGTATAGAATGCTGATGGATCCCCCAGTGTATAGAATGCTGCTGGATCCCCCACTCTGTAGAATGCTGCTGGATCCCCCATGTGTATAAAAGGCTGCTGGATTCCCCAGTGCACAGAATGCTGCTGGATCCCCCAGGGCGGTGTTGTATCTTGGTTTTGTGCTGCCCTAGGCAGACAAAATTCAGACACCCCCCCCCCCAAGTTGCACACCTACGACATACCCCATCACCCACGTTGCACACCCATGACATGCCCCAACACCCCCATTACATGCCACTATCACCCTCATTTCATACTCCCACCAGGTCCCGATTAATTGGAAGGAGCTAAAGTTTGCGGAGGGGGAGGGAGCGAAAATGTTTGAAGCACCAGAAGTGTGTTTTAACACCTTCCGGCAAAGTGCCGCCCTCTGGCTAAGTGCCGCCCTAGGCGGGTGCCTTGTTTGCCTTGTGGAAGATACACTACTGCCCCAGGGTATCAAACACTGTTGGATCCCCCAGTCTATAGAATGTTGCTGGATCCCCCAGTGTATAGAATGCTGCTGGATCGCTCAGTCTATAGAATGCTGCTGGATCCCCCAGAGTATCGAATACTGCTAGTTCCCCCAGGTGTATATAATGCTGTTGGCTCCCTCAGTGTATAGAAGGCTGGTGGATTCTCCAGTCGATATAATGCTACTGGATCCCCCAGTAGATAGAATGCTGGTGGATATCTCATTCTATATAATCTGCTGGATCCCTCATTCTATATAATACTGCTGAGGACAGTGCTTATGTCTGCAGAGGGTCATTTTATACCTTATCTGGGTAGCACTACTGTACATTCTTGGGCCAGATCACCCCAAACCAATTCTATGGAGTTGTGCTAGATACCATGGGTGAAGGGAAGCAGAGATGGATCTTCTAAATCAATAGAGCAGAAATGCATCCAGTCCACATAGCATCTCAGAATATCCTTAGATCCATCTGTGCTCTGTAGATATTGGATGGATCCAGAGTATCTATAGAGCCAATGGATCTCATGAGTCTAAAGATAGTATATGGGCCCCTGAGTCCTATACAAGACATTAGATCTCTTGTGTCCATTGAGAGTCCCTGAATTTGAGATCAGAACAGGATCCCAGATGGATCACTTGTATATATCAGTGGCAGGTCCCTCCCCACCCCCTGCCCTACCTGAGGCTCCTGCGTTATTAATTAGGATGTCCAGCCTCTTCTCCTCTTGGAGGATGTGCTGAGCGAAGGTTCGGACAGAGGACATGCTGCTGGTGTCCAGGATTCCCAGGATCACGTTCCTGTTCCCAGTCTGCTGCTGGATCTCCTGCACAGCTCTCTGGCCTCTCTCCTTGCTCCGGCAAGCTAGAATTACCCGGGCATTTCTCCTGGCAAGGTCTGTTGCCACACATTTTCCAATCCCTGCAGAGAAGAACAAGTCAGCCCTAGTACTGCCCCTCACAGGCTACTAATACAGGCTGATTTACATGTCCAAATGCAGGCCGGTAACAAATTGGCATCAGGCCAATGTTAAGTCTATGGAGACAGTACCAAGGCCGGTATTTTTTTGAGGAAAAGGTGGCAACCCTATATGGGAGGATAAAAGGGCCAAGGAAGCTAAAGGATTAGAATATTATATGAAGATCTATTAAACATTTACATGCATGAAACCCGAGGGACTGACTTCCCGCATTACGCCTTTCACCACACAACGCTAAGACTATCAGCTAGTGCTGCCACCTGGCCGGTATTTTATTGGCAGGCCGATACAAAATTGTCTTGAGCCCAATATTTAGTCTATGGAGGCAATGACGAAAAGGTGGCAACCCTACTATCAGCATCAGCCTATTACTATCAGCATCAGCCTATTACTATCAGCATCAGTCTATGACTATCAGCATCAGCCTATTACTATCAGCATCAGCCTATTACTATCAGCATCAGTCTATTACTATCAGCATCAGTCTATTACTGTCAGCATCAGCCTATTACTATCAGCATCAGTCTATTACTATCAGCATCAGCCTATGACTATCAGCATCAGCCTATTACTATCAGCATCAGTCTATTACTATCAGCATCAGCCTATTACTATCAGCATCAGTCTATGACTCTCAGCATCAGCCTATTACAATCAGCATCAGCCTATTACTATCAGCATCAGCCTATTACTATCAGCATCAGCCTATGACTCTCAGCATCAGCCTATTACAATCAGCATCAGCCTATTACTATCAGCATCAGTCTATTACTATCAGCATCAGCCTATTACTATCAGCATCAGCCTATTACAATCAGCATCAGCCTATTACTATCAGCATCAGTCTGTTACTATCAGCATCAGTCTATTACTATCAGCATCAACCTATTACTATCAGCATCAGTCTATTACTATCAGCATCAGCCTATTACTATCAGCATCAGTCTATTACTATCAGCATCAGTCTATTACAATCAGCATCAGCCTATGACTCTCAGTATCAGCCTTTGACTCTCAGCATCAGCCTTTGACTCTCATTATAAGCCTATGACTCTCAGCATCAGCCTATGACTCTCAGTATCAGCCTTTGACTCTCAGCATCAGCCTTTGACTCTCATTATAAGCCTATGACTCTCAGCATCAGCCTATGACTATCAGCATCAGCCTGTGACTCTCAGCATCAGTCTATGACTCTCAGCATCAGTTCATGACTCTCAGTATCAATCTATGACTCTCAGTATCAGCCTATGACTCTCAGTATCAGTTCATGACTCTCAGTATTAGTCTATGACTAAGCGCTGTGTGCAGACGTGAAACGCGCAATGCGTATTATCTCTGGGTAGAGTTGAGCGGACACCTGGATGTTCAGGTTCGGCCGAACTTCGAAAAAATGTCCAGGTCCGTGCTCGAACTTGACCCCGAACCCCATTGAAGTCAATGGGGACACGGACTTTTGGTCACTAAAATGCCTATAAAAAAGTCATGGAAAGGGCTAGAGGGCTGCAAAAGGAAGTAAAACGTGGGAAGAGTAGGACAAGTGCCCTGCAAACAAATGTGGATAGGGAAATAACTTCAAATAACATAAAATACATGCAAATTACAAATACAGCTGAGCCATAAAATAGCACTAGATGGAATCTTTGATTTTAGCTTTGGAAGAACATAAATCTAAAGCATGGCTGCCAGGAGGATCAACAGAATTATCCATCTGAGAGAGGGTTGGAGTGCAGGGTATTCTCTTTCACAGGGCCGATCCTAGGGTCACAGGCGCCTGGGTGCAGGATTTTTTTGGGCGCCTCCATGTTGGGCGTGGCTATAATACTAACTCCTCCCGTTTACAAATGTATTCAGGAAATATACAATAAAAAACTTTATTATAGATTATTAAAAAAAAAGAAAAGTAGAAACCCAGTGTGATTACCAGTGGAGAAAATGTTTAATCACTAGCATTCATACAGAATGTGCTAATCAAGTGTGAAAATAAAAACAATGCTATCTCATATTATATTTATTTTCACATTTGATTAGCACATTCAATATGAATAATTGTGATTAAACACATGTCTCATATATGCAACAGTATTATTTAGCCCATGCCAACTAACAAGTTAACTAGTTAAACCCCTAAGAAACTTTGCTCAGTTAAATGGATGGAGAAGACACCGCATGGCAACCTCCTATCACATTAATATTAAGTTAGTCTAGGCCATGGACCTTGGAATTAAAGGCAAATAAAAATACTAAGCTTAAACATAATACCATTCATTTACCTGTGTCTAGTTGGCTCAGTGTCTGACTGGGATTGCTAGTTTGTGTCAACTGGACAGTGGCATCACCATCAATATATTAGGGGTGGGGGGCCAAAGGTAGGGTGACCACGTGTCTCGGAATGTCTGGGACAGTCCTGAAATGGGGACTGATAGAGGGAGGTCTCAGCCAATCAGGTGAAACCTCTTAACTCTTCGGATTGGCTGAGAGTTCAGAGACCTCTCCTGATTGATTCAGTTCCTCCTTCACACGGAGCTCAAATAGGGTTGCCACCTGGCCGGTATTTTACCGACAGGCCGGTAAAAAATTGGCTTCAAGCCAATGTTAAGTCTATGGAGACAGTACCAAGGCCGGTATTTTTCTGAAGAAAAGGTGGCAACCCTAAGCTCAAAGCTGCAGCATCCTTTCAGCACTGGGTATGTAAGGCAAAAACTCTGATGTGTGTATGTGTGAGTGACAAACTATGTATGTGTGAGTGACAGACTATATGTGTGAGTGACAAACTGCCTATGTATGTGTGAGTGACAAACTATGTATGTGTGAGTGAGAGACTATATGTGTGAGTGACAAACTGCCTATGTATGTGTGAGTGACAAACTATGTATGTGTGAGTGAGAGACTATATGTGTGAGTGACAAACTGCCTATGTATGTGTGAGTGACAAACTATGTATGTGTGAGTGAGAGACTATATGTGTGAGTGACAAACTGCCTATGTATGTGTGAGTGACAAACTATGTATGTGTGAGTGACAGACTATATGTGTGAGTGACAAACTGCCTATGTATGTGTGAGTGACAAACTATGTATGTGTGAGTGAGAGACTATATGTGTGAGTGACAAACTGCCTATGTATGTGTGAGTGACAAACTATGTATGTGTGAGTGACAAACTATGTATGTGTGAGTGACAGACTATATGTGTGAGTGACAAACTATGTATGTGTGAGTGACAAACTATGTATGTGTGAGTGACAGACTATATGTGTGAGTGACAAACTATGTATGTGTGAGTGACAGACTATATGTGTGAGTGACAAACTGCCTATGTATGTGTGAGTGACAAACTATGTATGTGTGAGTGAGAGACTATATGTGTGAGTGACAAACTGCCTATGTATGTGTGAGTGACAAACTATGTATGTGTGAGTGACAGACTATATGTGTGAGTGACAAACTGCCTATGTATGTGTGAGTGACAAACTATGTATGTGTGAGTGAGAGACTATATGTGTGAGTGACAAACTGCCTATGTATGTGTGAGTGACAAACTATGTATGTGTGAGTGAGAGACTATATGTGTGAGTGACAAACTGCCTATGTATGTGTGAGTGACAAACTATGTATGTGTGAGTGACAGACTATATGTGTGAGTGACAAACTGCCTATGTATGTGTGAGTGACAAACTATGTATGTGTGAGTGAGAGACTATATGTGTGAGTGACAAACTGCCTATGTATGTGTGAGTGACAAACTATGTATGTGTGAGTGACAAACTATGTATGTGTGAGTGACAGACTATATGTGTGAGTGACAAACTATGTATGTGTGAGTGACAAACTATGTATGTGTGAGTGACAGACTATATGTGTGAGTGACAAACTATGTATGTGTGAGTGACAGACTATATGTGTGAGTGACAAACTGCCTATGTATGTGTGAGTGACAAACTATGTATGTGTGAGTGAGAGACTATATGTGTGAGTGACAAACTGCCTATGTATGTGTGAGTGACAAACTATGTATGTGTGAGTGACAGACTATATGTGTGAGTGACAAACTGCCTATGTATGTGTGAGTGACAAACTATGTATGTGTGAGTGAGAGACTATATGTGTGAGTGACAAACTATGTATGTGTGAGTGACAAACTATGTATGTGTGAGTGACAGACTATATGTGTGAGTGACAAACTGCCTATGTATGTGTGAGTGACAAACTATGTATGTGTGAGTGACAGACTATATGTGTGAGTGACAAACTGCCTATGTATGTGTGAGTGACAAACTATGTATGTGTGAGTGAGAGACTATATGTGTGAGTGACAAACTGCCTATGTATGTGTGAGTGACAAACTATGTATGTGTGAGTGACAGACTATATGTGTGAGTGACAAACTGCCTATGTATGTGTGAGTGACAGACTTCCTATATCTGTCTAGCATTGCAGGGCTCAAGTCCACTGACCCTGCATATATCTGTCTTGCATTGCAGGGGTTAAGTCCACTGACCCTGCATATATATCTGTCTAGCATTGCAGGGGTTAAGTCCACTGACCCTGCATATATCTGTCTAGCATTGCAGGGGTTAAGTCCACTGACCCTGCATATATCTGTCTAGCATTGCAGAGGTTAAGTCCACTGACCCTGCATATATCAGTATAGCATTGCAGAGGTTAAGTCCACTGACCCTGCATATATCTGACTAGCATTGCAGGGGTTAAGTCCACTGACCCTGCATATATCTGTCTAGCATTGCAGGGGTTAAGTCCACTGACCCTGCATATATCAGTATAGCATTGCAGAGGTTAAGTCCACTGACCCTGCTTATATCAGTATAGCATTGCAGAGGTTAAGTCCACTGACCCTGCATATATCTGACTAGCATTGCAGAGGTTAAGTCCACTGACCCTGCATATATCTGACTAGCATTGCAGAGGTTAAGTCCACTGACCCTGCATATATCAGTATAGCATTGCAGGGGTTAAGTCCACTGACCCTGCATATATCTGACTAGCATTGCAGAGGTTAAGTCCACTGACCCTGCATATATCTGACTAGCATTGCAGAGGTTAAGTCCACTGACCCTGCATATATCTGACTAGCATTGCAGAGGTTAAGTCCACTGACCCTGCATATATCTGTCTAGCATTGCAGAGGTTAAGTCCACTGACCCTGCATATATCAGTATAGCATTGCAGGGGTTAAGTCCACTGACCCTGCATATATCTGACTAGCATTGCAGAGGTTAAGTCCACTGACCCTGCATATATCAGTATAGCATTGCAGGGGTTAAGTCCACTGACCCTGCATATATCTGACTAGCATTGCAGAGGTTAAGTCCACTGACCCTGCATATATCAGTATAGCATTGCAGGGGTTAAGTCCACTGACCCTGCATATAAAGGGTTACCAACTGGCCGGTAAAAAATTGGCATCAGGCCAATGTTAAGTCTATGGAGACAGTACCAAGGCCGGTATTGTTTTTAGAAAAGGTGGCAACCCTATGCATATATCTGTCTAGTGTTGCAGGGGTTAAGCCCTCTAACACTGCCTATATCTAAATAGCAATCAAGGGGTACACACACATATTATAAATACATACTTATACATACGTAAATACACAGAGGCTTAAATAGAAATTACTGGGCCCTGGGGCCATAGGAAAAACGTAAAGCTACCACATACTGTACATCCAAACACCAGTAGCGACCATGATAAATACACCACTGTATACGAGTGTGTATTAGTGAGTGTTTTAGTGAACGTTATGTGAGTGTGTGTTTGTACGCATGTATTAGTGAGCATGTATTTATGAGTATATGTTAGTGCATGTTATGTGAGTATTCACGAGTGAGTAAGTGTGTATTAGTGTAATTGTGTATTAGTATTATGTAGGTGTTCTGGTGAGCGTTAAGTGTATATGTATTAGTGAGTGTGTATTAATGTATGTTATGTGAGTGTATACATACTAACACACACATACACAGTCACTCACAGACAGACATATACACAGTCACTCACAGACATACATTCACCGATACACAGTCACTCAGACAAACACTCGCCGATACACGGTCACTCACAGACATACATTCACCGATACACAGTCACTCACAGACATACACTCACTGATACACAGTCACTCAGACAAACACTCGCCGATACACGGTCACTCACAGACATACACTTACCGATGCACAGTCACTCACAGACATACACTTACCGATGCACAGTCACTCACAGACATACACAGTCACTCACAGACACACTCACGATATAGTCACTCAGACATACACTCACCGATACACAGTTACTCACAGACACAGTCACAGATACAGTCACTCACACAGACACCCTTACACACATTCACAGACATCCTTACACATACATCCCCACAGACACCCTTATACACATACACACACACCCAGACACCCTTATACACATACACAGACAGCCTTATACAGATACACATACAGACACCTTTACACATACACACAGACACCCTTATACAGATACACATACAGACACCCTTACACATACACACAGACACCCTTATACAGATACACATACAGACACCTTTACACATACACACAGACACCCTTATACAGATACACATACAGACACCTTTACACATACACACAGACACCCTTATACAGATACACATACAGACACCCTTACATATACACACAGACACCCTTATACAGATACACATACAGACACCCTTACACATACATGCAGACACCCTTATACAGATACACATACAGACACCCTTACACATACACGCAGACACCCTTATACAGATACATATCCAGACACCCTTACACATACACAGACAGCCTTATACAGATACACATACAGACACCCTTACACATACACACAGACACCCTTATACAGATACACATAAAGACCCCCTTACACATACACGCAGACACCCTTATACAGATACCATTACACATACACACAGACACCCTCATACAGATACACATACAGACACCCTTACACATACACACAGACACCCTTACACATACACACAGACACCCTTATACAGATACACATAAAGACACCATTACACATACACGCAGATACCCTTATACAGATACCTTTACACATACACACAGACACCCTCATACAGATACACATACAGACACCCTTACACATACACCCTTATACAGATACACATACAGACACCCTTACACATACACACAGACACCCTTATACAGATACACATTCAGACACCCTTACACATACACGCAGACACCCTTATACAAATACCTTTACACATACACACTCATACAGATACACATACAGACACCCTTACACATACACACAGACACCCTTATACAGATACACATACAGACACCCTTACACATACACACAGACACCCTTATACAGATACACATAAAGACACCCTTACACATACACGCAGACACCCTTATACAGATACACATACAGACACCCTTACACATACACACAGACACCCTTATACAGATACACATACAGACACCCTTACACATACACACATACACCCTTATACAGATACACATACAGACACCCTTACACATACACACAGACACCCTTATACAGATACACATACAGACACTCTTACACATACACACATACACCCTTATACAGATACACATACAGACACCCTTACACATACACACAGACACATAAAGACACCCTTACACATGTATTTTCTTTTTTACCTAAAACAAAACTGTTATGATGTTTGTCCCCCTCCCTGCTCATTTACCTTTTAGTTGCAGGGAGGGAGACTGTCATGCTGTCTGGGCTTCCAATCCCTGCAGCGGTATTTCTGTTCTTCTGGGCGCCAGGATGTCAGCTGACATCCGGGCGCTCTGACATATTTGAGCGTGAGGGGGCGGAGCATGTGGATCAGTCCACGGAGGTGCGGTTAACCGCAGCCAATCACACGCGGTCCGCACCACCGTGTTTGGCCGCATGTCTGGTCCGTCGGAGGATCACAACGCGCCCAGCATGAGCAAGCTCTAGCTCTGCATGCCGGCGCCTTCTTCATTTTCACCCATACGGCGCCTGGGCGCGGTGCACCCCGTGCACCCGCCCAGGATCTGCCCTGCTCTTTCAGTTTATACTAAGTGACCCATAGGTTGAGGAGGCAGTGACCGTGGCGGTGTAGGTGGAAGCGGCGGTGGAGGAGGAGGTAGCCAGAATTTTTTAAAGTGCGCTGTAAACACTGTATTAGACTGTTCTATTTGACTCTCAGATATGAAGTGCACCGCAAGACGCAAATGTACTATTTACCACCCAAAACTATTAGAGTTTTTCAAAGTGCGCTGTAAGCACAGTATTGGACTGTTCCATTTGACTCTCAGATATGAAGTGCAGGAATGCATGTAATGCTATTGGTATTCTATAAACCGACTCTATTTCGGTTTATAGAAAGCCAATAGCACGAATGGACAAATGATTTTCGTTTAATAACCATTCGTTCATTCGTTCATAGCATTACATTCATTCCATAAACTGAAAGTCTATAAACCGAAAGAGAGTCGGTTGATAGAATTTCGGTTTATGGAATACATGTAATGCTATTGCTATTCTATAAACCGAAATAGAGTCCCCATTGACCTATTTGTATGAATGGGGACTCTATTTCGGTTTATAGAAAGCCAATAGCATTACATGTATTCCATAAACCGAAAGTCTATAAACAGACAGACATTCGGTTTATAGACTTTCGATTTATGGAATACAAGTAATGCTATTGGCTTTCTATAAACCGAATCTCTTTTGGTTTATAGAATACCAATAGCATTACATGTATTCCATAAACCGAAAGTCTATAAACCAAAAGAGATTCGGTTTATAGACTTTCGGTTTATAGAAAACCCATAGCAGGGGGGATGATGACGTGAGGACGTGTGCGTGCTGAGAGGGGCGTGGATCGGAGGCGGCTAGAGCAGAGACGACGGGACGGAGTTTTGATTGAGCAGCTGGGCTGTTCTTGGCGGAGTGCTGTTGGCGGGCACCCGGGAAGGAAAGATCGGGAGGTGCTGTGACTTCACTGGGTTCCTCGTGTCTGTGAACATCCAACCCGACGATTGAGGAAGGGAAGAGAAGGGAAGAAGAGAATCGGGAAGGAAAAGGAGAGAAAAAGGAAAGTTTACGGTTGTATTGAAAATGGCCGTTTCTTAAACACCCACCAGCTTACTGTCTATTGCCTGTATCCAGTCCACTCCTCACTTATCGCTAACACAAATAAGAAGGAGCTTAAATTAAGAGGAGCTAACTCAATGTGGTGTAATACAGATAAGTACATCCATATATGTAAAGTGGGACGCTATTCTTCCTAGCCTGTATATATTTGGTTAATTGAGACACTGATATTTTGAAAAATCGATTGATGGTTTGACATATGATGCATGCAAAGTGACTTGGTAACCAATCAATTAATCCATGCTGTTAAACCCTCCCATGTATAGAATCTAAAGAGAGCCTAGATCTATTGCCTGAACGAAAGTATCTATGGCAATTAGTAAGCTCCAATATAACCTATGATACACTGACGATAAGAGTGAGAGGGGATCGTTTGATTGGATTGAATCATCTTAGTGCATCTAATGATATTTTTATATACCTCATATACGTCTGATATACACCTGTAAATACCTGTACAACAAATACTGACTCTAAAACGATCTTGGACTAATTAGCTGAATGGAACATTCTGAAGGCATGGATGTAACGCCGAATGCGTGGTGAGTGACGTGAGGGAGGAGTGGCTGCTGGTCGAGGAAGTGGAAGATCTAACGGGCCGGTTGGGAGTCTGATACAGGACTTCACTGGATTAGAAACCGGCAAGCTTTTTTTCTCTTTCCCCCCTGGTTGATCTTGGGGCTGTTGATGCCGTGTGGTCACTCCACTGCGATTCTACGGAGGAACTTGTCGGAGGGAGGCCCTGGGCTGGAGGTGTCCTCTCTTATTGGACCCTGCTAATCGGTGGTGTTTTCCTCTGATTTACCTACACGAGGGGAACTAAACGTAGGTGAGGAGACACAGGGGAGAGAAATAAGCAAGGAGAAAGAGGAATACCGCAGCCCAAGATAATATATACTAAAAACCAGAGATCTTTGTGTGGATTGAGATCTTGACACCTGATTCTTTATCAACATGCCTCCTAAACAAGATAAAGGTGAGAAACAAAAAAATACAAGTAAGACCACCAAATTGGCCCCAATGGAGTCTTATTACTCACCCAAGAGTCAACTAAATCTTTCTATAGCTCCAGATAAAAAATTAAATGGAGCGATCACCTGACTTCTCACCACATGATTCGTCTGGATATATAACCCAGCCTAACTTGGTGGCAGCTCTGGATACTCTATATTTGAGGATTAAAGACGACTTAGATAAAATGGTCAAGGACAATAAAGATGAATTCGCCCAAGTAAAATCATCTATAATAACACAAATCGGCTGAAATTGAATCATTACATCTAAAGATTCAAGATATGCAAGTTCAAAACGAGGCTCTCAATTTAAATATTAATAGACTGGATCTCAAGCTAGCCCAGTAGGAAGATCGCTCAAGAAGATCTAACATGAAATTGAGAGGTATTGCTGAAGACATAACGGATCTGGGATCATACATGTTGGAACTTTTGTCTGTGTATGGGGATTCTAGAATTTTGGGGCCAACCCCAATTGAGAGAATACATCGCTTACCTTAACCAATGAACGGGATTCAAGGCAATATCTCTCGCGATGTTATTGTATGTTTTCACAGTTATTAAATAAAGGAGGTTCGAGAACACAGGAAAAACCCGGCAAGAATGGAGAAATTCTCACACCTACTTCTATACGCAGACCTCTCATATTCTACAAGAGCAAACAGAAGGAAGTATGCGGAGATAACTGCCTGCCTGAGAGAACATAAGGTTTTGTACTCGTGGGGGTTCCCCACGAAACTTTGCATAAATTACAAAGATAAAACTTACCTATGCTCCGACGTACAGGCACGGGATAAACTTACTTTGTGGGGGCTGCTTAAACAGTAAAAACACTGTACCGGTATGGGG
Source organism: Pelodytes ibericus (assembly GCA_036172795.1). Lineage (NCBI taxonomy): Eukaryota > Metazoa > Chordata > Amphibia > Anura > Pelodytidae > Pelodytes > Pelodytes ibericus. The sequence goes on from CM069863.1 coordinate 195,057,665, forward strand.
AGAAGGAGAAGAGGAGAGACCTTAATCGATGTTCTTTATATTGACGATATGTTTTGATACACATCTGTTAATGTTGCACTTTAACTGATGCTTTTGGAAGTTGTTGACACCTTATGATTCAAGATGAAGTTTGTGTTTTTTTTTTTTTGATTGATTGATTATTATCAATATCATGTTGGATTTTTATTGATGTTCTTAAGTCTGGTGATATATTCTGACACTTACTAATTAATGTTGCACTCTAACTGATTTTTTTGGATGTCTAGGGATAGGTAAACATGTACTTTATTGTTGCCTTGGAAGTTGCTGACAAGATACGACTGACATTTGGCATAAATAATTTTTTTTTCTTCTTCACTTTAACTGGTGCTATATATGCTGATGATATTCTATGATATATATTGAACCCTAATTGGTGTTTTGGAAGTTGCTGACACTTTGCTACTCATAATGAAAAATATGTTTTATTTTTTTTATTTTGTATTATTTGATTGTTATATTAAGATTGCATTTTAATTGATGTTTCTAATTCTGGTGATATATTTTGACACTTATGAATCAATGTTGCACTTTAATATTTGTGATAGGGGCGAATTTCCAGGGATCATGTTTGTTTAACATTAACGCTGCACTTGAACGGATTTCTTACATGATGAGGGTATGTTTCGACACTTAATCACTAATGTCGCATTTAAGTGAAAGTCCTTGACATGTTACGATTGACACATGATATGAGGGGAAGAAAAAAGGAATTTTTAATTTTTTTAAATTTTATTTATTTTTATTTAGGGATTTAGCCTGATGCAGTATTTGAATTGATGTTGTGACATTATATTTTATATACTTATCAATGTCGCACCTTAATCGGTGCTCTGGAAGTTTTATTTTACACAATGAAGAAGTCTTTTTTTTTCTTCTCCTCTCTCCTTCCTTTTTTGTTATTGACGTTTAGTAAGATAATCTCAGTGCGTTTTTTCTTGATCCAGATTTGGGATTAAAGTTGATCATTGCAAATGTAATGTAGATTTTACTCAGTGTGATATATATATTTCTCTACCTACTTCTTCTTTTAGAAGAGAAGTATGAGAACGCTAAAATTTTGATTGTAGACTCCAACCTATAATTAGATCTACCAGGCCAGTCACTGATGTCCTCTAAGGCAGGACAAGTAGCTGAGACTTGAACAAAGACAGGACTGGTAGCTGAGACCAAACTGAGACAGGACTGGTCGCAGAGACTGGAAGTGAGGCAGGACAGGTAACAGACTGGAACTAAGGCAGGACAAGTAGCTGAGACTTGAACAAAGACAGGACTGGTAGCTGAGACCAAACTGAGACAGGACTGGTCGCAGAGACTGGAAGTGAGGCAGGACAGGTAACAGACTGGAACTAAGGCAGGACAAGTAGCTGAGACTTGAACAAAGACAGGACTGGTAGCTGAGACCAAACTGAGACAGGACTGGTCGCAGAGACTGGAAGTGAGGCAGGACAGGTAACAGACTGGAACTAAGGCAGGACAAGTAGCTGAGACTTGAACAAAGACAGGACTGGTAGCCGTGACCAAACTGAGACAGGACTGGTAGCTGAGACCAAACTGAGACAGGACTGGTCGCAGAGACTGGAACTGAGGCAGGACAAGTAGCGGAGACTTGAACAAAGACAGGACTGGTAGCCCTGACCAAACTGAGACAGGACTGGTAGCTAGGGTTGCCACCTTTTCTTCAAAAAAATACCGGCCTTGGTACTGTCTCCATAGACTTAATATTGGCCTGATGCCAATTTTTTACCGGTCTGCCAGGTGGCAAATCTACTGGTAGCTACTGCAACAGGTTTTGAGACAGAACAGTGTTATTCACCTGAATGGTATTATACCCTATGGATGAGCCTCAGGTAAATAAACACCCAGGACGTATACACTGACTGCAACCGCACACTGAAGCAGAGATACACAGGGAGTACTGGACGAGAAGGATAGTCAGCAGGCCGGGTCATACACGAAACAGGAACAAGGTACAACGTAGGAATTCAGAAGGCAAGGTCACTAGACAGGCAAAATGGTCGAGGCAGGCAGAAAACAGAGTCAAAATCAAGCAGGAGTCAGAACCGGGAAATCAATAATCAATATATAAATGTTAGAACTAGAAACAGGGCACTATCACAGGCTGCAACCAAAGCAATGCAAAGGCACTGATTGCCATAAGCTGCAGGTTTAAATAGGGAAGGACTGAGGATAACTAGGCAGCTGGCCACAGGAGTAGAATGGGTACACTACAATAGCGGCCACTAGAGGCTGAAGGTAAAATAACCACAAACCCAGAATAACCGTGACAGTTATTGCATGGAAAAACCTAAGCCATGGCACAGGTTGGCAGAAATTAGAAAGCGCTGTAAATAATAATTATGACATGTCACTCCTTTTGTGGCTACCTAAAACTTTTTATAAAAAATGTGGCTTTACCCTCAAATCTGTATCTGAGGCTATGTCCTCATTATATAAGATAAAGAAATCACTGAGGGATCGCTTCAATCTGTATACCCAACATTTCGTTGCATAATTGGTTTAACGCTGGGATTAGGAAGTTTGGAGATTTGTATTTAAATAATAGAATGCTCAATTTTGACTCCTTGACGTATCATTTTAATCTCCCACGTACGGAATTTTTCAACTACATGAGAATGAAATCTTTTCTAAAAGAATTCCCACCAACTGACCACCCTGACTGGGATGTTTTTTTGGCTACAATTGGCAAGGGGAGGGTTATATCCTGTGTACAGGGATTTCTTGACAAGGGGGTGACGGCCGAAAAGTCCCTGGCAATTATACAGTGGGAGAGGGATCTGGGAAAGACCTTTTCCTTGGTAAATTGGTTCAAGGCGTGGCAAGAGATAAGAAAAGTTAATCACTGTATTAACATTCATGAACAATATTTTAAACTCCAGCAAAGGTGGTATTGGGTCCCGAGCCGATTGGCTAAATTCGACTCAAATACAAGCGATCTCTGCTGGCGTTGCCAACAGGCAATTGGTTCCCAGTATCACATTTGGTGGCATTGTCCTGAATTGAATAGAATAAAGCAGAAGGCATCGGATATATTAGAATGGGTTTTCCCCAATAACGGGAGCCTAACTCCACAAACTTTCTTGTTTCATTTAGACCTGAATGAAAAAGATAAATATAAAAGAGCCTTCTGTATTAATATCCTTTCAGCCATTAAAATAGTTATGGCATGATATTGGAGGAATACCGCCCGGCCGGTAGATAAAAAAAAAAAACACAGCGGTGTAGCTCCGCCCCCACCCCGGGAAGCAGAGCAGAGTCTGCTTCACGGGGAGCCCGGGGCAGCATGAGATAGTGCTGCTCGGCTCCCCATGCTTGCATTAAGCATGGAGCCTGCATTAAGCATGGGGAGCCTGCATTAAGCATGGAGCCTGCATTAAGCATGGAGCCTGCATTAAGCATGGGGAGCCTGCAATAAGCATGGGGAGCCTGCATTAAGCATGGAGCCTGCATTAAGCATGGGGAGCCTGCATTAAGCATGGAGCCTGCATTAAGCATGGAGCCTGCATTAAGCATGGAGCCTGCATTAAGCATGGGGAGCCGGCATTAAGCATGGGGAGCCTGCATTAAGCATGGAGCCTGCATTAAGCATGGGGAGCCTGCATTAAGCATAGAGCTTGCATTAAGCATGGGGAGCCTGCATTAAGCATGGGGAGCCTGCATTAAGCATGGGGAGCCTGCATTAAGCATGGAGCCTGCATTAAGCATGGAGCCTGCATTAAGCATGGAGCCTGCATTAAGCATGGAGCCTGCACTAAGCATGGGGAGCCTGCATTAAGCACGGGGAGCCTGCATTAAGCATGGAGCCTGCATTAAGCACGGGGAGCCTGCATTAAGCATGGGGAGCCTGCATTAAGCATGGAGCCTGCATTAAGCATGGACCCTGCATTAAGCATGGGAAGCCTGCATTAAGCATGGGGAGCCTGCATTAAGCACGGGGACCCTGCATTAAGCATGGAGCCTGCATTAATCATGGGGCCTGCATTAAGCATGGGGAGCCTGCATTAAGCATGTGGAGCCTGCATTAAGCATGGAGCCTGCATTAAGCATGGGGAGCCTGCATTAAGCATGGAGAGCCTGCATTAAGCATGGGGAGCCTGCATTAAGCATGGGGCCTGCATTAAGCATGGGGAGCCTGCATTAAGCATGGAGCCTGTATTAAGCATGGGGCCTGCATTAAGCATGGGGAGTCTGCATTAAGCATGGAGCCTGCATTAAGCATGGAGCCTGCATTAAGCATGGAGCCTGCATTAAGCATGGGGAGCCTGCATTAAGCATGGGGAGCCTGCATTAAGCATGGAGCCTGCATTAAGCATGGGGAGCCTGCATTAAGCATGGGGAGCCTGCATTAAGCATGGAGCCTGCATTAAGCATGGAGCCTGCATTAAGCATGGGGAGCCTGCATTAAGCATGGGGAGCCTGCATTAAGCATGGAGCCTGCATTAAGCATGGGGAGCCTGCATTAAGCATGGGGAGCCTGCATTAAGCATAGAGCCTGCATTAAGCATGGAGCCTGCATTAAGTATGGAGCCTGCATTAAGCATGGGGAGCCTGCATTAAGCATGGGGAGCCTGCATTAAGCATGGAGCCTGCATTAAGCATGGAGCCTGCATTAAGCATGGGGAGCCTGCATTAAGCATGGAGCCTGCATTAAGCATGGAGCCTGCACTAAGCATGGGGAGCCTGCATTAAGCACGGGGAGCCTGCATTAAGCATGGAGCCTGCATTAAGCACGGGGAGCCTGCATTAAGCATGGGGAGCCTGCATTAAGCATGGAGCCTGCATTAAGCATGGGGAGCCTGCATTAAGCATGGAGCCTGCATTAAGCATGGACCCTGCATTAAGCATGGGAAGCCTGCATTAAGCATGGACCCTGCATTAAGCATGGAGCCTGCATTAATCATGGGGCCTGCATTAAGCATGGGGAGCCTGCATTAAGCATGTGGAGCCTGCATTAAGCATGGAGCCTGCATTAAGCATGGGGAGCCTGCATTAAGCATGGGGCCTGCATTAAGCATGGAGAGCCTGCATTAAGCATGGGGAGCCTGCATTAAGCATGGGGCCTGCATTAAGCATGGGGAGCCTGCATTAAGCATGGAGCCTGTATTAAGCATGGGGCCTGCATTAAGCATGGGGAGTCTGCATTAAGCATGGAGCCTGCATTAAGCATGGAGCCTGCATTAAGCATGGGGAGCCTGCATTAAGCATGGGGAGCCTGCATTAAGCATGGAGCCTGCATTAAGCATGGGGAGCCTGCATTAAGCATGGGGAGCCTGCATTAAGCATGGAGCCTGCATTAAGCATGGAGCCTGCATTAAGCATGGGGAGCCTGCATTAAGCATGGGGAGCCTGCATTAAGCATGGAGCCTGCATTAAGCATGGGGAGCCTGCATTAAGCATGGGGAGCCTGCATTAAGCATGGAGCCTGCATTAAGCATGGGGAGCCTGCATTAAGTATGGAGCCTGCATTAAGCATGGGGAGTCTGCATTAAGCATGGAGCCTGCATTAAGCATGGAGCCTGCATTAAGCATGGGGAGCCTGCATTACGCATGGAGCCTGCATTAAGCATGGAGCCTGCATTAAGCATGGTGAGCCTGCATTAAGCATGGAGAGCCTGCATTAAGCATGGGGAGTCTGCGTTAAGCATGGGGAGCCTGCATTAAGCATGGGGAGTCTGCATTAAGCATGGGGAGCCTGCATTAAGCATGGAGCCTGCATTAAGCATGGAGCCTGCATTAAGCATGGGGAGCCTGCATTAAGCATGGGGAGCCTGCATTAAGCATGGAGCCTGCATTAAGCATGGAGAGCCTGCATTAAGCATGGGGAGCCTGCATTAAGCCTGGAGCCTGCATTAAGCATGGGGAGCCTGCATTAAGCATGGAGCCTGCATTAAGCATGGGGAGCCTGCATTAAGCATGGGGAGCCTGCATTAAGCATGGGGAGCCTGCATTAAGCATGGGGAGCCTGCATTAAGCATGGAGCCTGCATTAAGCATGGGGAGCCTGCATTAAGCATGGAGCCTGCATTAAGCATGGAGCCTGCATTAAGCATGGGGAGCCTGCATTAAGCATGGAGCCTGCATTAAGCATGGGGAGCCTGCATTAAGCATGGGGAGCCTGCATTAAGCATGGGGAGCCTGCATTATGCATGGAGCCTGCATTAAGCATGGAGCCTGCATTAAGCATGGAGAGCCTGCATTAAGCATGGGGAGCCTGCATTAAGCATGGAGCCTGCATTAAGCATGGAGCCTGCATTAAGCATGGAGCCTGCATTAAGCATGGGGAGCCTGCATTAAGCATGGGGAGCCTGCATTAAGCACGGAGAGCCTGCATTAAGCATGGGGAGGCTGCATTAAGCATGGGGAGCCTGCATTAAGCATGGGGCCTGCATTAAGCATGGGGAGCCTGCATTAAGCATGGGGAGCCTGCATTAAGCATGGGGAGCCTGCATTAAGCATGGAGCCTGCATTAAGCATGGAGCCTGCATTAAGCATGGAGCCTGCATTAAGCATGGGGAGCCTGCATTAAGCACAGGGAGCCTGCATTAAGCATGGGGAGCCTGCATTAAGCATGGGGAGCCTGCATTAAGCATGGGGAGCCCGAGCAGCACCTTCTCATGCTGCCCATGGCTCCCCATAATGCAGACTCTGCTCTGCTTCCCGGGGTGGGGGCGGAGCTACACCGCTGTGCCGTTTAGCTCCGCCCCCTCCCTGGATCCACCTTTTCAGGCAAAGGTAAGGGAGGGGGGGAGAGAGACAGAACAGGGGTTAGGGGGGAGAGAGACCGACAGAACAGGGGTTAGGGGGGAGAGACAGAACAGGGGACGGGGGGGGGGGAGAGAGACAGAACAGGGGGAGGGGAGAGAGACAGACAGAACAGGGGGGGGGGAGAAACAGAACAGGGGGAGGGGAGAGAGAGACAGACAGAACAGGGGCAGGGGGGAGAGACAGGGGAGGGGGAGAGAGAGAGAACAGGGGGAGGGGGGGACAGAGAGAGAACAGGGAGAGGGGGGAGAGAACAGGTGGAGGGGGACAGAGAGAGAACAGGGAGAGGGGGGAGAGAACAGGGAGAGGGGGAGAGAGAGAACAGGGCTAGAGACAGAGAACAGGGGGAGGGGGGAGAGACAGAACAGGGGAGGGGTGGGAGAGAGACAGACAGAAAAGGGGCAGGGGGTAGAGACAGAACTGGGGGAGAGAGAGACAGAACAGGGGACGGGGGGGAGAGAGACAGAACAGGGGACGGGGGGGAGAGAGACAGAACAGGGGACGGGGGGGAGAGAGACAGAACAGGGGACGGGGGGGAGAGAGACAGAACAGGGGACGGGGGGGGAGAGAGACAGAATAGGGGACGGGGGGAAAGAGACAGAACAGAGGGAGAGAGAGAGAGAGAGAGAGAGACAGACATGGCAAGGAAGAGGAAAGGGACAAACATGGAAAGGGAGAGAGACACAAACATAGGGGGGCGAAAGAGACGGGGGGGGGCGCCACGGGGGAAGCCCGCACAGGGCGCCGGAACACTTAAGGCCGGCCCTGATGTCAGGAGCAGTGGGCTCATGTATGGCAGTGCTGAGTACCTCCAGCCGTTACCATTGTCAATACCCAGGTTTACTATCAGTCGTCTCTTCCAGATAACACTACGACCTGTGTGCTAATCCCAGCACTGCCCCTGCCTGATCTCTTCTCACAGGATGACACCAAGGCTGTTACCCTATCACTGACTCTGTACAAACACACTGAAGGGCATGCCACAGTCCTGACGGTCATTCACACCGCTATCAGCATGTACCATACAGAGCACAGTGATTATACATCACCCTCTATGTCTGAGCATTGAATAGCCCGATATGGCACATCAGTCTGTATTCAGCTGTAGGAAAGCGACACTTGTAACACATGATAAACTACAGCAGACCCTGAATTATAGGAACAAATGAGTCAATGATTAACTTTAGTGAACTTGCTGTGTTCTTTTTTGGCGGGGGGCTTATTTTATACTTCATTTCATTCAGCCCCTGCTAGAGATTGTGTCGGGAGATTCCTGACTGGTGAATTGTGGATAAATCATTTCCCATTTATTCTGCTTTCGTTTTAAAGCTTGAATCTCACACACACTTCAGGCGAGAGACTTCCCGGCACAGACTGTGTCACAAGTGCCATTCAGATGCCACGTTTGGCCCCTTGGGGTCAGAAATGAGTGAGGCAGGGGCTGGGGACTCTATTAATCATATACAGTATAAAGTAAGTCCACGACCCCCCAACAAATGCATATGTTTAATTATGTGACTTATTGACACAGTGTTATATCTGCAATTCTCCCATCATGTAAATGCAGAAATCAAAAGGGAAATGTGTATTGAATGTGTCCACGGTGTCTTCTGTTTATGAGATCACCTTCTGACATTATATACCAATTACACGTTTTCCACTGAAAGGTAATTTGCATGTCACTATGAACAATGTATGGGTGACAGAGTCCCTTTAATAAGTCACAGTATAAGCAGTGTTTAGGTGACAGAATCCCTTTAATACAGTCACAGTATAAGCAGTGTTTAGGTGACAGAGTCCCTTTAATAAGTCACAGTATAAGCAGTGTTTAGGTGACAGAATCCCTTTAATACAGTCACAGTATAAGCAGTGTTTAGGTGACAGAGCCCCTTTAATACAGTCACAGTATAAGCAGTGTTTAGGTGACAGAATCCCTTTAATACAGTCACAGTATAAGCAGTGTTTAGGTGACAGAGCCCCTTTCATACAATAACAGTATAAGCAGTGTTTAGGTGACAGATCCCTTTCATACAATAACAGTATAAGCAGTGTTTAGGTGACAGAGTCCATTTAATACAGGCACGGTATAAGCAGTGTTTAGGTGACAGAGCCCCTTTAATACAGTCACAGTATAAGCAGTGTTTAGGTGACAGAGCCCCTTTAATACAGTCACAGTATAAGTAGTGTTTAGGTGACAGAGTCCATTTAATACAGGCACGGTATAAGCAGTGTTTAGGTGACAGAGCCCCTTTAATACAGTCACAGTATAAGCAGTGTTTAGGTGACAGAGCCCCTTTAATACAGTCACAGTATAAGCAGCGTTTAGGTGACATAGTCCCATTAATACAGTTACAGTATAAGCAGTGTTTAGGTGATACAGTCACAGTATAAGCAGTGTTTAGGTGATACAGTCACAGTATAAGCAGTGTTTGGGTGATACAGTCACAGTATAAGCAGTGTTTAGGTGATACAGTCACAGTATAAGCAGTGTTTAGGTGATACAGTCACAGTATAAGCAGTGTTTGGGTGATACAGTCACAGTATATAAGCAGTGTTTAGGTGATACAGTCACAGTATGAGCAGTGTTTAGGTGATACAGTCACAGTATAAGCAGTGTTTGGGTGATACAGTCACAGTATAAGCAGTGTTTGGGTGATACAGTCCCAGTATAAGCAGTGTTTGGGCGATACAGTCACAGTATAAGCAGTGTTTGGGTGATACAGTCACAGTATAAGCAGTGTTTAGGTGATACAGTCACAGTATGAGCAGTGTTTAGGTGACAGGGTCACGTGAAGGTTACACCTCCACTTCCTGGAATCCCAGCAAATGTCAAGCAGGATAGCAGACCTGTTTGCAGGAATCCGGAGTCATATAGTTAACTCTTTCTAGGCCACACTTTTAATAACTACCAGTTACCATACAGTTTTCTGTACATTGGGGTGAGGGGGTCTCAGCCTGGGCTGTGAGTTTGAATCATGGGGTATGTGTCCAGTACGGTGGGTATAAATTGTCACAGTAGGTTTTATCTAGGAGAAGATTATATTGCTGGGAATTGAGAAGGGAATTTCACAGTTAAAGCCACGATGCATGGGGAGCCTACATGAAGCATGGGGAGCCTACATGAAGCATGGGGAGCCTGCATGAAGCATGGGGAGCCTACATGAAGCATGGGGAGCCTACATGAAGCATGGGGAGCCTGCATGAAGCATGGGGAGCCTGCACGATGCATGGGGAGCCTACATGAAGTATGGGAGCCTGCACGATGCATGGGGAGCCTGCACGATGCATGGGGAGCCTACATGAAGCATGGGGAGCCTACATGAAGCATGGGGAGCCTACATGAAGCATGGGGAGCCTACATGAAGTATGGGGAGCCGAGCAGCACTTTGTCTTGCTGCCAGTGAAGCAGACGCTACACCTCTCAGCCGGTTAGCTCCGCCCCTTCCCTTGATCCACATTTGCAGGCAAAGGAAAGGGGGGGGGAGAGACAGAACAGGGGGAGGGGGGGAGAGAGAGACAGAACAGGGGGAGGGGGGAGAGAGAAAGAACAGGGGGGGGGGAGAGAGAGACAGAACATGGGGGGGGAGAGAGAGACAGAACATGGGGGGGGTGAGAGAGAGACAGAACAGGGGGGGGGGAGAGAGAGACAGAACAGGGGGAGGGGGGAGAGAGAAAGAACAGGGGGGGGGGAGAGAGAGACAGAACATGGGGGGGGAGAGAGAGACAGAACAGGGGGGGGGGAGAGAGAGACAGAACAGGGGGAGGGGGGAGAGAGACAGAACAGGGGGAGGGGGGAGAGAGACAGAACAGGGGGAGAGAGGGACAGAACAGGGGGTGAGAGGCAGAACGGGGTGAGAGAAGGACAGAACAGGGGGTGAGAGAGGGACAGAACAGGGGGTGAGAGACAGAACAGGGGGAGGGGCAGAGAGAGGCAGAACAGGGGGTGAGAGAAGGACAGAACAGGGGGTGAGAGGCAGAACAGGTGGAGAGAGAGACAGAACAGGGGGAGAGAGAGAGAGAGAGACAGAACAGGAGGAGAGGGGGAGAGAGACAGAAGAGGGGGAGAGAGACAGAACAGGGGGAGGGGAGAGAGAGAGACAGAACAGGGGGAGGGGGAGAGAGAGAGAGACAGAACAGGGGGAGGGGAGAGAGAGACAGAACAGGGGGAGAGGGGGGGAGAGAGACAGAACAGGGGGAGGAGGGAGAGAGAGACAGAACAGGGGGAGGGGAAAGAGAGAGAGAGACAGAATAGGGGGGGGAGAGGCAGAACAGGTGGTGGGGGGATAGAGAGACAGAACAAGCGAGGGGGGAGAGAGAGAGACAGAACAGGTGGAGAGAGACCGAACAGGGGGAGGGGGGAGAGAGAGACAGAACAGGGAGAGGGGAAAGAGAGAGAGACAGAACAGGGGGAGGGGGGGAGAGACAGAACAGGTGGTGGGGGGATAGAGAGACAGAACAAGCGAGGGGGAAGAGAGAGAGACAGGAGGGGGGAGAGAAGCAGAACAGGTGGAGGGGGAGAGAGAGAGACAGAACAGGGGGGGGGGAGAGAGAGACAGAACAGGGGGAGGGGGGAGAGAGACAGAACAGGGGGAGGGGGGAGAGAGACAGAACAGGGGGAGGGGGGAGAGAGACAGAACAGGGTAGGGGGGGCAAGAGACAGACATGGCAAGGAAGAGGAAAGGGACACATACATAGGGGGGTGAAAGATGGGGGGGGGGGCGCCATGGGGGAAGCCCGCACAGGGCGCTGTGACACTTAAGGCCTGCCCTGGGTGCAGGAGCGTTTGCACATGGCCTGGGGTCAAGCCTGTAAAGGCCGATGTATTGCCCTGAGCAGCTGTAAATATCAGTCTTACCTATAAAAAATACTATGGGGAGTAAGTTACAATACATCATTTCCAACTGTTAAATCTGAAATGGCCCTGGGGATTGATGACTAGAAAGAGGGAAGCCCTCGGGACCCCACTTGGGGCCTCTTTTCTGCGCCCCCCATATTCCCCTCCCCCCTCCCGTCGGTAGAATGTATGAAGTACGTTGTGGGTGTTAGAGTGTAATAGGATGCAGGGATAAGGGAGGAAAGGAAGGGGGTAAACTATGAGGACTGAATGATATTATTAGGGACGGCAGGAAGGGAAGCACTTAGCACAGTGGAATGATCCCTCGTAAACAAGACCCATATCCACTACCAAGCAAAGGATTTAATAAATACTGCTATACGTTAGGGAACTAACAGGCCACTGTATTTATATTATGTATGTTTGTCTTTTATACATTGGCTGGTATTATGGGATGTTATGAGGCTGGTATATTGATGGGATGCTATGGGGCTGGTATAATGATGGGATGTTATGGGGCTGGTATAATGATGGGATGTTATGGGGCTGGTATAATGATGGGATGTTATGGGGCTGGTATAATGATGGGATGTTATGGGGTTGGTATAATGATGGGATGTTATGGGGCTGGTATAATGATGTGATGTTATGGGGCTGGTATAATGATGGGATGTTATGGGGCTGGTATAATGATGGGATGTTATGGGGCTGGTATAATGATGGGATGTTATGGGGTTGGTATAATGATGGGATGTTATGGGGCTGGTATAATGATGTGATGTTATGGGGCTGGTGTAATGATGTGATGTTATGGGGCTGGTATAATGATGGGATGTTATAGGGCTGGTATAATGATGGGATGTTATGAGGCTGGTATAATGATGGGGTGTTATGGGGCTGGTATAATGATGGGATGTTATGGGGTTGGTATAATGATGGGATGTTATGGGGCTGGTATAATGATGTGATGTTATGGGGCTGGTGTAATGATGTGATGTTATGGGGCTGGTATAATGATGGGATGTTATGGGGTTGGTATAATGATGGGATGTTATAGGGCTGGTATAATGATGGGATGTTATGAGGCTGGTATAATGATGGGGTGTTATGGGGCTGGTATAATGATGGGATGTTATGGGGTTGGTATATTGATGTGATTTTATAGGGCTGGTATAATGATGGGATGTTATGGGGCTGGTATAATGATGGGATGTTATGGGGCTGGTATAATGATGGCATGTTATGGGGCTGGTATAATGATGGGATGTTATGGGGCTGGTATAATGATGGGATGTTATGGGGCTGGTATAATGATGTGATGTTATGGGGCTGGTATAATGATGTGATGTTATGGGGCTGGTATAATGATGGGATGTTATGGGGCTGGTATAATGATGTGATGTTATGGGGCTGGTATAATGATGGGATGTTATGGGGCTGGTATAATGATGGGATGTTATGGGGTTGGTATAATGATGGGATGTTATGGGGCTGGTATAATGATGGGATGTTATGAGGCTGGTATAATGATGGGGTGTTATGGGGCTGGTATAATGATGGGGTGTTATGGGGTTGGTATAATGATGGGGTGTTATGGGGCTGGTATAATGATGGGATGTTATGGGGTTGGTATATTGATGTGATTTTATAGGGCTGGTATAATGATGGGATGTTATGGGGCTGGTATAATGATGGGATGTTATGGGGTTGGTATAATGATGTTATGGAGCTGGTATAATGATGTGATGTTATGGGGCTGGTATAATGATGGGATGTTATGGGGCTGGTATAATGATGGGATGTTATGGGGCTGGTATAATGATGGGATGTTATGGGGCTGGTATAATGATGGGATGTTATGGGGCTGGTATAATGATGTGATGTTATGGGGCTGGTATAATGATGTGATGTTATGGGGCTGGTATAATGATGGGATGTTATGGGGCTGGTATAATGATGTGATGTTATGGGGCTGGTATAATGATGGGATGTTATGGGGCTGGTATAATGATGGGATGTTATGGGGTTGGTATAATGATGGGATGTTATGGGGCTGGTATAATGATGGGATGTTATGAGGCTGGTATAATGATGGGGTGTTATGGGGCTGGTATAATGATGGGATGTTATGGGGTTGGTATAATGATGGGGTGTTATGGGGCTGGTATAATGATGGGATGTTATGGGGTTGGTATATTGATGTGATTTTATAGGGCTGGTATAATGATGGGATGTTATGGGGCTGGTATAATGATGGGATGTTATGGGGCTGGTATAATGATGTTATGGAGCTGGTATAATGATGGGATGTTATGGGGCTGGTATAATGATGGGATGTTATGGGGCTGGTATAATGATGGGATGTTATGGGGCTGGTATAATGATGTGATGTTATGGGGCTGGTATAATGATGTGATGTTATGGGGCTGATATAATGATGGGATGTTATGGGGCTGGTATAATGATGTGATGTTATGGGGCTGGTATAATGATGGGATGTTATGGGGCTGGTATAATGATGGGATGTTATGGGGTTGGTATAATGATGGGATGTTATGGGGCTGGTATAATGATGGGATGTTATGGGGCTGGTATAATGATGTGATGTTATGGGGCTGGTATAATAATGGGATGTTATGGGGCTGGTATAATGATGTGATGTTATGGGGCTGATATAATGATGTGATGTTATGGGGCTGGTATAATGATGGGATGTTATGGGGCTGGTATAATGATGAGATGTTATGGGGCTGGTATAATGATGGGATGTTATGAGGCTGGTATAATGATGGGGTGTTATGGGGCTGGTATATTGATGTGATTTTATAGGGCTGGTATAATGATGGGATGTTATGGGGCTGGTATAATGATGTGATGTTATGGGGCTGGTATAATGATGTGATGTTATGGGGCTGGTATAATGATGGGATGTTATGGGGCTGGTATAATGATGTGATGGTATGGGGCTGGTATAATGATGGGATGTTATGGGGTTGGTATAATGATGGGATGTTATAGGGCTGGTATAATGATGCGATGTTATGGGGCTGGTATAATGATGGGATGTTATGGGGCTGGTATAATGATGGGATGTTATGGGGCTGATATAATGATGTGATGTTATGGGGGTGGTATAATGATGGGATGTTATGGGCTGGTATAATGATGGGATGTTATGGGGCTGGTATAATGATGGGATGTTATAGGGCTGGTATAATGATGTGATGTTATGGTGCTGGTAAAATGATGGGATGTTATGGGGTTGGTATAATGATGGGATGTTATGGGGCTGGTATAATGATGGGATGTTATAGGGCTGGTATAATGATGTGATGTTATGGTGCTGGTAAAATGATGTGATGTTATGGGTCTGGTATAATGATGGGATGTTATGGGGTTGGTTGGTATAATGATGGGATGTTATGGGGCTGGTATAATGATGGGATGTTATGGGGCTGGTATAATGATGTGATGGTATGGGGCTGGTATAATGATGGGATGTTATGGGGTTGGTATAATGATGGGATGTTATAGGGCTGGTATAATGATGTGATGTTATGGGGCTGGTATAATGATGGGATGTTATGGGGCTGATATAATGATGTGATGTTATGGGGCTGGTATAATGATGGGATGTTATAGGGCTGGTATAATGATGTGATGTTATGGTGCTGGTAAAATGATGGGATGTTATGGGGTTGGTATAATGATGGGATGTTATGGGGATGGTATAATGATGGGATGTTATGGGACTGGTATAATGATGTGATGTTATGGGGCTGGTATTGTGATGTTATGGGGCAGGTATAATGATGGGAAGTTATGGGGCTTGTATAATGATGGGAAGTTATGGGGCTGTTATAATGATGGGATGTTATGGGGCTGGTATAATGATGGGATGTTATGGGTTAGTATAATGATGGGATGTTATGGGGCTGATATAATGATGGGATGTTATGGGGCTGGTATAATGATGTGATGTTATGGGGCTGGTATAATGATGTGATGTTATGGGGCTGGTATAATGATGGGATGTTATGGGGTTGGTATAATGATGGGATGTTATGGGGCTGGTATAATGATGGGATGTTATGGGGCTGGTATAATGATGTGATGTTATGGGGCTGGTATAATGATGGGATGTTATGGGGCTGGTATAATGATGTGATGTTATGGGGCTGATATAATGATGTGATGTTATGGGGCTGGTATAATGATGGGATGTTATGGGGCTGGTATAATGATGAGATGTTATGGGGCTGGTATAATGATGGGATGTTATGAGGCTGGTATAATGATGGGGTGTTATGGGGCTGGTATATTGATGTGATTTTATAGGGCTGGTATAATGATGGGATGTTATGGGGCTGGTATAATGATGTGATGTTATGGGGCTGGTATAATGATGTGATGTTATGGGGCTGGTATAATGATGGGATGTTATGGGGCTGGTATAATGATGTGATGGTATGGGGCTGGTATAATGATGGGATGTTATGGGGTTGGTATAATGATGGGATGTTATAGGGCTGGTATAATGATGCGATGTTATGGGGCTGGTATAATGATGGGATGTTATGGGGCTGGTATAATGATGGGATGTTATGGGGCTGATATAATGATGTGATGTTATGGGGGTGGTATAATGATGGGATGTTATGGGCTGGTATAATGATGGGATGTTATGGGGCTGGTATAATGATGGGATGTTATAGGGCTGATATAATGATGTGATGTTATGGTGCTGGTAAAATGATGGGATGTTATGGGGTTGGTATAATGATGGGATGTTATGGGGCTGGTATAATGATGGGATGTTATAGGGCTGGTATAATGATGTGATGTTATGGTGCTGGTAAAATGATGTGATGTTATGGGTCTGGTATAATGATGGGATGTTATGGGGTTGGTTGGTATAATGATGGGATGTTATGGGGCTGGTATAATGATGGGATGTTATGGGGCTGGTATAATGATGTGATGGTATGGGGCTGGTATAATGATGGGATGTTATGAGGCTGGTATAATGATGGGATGTTATGGGGCTGGTATAATGATGTGATGTTATGGGGCTGGTATAATGATGTGATGTTATGGGGCTGGTATAATGATGGGATGTTATGGGGCTGGTATAATGATGTGATGTTATGGGGCTGGTATAATGATGGGATGTTATGGGGCTGGTATAATGATGTGATGGTATGGGGCTGGTATAATGATGGGATGTTATGGGGTTGGTATAATGATGGGATGTTATAGGGCTGGTATAATGATGCGATGTTATGGGGCTGGTATAATGATGGGATGTTATGGGGCTGGTATAATGATGGGATGTTATGGGGCTGATATAATGATGTGATGTTATGGGGGTGGTATAATGATGGGATGTTATGGGCTGGTATAATGATGGGATGTTATGGGGCTGGTATAATGATGGGATGTTATAGGGCTGATATAATGATGTGATGTTATGGTGCTGGTAAAATGATGGGATGTTATGGGGTTGGTATAATGATGGGATGTTATGGGGCTGGTATAATGATGGGATGTTATAGGGCTGGTATAATGATGTGATGTTATGGTGCTGGTAAAATGATGTGATGTTATGGGTCTGGTATAATGATGGGATGTTATGGGGTTGGTTGGTATAATGATGGGATGTTATGGGGCTGGTATAATGATGGGATGTTATGGGGCTGGTATAATGATGTGATGGTATGGGGCTGGTATAATGATGGGATGTTATGGGGTTGGTATAATGATGGGATGTTATAGGGCTGGTATAATGATGTGATGTTATGGGGCTGGTATAATGATGGGATGTTATGGGGCTGATATAATGATGTGATGTTATGGGGCTGGTATAATGATGGGATGTTATAGGGCTGGTATAATGATGTGATGTTATGGTGCTGGTAAAATGATGGGATGTTATGGGGTTGGTATAATGATGGGATGTTATGGGGATGGTATAATGATGGGATGTTATGGGACTGGTATAATGATGTGATGTTATGGGGCTGGTATTGTGATGTTATGGGGCAGGTATAATGATGGGAAGTTATGGGGCTTGTATAATGATGGGAAGTTATGGGGCTGTTATAATGATGGGATGTTATGGGGCTGGTATAATGATGGGATGTTATGGGTTAGTATAATGATGGGATGTTATGGGGCTGGTATAATGATGTGATGTTATGGAGCTGGTATAATGATGGGATGTTATGGGGCTGGTATAATGATGGGATGTTATGGGGCTGGTATAATGATGAGATGTTATGGGGCTGGTATAATGATGGGATGTTATGAGGCTGGTATAATGATTGGATGTTATGGGGCTGGTATAATGATGGGATGTTATAGGGCTGGTATAATGATGTGATGTTATGGGGCTGGTATAATGATGTGATGTTATGGGGGTGGTATAATGATGGGATGTTATGGGCTGGTATAATGATGGGATGTTATGGGGCTGGTATAATGATGGGATGTTATAGGGCTGGTATAATGATGTGATGTTATGGTGCTGGTAAAATGATGGGATGTTATGGGGTTGGTATAATGATGGGATGTTATGGGGTTGGTATAATGATGGGATGTTATGGGGCTGGTATAATGATGGGATGTTATGGGCTGGTATAATGATAGGATGTTATGGGGCTGGTATAATGATGGTATGTTATAGGGCTTGTATAATGATGTGATGTTATGGGGCTGGTATAATGATGTAATGCTATGGGGCTGGTATAATGATGGGATGTTATGGGGCTGGTATAATGATGGGATGTTATGGGGCTGGTATAATGATGGGATGTTATGGGGCTGGTATAATGATGGGATGTTATGGGGTTGGTATAATGATGTGATCTTATAGGGCTGGTATAATGATGTGATGTTATGGGGCTGGTATAATGATGTGATGTTATGGGGCTGGTATAATGATGTGATCTTATAGGGCTGGTATAATGATGTGATGGTATGGGGCTGGTATAATGATTGGATGTTATGGGGTTGGTATAATGATGGGATGTTATTGGGCTGGTATAATGATGAGATGTTATGGGGCTGGTATAATGATGGGATGTTATGGGGCTGGTATAATGATGGGATGTTATGGGGCTGGTATAATGATGGGATGTTATGGGGCTGGTATAATGATGGGATGTTATGGGGCTGGTATAATGATGTGATGTTATGGGGCTGGTATAATGATGGGATTTTATGCCTTCCATTAGAAGTGTTAGAGGTTAATACAGTGAAGGAGTTTAAGCATGCATGGGATAGGTATAAGGCTATCCTAGATATAAGATAAGGCCAGGGACTAATCAAAGTATTACATTACTGAGAGGGTAGTGGATGTATGGAATAGTCTTCCAGTAGAAGTGGTAGAGGGTAATACAGTGAAGGAGTTTAAGCATGCATGGGATAGGTATAAGGCTATCCTAGATATAAGATAAGGCCAGGGACTAATCAAAGTATTACATTACTGAGAGGGTAGTGGATGTATGGAATAGTCTTCCAGTAGAAGTGGTAGAGGGTAATACAGTGAAGGGGTTTAAGCATGCATGGGATATGTATATGGCTATCCTAGATATAAGATAAGGCCAGGGACTAATGAAAGTATTACATTACTGAGAGGGTAGTGGATGCATGGAAAAGTCTTCCAGTAGAAGTGGTAGAGGTTAATACAGTGAAGGAGTTTCAGCATGCGTGGGATAGGTATAAGGCTATCCTAGATATAAGATAAGGCCAGGGACTAATGAAAGTATTACATTACTGAGAGGGTAGTGGATGCATGGAATAGTCTTCCAGTAGAAGTGGTATAGGGTAATACAGTGAAGGAGTTTAAGCATGCATGGGATAGGTATAAGGCTATCCGAGATATCAGATAAAGACAAGGACTAATGAAAGTATTACTTTACTGAGAGGTTAGTGGATGCATGGAATAGTCTTCTAGTAGAAGTGGTAGAGGGTAATACATTGAAGGAGTTTAAGCATGCATGGGATAGGTATAACGCTATCCTAGATATAAGATAAGGCCAGGGACTAATGAAAGTATTACTTTACTGAGAGGGTAGTGGATGCATGGAATAGTCTTCCAGTAGAAGTGGTAGAGGGTAATACAGTGAAGGAGTTTAAGCATGCGTGGGATAGGCACAAGGCTATCCTAGATATAAGATAAGGCCAGGGACTAATGAAAGTATTACATTACCGAGAGGGTAGTGGATGCATGGAATAGTCTTCCAGTAGAAGTGGTAGAGGGTAATACAGTGAAGTAGTTTAAGCATGCGTGGGATAGGCACAAGGCTATCCTTGATATAAGATAAGGCCAGGGACTAATGAAAGTATTACATTACTGAGAGGGTATTGGATGCGTGGAATAGTCTTCCAGTAGAAGTGGTAGAGGGTAATACAGTGAAGGAGTTTAAGCATGCATGGGATAGGTATAAGGCTATCCTAGATATAAGATAAGGCCAGGGACTAATGATAGTATTACTTTACTGAGAGGGTAGTGGATGTATGGAATAGTCTTCCAGTAGAAGTGGTAGAGGTTAATACAGTGAAGGAGTTTAAGCATGCGTGGGATAGGTATAAGGCTATCCTAGATATAAGATAAGGTCAGTATTACATTACTGAGAGGGTAGTGGATGCATGGAATAGTCTTCCAGTAGAAGTGGTAGAGGGTAATACAGTGAAGGAGTTTAAGCATGCATGGGATAGGTATAAGGCTATCCTAGATATAAGATAATGCCAGGGACTAATGAAAGGATTACTTTACTGAGAGGGTAGTGGATGTATGGAATAGTCTTCTAGTAGAAGTGGTAAAGGTTAATACAGTGAAGGAGTTTAAGCATGCGTGGGATAGGTATAAGGCTATCCTAGATATAAGATAAGGTCAGGGACTAATGAAAGTATTACATGACAGAGAGGGTAGTGGATGCATGGAATAGTCTTCCAGTAGAAGTGGTAGAGGTTAATACAGTGAAGGAGTTTAAGCATGCATGGGATAGGTATAAGGCTATCCTAGATATAAGATAAGACCAGGGACTAATGAAAGTATTACATTACCGAGAGGGTAGTGGATGTATGGAATAGTCTTTCAGTAGAAGTGGTAGAGGTTAATACAGTGAAGGAGTTTAAGCATGCATGGGATAGGTATAAGGCTATCCTAGATATAAGATAAGGCCAGGGACTAATGTAAGTATTACTTTACTGAGAGGGTAGTGGATGTATGGAATAGTCTTTCAGTAGAAGTGGTAGAGGTTAATACAGTGAAGGAGTTTAAGCATGCATGGGATAGGTATAAGGCTATCCTAGATATAAGATAAGGCCAGGGACTAATGTAAGTATTACTTTACTGAGAGGGTAGTGGATGTATGGAATAGTCTTTCAGTAGAAGTGGTAGAGGTTAATACAGTGAAGGAGTTTAAGCATGCATGGGATAGGTATAAGGCTATCCTAGATATAAGATAAGGCCAGGGACTAATGAAAGTATTACATTACTGAGAGGGTAGTGGATGTATGGAATAGTCTTCCAGTAGAAGTGGTAGAGGTTAATACAGTGAAGGAGTTTAAGCATGCATGGGATAGGTATAAGGCTATCCTAGATATAAGATAAGGCCAGGGACTAATGATAGTATTACTTTACTGAGAGGGTAGTGGATGTATGGAATAGTCTTCCAGTAGAAGTGGTAGAGGTTAATACAGTGAAGGAGTTTAAGCATGCATGGGATAGGTATAAGGCTATCCTAGATATAAGATAAGGCCAGGGACTAATGAAAGTATTACATTACTGAGGGTAGTGGATGTATGGAATAGTTTTCCAGTAGAAGTGGTAGAGGTTAATACAGTGAAGGAGTTTAAGCATGCATGGGATAGGTATAAGGCTATCCTAGATATAAGATAAGGTCAGGGACTAATGAAAGTATTACATTACTGAGAGGGTAGTGGGTGTATGGAATAGTCTTCCAATAGAAGTGGTAGAGGTTTATACAGTGAAGGAGTTTAAGCATGCATGGGATAGGTATAAGGCTATCCTAGATATAAGATAAGGCCAGGGACTAATGAAAGTATTACATTACTGAGAGGGTAGTGGATGTATGTAATAGTCTTCCAGTAGAAGTGGTAGAGGTTAATACAGTGAAGGAGTTTAAGCATGCATGGGATAGGTATAAGGCTATCCTAGATATAAGATAAGGCCAGGGACTAATGATAGTATTACTTTACTGAGAGGGTAGTGGATGTATGGAATAGTCTTCCAGTAGAAGTGGTAGAGGTTAATACAGTGAAGGAGTTTAAGCATGCGTGGGATAGGTATAAGGTTATCCTAGATATAAGATAAGGCCTGGGACTAATTAAAGTATTACATTACTGAGAGGGTAGTGGATGTATGGAATAGTCTTCCAGTAGAAGTGGTAGAGGTTAATACAGTGAAGGAGTTTAAGCATGCATGGGATAGGTATAAGGCTATCCTAGATATAAGATAAGGCCAGGGACTAATGAAAGTATTACATTACTGAGGGTAGTGGATGTATGGAATAGTTTTCCAGTAGAAGTGGTAGAGGTTAATACAGTGAAGGAGTTTAAGCATGCATGGGATAGGTATAAGGCTATCCTAGATATAAGATAAGGTCAGGGACTAATGATAGTATTACTTTACTGAGAGGGTAGTGGATGTATGGAATAGTCTTCCAGTAGAAGTGGTAGAGGTTAATACAGTGAAGGAGTTTAAGCATGCGTGGGATAGGTATAAGGTTATCCTAGATATAAGATAAGGCCTGGGACTAATGAAAGTATTACATTACTGAGAGGGTAGTGGATGTATGGAATAGTCTTCCAGTAGAAGTGGTAGAGGTTAATACAGTGAAGGAGTTTAAGCATGCATGGGATAGGTATAAGGCTATCCTAGATATAAGATAAGGCCAGGGACTAATGAAAGTATTACATTACTGAGGGTAGTGGATGTATGGAATAGTTTTCCAGTAGAAGTGGTAGAGGTTAATACAGTGAAGGAGTTTAAGCATGCATGGGATAGGTATAAGGCTATCCTAGATATAAGATAAGGTCAGGGACTAATGAAAGTATTACATTACTGAGAGGGTAGTGGGTGTATGGAATAGTCTTCCAATAGAAGTGGTAGAGGTTTATACAGTGAAGGAGTTTAAGCATGCATGGGATAGGTATAAGGCTATCCTAGATATAAGATAAGGCCAGGGACTAATGAAAGTATTACATTACTGAGAGGGTAGTGGATGTATGTAATAGTCTTCCAGTAGAAGTGGTAGAGGTTAATACAGTGAAGGAGTTTAAGCATGCATGGGATAGGTATAAGGCTATCCTAGATATAAGATAAGGCCAGGGACTAATGATAGTATTACTTTACTGAGAGGGTAGTGGATGTATGGAATAGTCTTCCAGTAGAAGTGGTAGAGGTTAATACAGTGAAGGAGTTTAAGCATGCGTGGGATAGGTATAAGGTTATCCTAGATATAAGATAAGGCCTGGGACTAATGAAAGTATTACATTACTGAGAGGGTAGTGGATGTATGGAATAGTCTTCCAGTAGAAGTGGTAGAGGTTAATACAGTGAAGGAGTTTAAGCATGCATGAGATAGGTATAAGGCTATCCTAGATATAAGATAAGGCCAGGGACTAATGAAAGTATTACATTACTGAGGGTAGTGGATGTATGGAATAGTTTTCCAGTAGAAGTGGTAGAGGTTAATACAGTGAAGGAGTTTAAGCATGCATGGGATAGGTATAAGGCTATCCTAGATATAAGATAAGGTCAGGGACTAATGAAAGTATTACATTACTGAGAGGGTAGTGGGTGTATGGAATAGTCTTCCAATAGAAGTGGTAGAGGTTTATACAGTGAAGGAGTTTAAGCATGCATGGGATAGGTATAAGGTTATCCTAGATATAAGATAAGGCCTGGGACTAATGAAAGTATTACATTACTGAGAGGGTAGTGGATGTATGGAATAGTCTTCCAGTAGAAGTGGTAGAGGTTAATACAGTGAAGGAGTTTAAGCATGCATGGGATAGGTATAAGGCTATCCTAGATATAAGATAAGGCCAGGGACTAATGAAAGTATTACATTACTGAGGGTAGTGGATGTATGGAATAGTTTTCCAGTAGAAGTGGTAGAGGTTAATACAGTGAAGGAGTTTAAGCATGCATGGGATAGGTATAAGGCTATCCTAGATATAAGATAAGGTCAGGGACTAATGAAAGTATTACATTACTGAGAGGGTAGTGGGTGTATGGAATAGTCTTCCAATAGAAGTGGTAGAGGTTTATACAGTGAAGGAGTTTAAGCATGCATGGGATAGGTATAAGGCTATCCTAGATATAAGATAAGGCCAGGGACTAATGAAAGTATTACATTACTGAGAGGGTAGTGGATGTATGTAATAGTCTTCCAGTAGAAGTGGTAGAGGTTAATACAGTGAAGGAGTTTAAGCATGCATGGGATAGGTATAAGGCTATCCTAGATATAAGATAAGGCCAGGGACTAATGATAGTATTACTTTACTGAGAGGGTAGTGGATGTATGGAATAGTCTTCCAGTAGAAGTGGTAGAGGTTAATACAGTGAAGGAGTTTAAGCATGCGTGGGATAGGTATAAGGTTATCCTAGATATAAGATAAGGCCTGGGACTAATGAAAGTATTACATTACTGAGAGGGTAGTGGATGTATGGAATAGTCTTCCAGTAGAAGTGGTAGAGGTTAATACAGTGAAGGAGTTTAAGCATGCATGAGATAGGTATAAGGCTATCCTAGATATAAGATAAGGCCAGGGACTAATGAAAGTATTACATTACTGAGGGTAGTGGATGTATGGAATAGTTTTCCAGTAGAAGTGGTAGAGGTTAATACAGTGAAGGAGTTTAAGCATGCATGGGATAGGTATAAGGCTATCCTAGATATAAGATAAGGTCAGGGACTAATGAAAGTATTACATTACTGAGAGGGTAGTGGGTGTATGGAATAGTCTTCCAATAGAAGTGGTAGAGGTTTATACAGTGAAGGAGTTTAAGCATGCATGGGATAGGTATAAGGCTATCCTAGATATAAGATAAGGCCAGGGACTAATGAAAGTATTACATTACTGAGAGGGTAGTGGATGCATGGAATAGTCTTCCAGTAGATGTGGTAGTTGTTAATACAGTGAAGGAGTTTAAGCATGCGTGGGATAGGTATAAGGCTATCCTAGATATAAGATAAGGCCAGGGACTAATAAAAGTATTTAGAATATTGTGCAGACTAGATGGACTGAATGGTTCTTATCTGCCGATACATTCTATGTTTCTATGCATCAAACATAATATACCGATTCTGCACCATGGATATAATGATTGAAATCTCTGCCTAAGAGTCAATTCATTCAGGTGAAACGCGTTGTATTATCACCAAGTTTCCTTTTACGAGCTCTGCAGAACGAGTAACTTGTCATCTAATTGGAGCCTCATTTCCTGTGAGGGACTAAGAGCTTTCAATCTATTGAGCCGGTGTGTTTCTTACCTGTGTTTGCACCGGTCACTATGGCTGTCTTCCCGGTAAGATCCACTGCACAGTTGCGAGGAGTCCAGCGCCCTTTCCTCTGGATTCGTAGGATTAGTGCTAGCAGGAGGGAGATAAAGAACCAGATCGGGTTCTCTAGCACAGCGGAGATCTCCATATCATATCAGACTGAGCCCAGCTCAAAGTGCATAGCAGCCTTATACTCCCAGAGCCAGGCGCCGCTGGGTCCTAGAGTCTGCTACACATGCTCTATAATACAAAACACTCAGTGCTCTGCTTGGAAACCAAGAAGAGAGGTTTATTCAGACTCACAAGTGTATGGGAATCTCATGTGTTTCTGACAGTAAACTATAGAAAATTATAAATACTTTAATTTCCTCTTAAACTGCAGACAGTGCTCCTTATTCTGGAATATATGTGTTTATTTTTACAAAGAGCCCATGTTTATCACTTCCTCTTCCTTGGATAAAGCTCGGCTACATGTGAGTATCCTGTTAAATGTGTGAAAATATCCAGATGTTTTATACAGAGACTGAAGAGCCTGCAAGGCTCTGCCACATGTGAGTATCCTGGTAATGTGTGACAATATCATTCAATCCAGATGTTTTATACAGAGACTGAAGAGCCAGCAAGGCTCTGCCACATGTGAGTATCCTGGTAATGTGTGACAATATCATTCAATCCAGATGTTTTATACAGAGACTGAAGAGCCAGTAAGGCTCTGCCACATGTGAGTATCCTGGTAATGTGTGACAATATCATTCAATCCAGATGTTTTATACAGAGACTGAAGAGCCAGCAAGGCTCTGTCACATGTGAGTATCCTGGTAATGTGTGAAAATATCATTCATTCCAGTTGGTTTATACAGAGACTGAAGAGCCAGCAAGGCTCTGCCACATGTGAGTATCCTGGTAATGTGTGACAATATCATTCAATCCAGATGTTTTATACAGAGACTGAAGAGCCAGCAAGGTTCTGCCACATGTGAGTATCCTAGTAATATGTGACAATATCATTCAATCACGATGGTTTATACAGAGACTGTATTGAATCTCACTCCTTCTTGTAATCATTGGGTTCTGTGAATCATGTGGATTGGGGTGTGTATTGCAGCATTTAGTCTACATTGGTCCCGGTTAATGTTTGCTAATGAATGAATCCATTTCTGGTGTTGAGCTGGTCCTGCTAAGAGCATATATATAATCAGGTCAAATGTAATTTACACGTAATTTATCATCTTATCTGGGGGTCTTGGGGAAGCTTCAGGATAAGGGTTAGGGTAAAAATAGTTTTATTTAACCCCATGGTGTGGGGATGGAGAGAGTAGGGAAGCAAAAGAGGCCAGATGCAGAAGGGGGAAGTTGTAAGAGGGGGCTTCAACTTGCCTCCCAGTCCGAACTCCCTTTGGATTTTAAAGAATACCAATTTTTAGTGGATTCCAAGAAAGGAGTTTGAGATAGGAGATAGAAATGAACTTTGGTGAGTAGGGGGAAGGGAGGTTTGCATTAGTGAGTAGCATGACATGCAATAACATGTAAAGTGTCACGCTGACCTTGTCTCGAATTAATCAGGAAGTTTACTTAGCAGACCCCACTGCACTATAAATAATTTCATTGGGCTCAGGGTCCTGGTGTCTTCCCAATGCGATTGGTCGTAGTGGAGTCACATGACTTGGTGTTTCTTTTATTGAATACTTGTATCTGTGCTACCCCTGAGGAAGTCGGCCACAGACTGGAGAAACGCGTTGGGTGCGGAGGTGTGTCTGTCATTTCTGTTTTACTCTCCTTGTATCCGTGCTACCCCTGAGGAGAGCTTGGGTTTGATGCATGGAGAGCTTGGGTTTGATGCATGGAGAGGGTGGGTTTGATGCATGGAGAGGGTGGTGTTGATGCATGGAGAGAGTGGTGTTGATGCATGGAGAGGGTGGTGTTGATTCATGCAGAGGGTGGTGTTGATGCATGGAGAGGGTGGTGTTGATGCATGGAGAGGGTGGTGTTGATGCATGGAGAGGGTGGTGTTGATGCATGGAGAGGGTGGTGTTGATTCATGCAGAGGGTGGTGTTGATGCATGGAGAGGGTGGTGTTGATGCATGGAGAGGGTGGTGTTGATGCATGGAGAGGGTGGTGTTGATTCATGCAGAGGGTGGTGTTGATGCATGGAGAGGGTGGTGTTGATGCATGGAGAGGGTGGTGTTGATGCATCGAGAGCTTGGGCTTGATTCATGCAGAGGGTGGTGTTGATGCATGGAGAGGGTGGGTTTGATTGATGGAGAGGGTGGGTTTGATTGATGGAGAGGGTGGGTTTGATGGATGGAGAGGGTGGTGTTGATGCATGGAGAGGGTGGTGTTGATGCATGGAGAGGGTGGTGTTGATGCATGGAGAGGGTGGTGTTGATGCATCGAGAGCTTGGGCTTGATTCATGCAGAGGGTGGGTTTGATTGATGGAGAGGGTGGGTTTGATTGATGGAGAGGGTGGGTTTGATTGATGGAGAGGGTGGGTTTGATGGATGGAGAGGGTGGTGTTGATGCATGGAGAGGGTGGTGTTGATGCATGGAGAGGGTGGGTTTGATTGATGGAGAGGGTGGGTTTGATGGATGGAGAGGGTGGTGTTGATGCATGGAGAGGGTGGTGTTGATGCATGGAGAGGGTGGTGTTGATGCATGGAGAGGGTGGGTTTGATTGATGGAGAGGGTGGGTTTGATTGATGGAGAGGGTGGGTTTGATGGATGGAGAGGGTGGTGTTGATGCATGGAGAGGGTGGTGTTGATGCATGGAGAGGGTGGTGTTGATGCATGGAGAGGGTGGTGTTGATGCATCGAGAGCTTGGGCTTGATTCATGCAGAGGGTGGTGTTGATGCATGGAGAGGGTGGGTTTGATTGATGGAGAGGGTGGGTTTGATGGATGGAGAGGGTGGGTTTGATGCATGGAGAGCTTGGGTTTGATGGATGGAGAGGGTGGGTTTGATGGATGGAGAGGGTGGTGTTGATGCATGGAGAGGGTGGTGTTGATGCATGGAGAGGGTGGTGTTGATGCATGGAGAGGGTGGTGTTGATGCATGCAGAGGGTGGTGTTGATGCATGGAGAGGGTGGGTTTGATTGATGGAGAGGGTGGGTTTGATGGATGGAGAGGGTGGGTTTGATTGATGGAGAGGGTGGGTTTGATTGATGGAGAGGGTGGTGTTGATGCATGGAGAGGGTGGTGTTGATGCATGGAGAGGGTGGGTTTGATGGATGGAGAGGGTGGGTTTGATGGATGGAGAGGGTGGTGTTGATGCATGGAGAGGGTGGGTTTGATTGATGGAGAGGGTGGTGTTGATGCATGGAGAGTGTGGTGGTGTTGTAGAAATATATGATAGTGCAATATGTTGTATATTGGCTGTGTGTCTGCTATAGTATATCTTTAGATCTCTTATAGATTGTATAGTTTCAGCACTCTGCAATACTCTGTGTTGTGTTTTATAATTGTGACGAAGTGCCCTTCGCCACTTGGTCTTGGAGAGGCCTTTTTGCCAGCCTCCTCCCCTGTGACTATGGCCCTGGGGTGTGTGGCCCTTTAAAAATGCCCAAAAAGCTAACTTTTGAACTGCTGGGTGGAATTGTTTGATCTTTAGTTATTTTCATATTTAAAGTATGCTGATTCTGAAAATGTATGTTTTATGTGAATGTGATGCATATTTTGAAAGTTATTAATATTGTACGAAACCTGTATATTTTAGCTTGGAGATAATTGAGCTGATACAAAGGTTAACTCAATTATCTCCCAAGCAGAGGAATGTACTGTAATTACTAGGATCCAAGTCTTTGTCCTATTCACTGTGCTTTCCCCAAGTTAAGATTGGATCCTATCCTTTAATCCCTGTTATTGTCACCTCTCCCATTGTCTTATGTAAGTCATTTAGTTTCCTGTGTGTATCTGAACTTGACACCTTTGTATCCTGAAAGGTGTGAGGCAGGATTTCCCTTTGTATGTCCTTAGGTTAAACTTTAATCCTGTTATAGTTCCTTTGTCTAATCTGGTTTGTCAGGATGCTCAACTGTATATATTCTGTGTTTCTAAATCATTAAACAGTTCTGGTCAGTCCTTCAAATCGCAGCCTTGACTCGTTTTGTGGGGAAAGAGTATCCTAGCTGTAAAATAGCTAGTGGGATTGATCTACAGAGGCAATTATAAAGAATCCATGCAGAATGAATACAGAGAAAGTGTCTGCAATAAACAGTCACCAGCAAAACAAAGCATTTAACCAACACACAGAAGGTATTCCGTGTTTTGCATGTGTTAAGGTTGGGCACGTGACAAGAGGGATCAGTCTCAAACTAGGAGTAGGAATAGCTGGGAAAGGAAAAGAGACAAATTATTACTAGGTGAGGATCTCAGAGAAGAGATAATATCAGCTCTAAACCCCCCACAGACCCAGGGATTCCATCCAATGTGCTCAAAGCCCAGAATACACAGCTAGAGGCAGAAATCCTCCCTAAAACCAGAGCGGAGTCAGTTCCTTGAGAGACTGGAATATCTGAAGGAACAAGTTAGTCAATTACAGGAGGTGATTTACAAGGGAACTGCTCCAGACACAGATACTTTGTATTGACCTGCGATGTATGATACTAACTTCTACTCCTCAAGTTTACTTTTTAGAAATATGTGGAGATGATACTAACTGAGGAAGAAGAGTCACAGAGTGAGAAGGCCTGCCATCTAATAGTTATTCTCTTTCAGGTTCCAGTTTATAGAGGACCGTAGTATGTATTTTTATTATTCATATTATGGAGAAGCCTCTCCATTCTTTTTGTTTTATCAGATTAGCACGCCTGCACTGCCAGCTAGGCCTTTTATTTTTGATGCTGGATTAATTATTATAATTCATAGATTAGGTGATTTGTTGCCAATGTGAGGATTATATTTCTATCACACTGGAGAGATGTGAGTGTCACCTGTTTGGTTTTGTTTTTTATTATTATTTTGGTTACCAACAAATATAGCCTCCATCTGATTAGTGTTATCTCTGAATGGCACCAGACAATTGTCAGTTTTTATAGATTGCTTGCTGCCAAACTGTGCATACATTGCAATGTCTGAATGTAATGGTAGCATCATCCCTTCTTCATACACTGTCATTTTATTACTCTTCGTCTGTTCTTTTGTAATGATACTCTCAAGGTGGGGTGAATCATAGAGTGACAATGTGACTATCTGCAGGGGGATTAAATGGTGACGAGAGTATGAGATGGTTGTATTAGATGCGTTTATACTGTTATCGGGATGTATTGTTTAATAGACATTAAGGTGAATGGTTATATTTTACACTGTATTAGATGATGACTTGTAAAGCCAGATGGTAATCCTGAGACAAGAATGATAATCTGACCACTAGTGATTTGGCCAATGCACACTTTCTGTGCGGATGATATTTTAATTTCCGGAAGCCAGGGCCCTATTGACAAATTATCAAACACCTTCAAAGGGCTCAAACACTAACCCACTCCAGCATCGCCGATGCAAGGATTTTCGATCGTGCATTTTGGTGCCTCCCTCCTCTGACCCGCCACCCCTCCCACACCACCAACCCTCCATACATTATATATATATATATACAAAAGTATAATGTATAGTGTGGAAAATAAATACATCTAAATATTCAACTTGCATGCTCTAAATGTGTCACACATTGACACCCTAACACACATTGAAACCCCTTAAACACAAAGACACCCTTGCAGTCACACACAGAGACACACTTACACACACACCCTTACACAGACACAGTGACACACTTACACACACACACACACACACACACACCTTTACACAGACACAGTGACACACTTACACACACCCTTACACAGACACAGTGACACACTTACACACACACACACCTTTACACAGACACAGTGACACACTTACACACACCCTTACACAGACACAGTGACACACTTACACACACACACACCTTTACACAGACACAGTGACACACTTACACACACCCTTACACAGACACGGTGACACACTTACACACACACACCCTTACACACAGTGACACACTTACACCCACACCCTTACACAGAAAGTGACACACTTACACACAACCTTACCACTTACACACACACACAGTGACACACATAACCTGAGACACACTATTTTTGCCCCTCAATATGCCAGTATTTAGCCACTCAATATGCCGGTATTTTGCCCCTCAAGATGCCATTCTTGTGCCATTTAATATGCTAATACTTTGCCCCTCAATATGCCATTTAATATGCCAGTATTTTGCCCCTCAATATGCCATTTAATATGCCAGTATTTTTCCCCTCAATATGCCATTTAATATGCCAGTATTTCCCCCTCAATATGCCAGTATTTTGCCCCTCCAATATGCCAGGATTTTGCCACCCTCCTCCGGAGTAACTCCGGTAGCATTTTTTTTTTAAACAAACTTTATTGAAGCCGCGCAGCTGGAGGGGAGCACAGAACGCTTCCCTCACAGCCGCGGACCTGCAGAGCAGGAAGTAAGTAAACCCCCTCATGGCGGGCCTGGGAGCGCGGGGGATTTTCCTGCCATCCCCCAGGTAACTGAGGGTGATGGGAGTGGAGTTGAATGGTTGAGGTGATGCCGAGCCTATGAGGGTAATGGAAGGTTGAGAATATGGCTGAAGGAGTTCAAATTATTGATGAAATATGATAACTGTGAGTGCCTCCATGATTCGGCTAAATTACACCTCACAGTACCCTAAATTTGATATATTTGTGGTTGTTATATCACTTGTGTCTCAGTAATACACATAATGAAGGTACTATATTTATATAAGAGGGCTCATTTACTATTGGAGTCATTCGCCCTCTAGGTGGGGACTGTAAGAAATATAGGGGCCTTAATAAAAATGGTATTTTATATCTAATACATAGATATCTGCTTTGGGTGCATGTGTGTAATTAGATAAGATAATTATCTGGTTTCACAATGGAATGCAGACTGACTGTCACAAGAAGTGGACATCAGAAGGTGTCCAGCTGAGATGACATCTTTAGATTGTGTGAGCAAAACTTTCCAGTCTTTATTTACAAACAGATATGTGAGGAGGGGGTTGCATTTATAGCAGGTGGGTTTGATGCATGGAGGGGGTGGGTATGAGGCATGGAGGGGGTGGGTTTGATGCATGGAGGGGGTGGGTATGATGCATGGAGGGGTGGGTTTGATGCATGGAGGGGGTGGGTATGATGCATGGAGGGTGGGTTTGATGCATGGAGGGGGTGGGTATGATGCATGGAGTGGGTGGTATTGATGCATGGAGGGGTGGGTATGATGCATGGAGGGGGTGGGTATGATGCATGGAGGGGTGGGTATGATGCATGGAGGGGTGGGTATGATGCATGGAGGGTGGGTTTGATGCATGGAGGGGTGGGTTTGATGCATGGAGGGGGTGGGTTTGATGCATGG
This sequence comes from Pelodytes ibericus, assembly GCA_036172795.1. Classification (NCBI taxonomy): domain Eukaryota; kingdom Metazoa; phylum Chordata; class Amphibia; order Anura; family Pelodytidae; genus Pelodytes; species Pelodytes ibericus. The sequence continues at coordinate 195,090,286 of CM069863.1, forward strand.
AGGGGATGGGTTTGATGCATGGAGGGGTGGGTTTCATGCATGGAGGGGGTGGAATTGATGCATGGAGAGGGTGGGTTTCATGCATGGAGGGGGTGGTATTGATGCATAAAGGGGGTGGGTTTCATGCAGGGAGGGGGTTGGTATGATGCATGGAGAGGGTGGGTTTCATGCAGGGAGGGGGTGGGTATGATGCATGGAGGGGGTGGTATTAATGCATGGAGGGGTGGGTATTGTTACAAAACTGTTATTTACCCTGGAATTGTTTGATTTTTAGTTATGCTGATTCTGAAAATGTATGTTTTATGTGAATGTGATGCATATTTTTAAAGTTATTAATATTGTATAAAACCTGTATGTTTTAGCTTGGAGATAATTGAGCTGATACAAAGGTTAACTCAATTATCTCCCAAGCAGAGGAATGTACTGTAATTACTAGGATCCAAGTCTTTGTCCCAAGTTAAGATTGAATCCTCTCCTTTAATCCCTGTAATTCTTGTCACCTTTCCCATTGTCTTATGTAAGTCATTTCGTTTCCTGTGTGTATCTGAACTTGACACCTTTGTATCCTGAAAGGTGTGAGGCAGGATTTCCCTTTGTATGTCCTCAGGTTAAATATAGTTCCTTTGTCTAATCTGGTTTGTCAAGATGTTCAACATGTATATATTCTGTGTTTCTGAAACATTAAACAGTTCTGGTCAGTTCTTGTTTGACCTTCAAATCGCAGCCTTGACTCGTTTTGTGGGGAAAGAGTATCCTAGCTGTAAAATAGCTAGTGGGATTGATCTACACTGACAAGATCCGTCTGGATATCGAAACAAAGTGGCTTCTCTCTCTCTCTAAACTGGGATCCAGACTTTCTAGCGGTCCAGCTTCCAGCTAGCCTGGGAGTAACCGTAACAGGTATGATGCATGGAGGGGGTGGGTATGATGCATGGAGGGGGTGGGTATGATGCATGGAGGGGTGGGTATGATGCATGGAGGGGGTGGGTATGATGCATGGAGGGGGTGGGTATGATGCATGGAGGGGTGGTATTAATGCATGGAGGGGGTGGGTTTGATGCATGGACGGGTGGGTTTCATGCATGGAGGGGGTGGTATTGATGCATAAAGGGGGTGGGTTTCATGCAGGGAGGGGGTGGGTATGATGCATGGAGGGGGTGGGTATGATGCATGGAGGGGGTGGGTATGATGCATGGAGGGGGTGGGTTTGATGCATGGAGGGGGTGGGTTTGATGCATGGAGGGGGTGGGTTTGATGCATGGAGGGGATGGGTTTGATGCATGGAGGGGCGGGTTTCATGCATGGAGGGGGTGGAATTGATGCATGGAGAGGGTGGGTTTCATGCATGGAGGGGGTGGTATTGATGCATAAGGGGGGTGGGTTTCATGCAGGGAGGGGGTTGGTATGATGCATGGAGAGGGTGGGTTTCATGCAGGGAGGGGGTGGGTATGATGCATGGAGGGGTGGGTTTGATGCATGGAGGGGTGGTATTGATGCAAGGAGGGTGGGTTTGATGCATGGAGGGGGTGATATTGATGCATGGAGGGGTGGTATTGATGCATGGAGGGGGTGGGTATGATGCATGGAGGGGGTGGGTTTGATGCATGGAGGGGGTGGGTATGATGCATGGAGGGGGTGGTATTGATGCATGGAGGGGTGGGTTTCATGCATGGAGGGGGTGGTATTGATGCATGGAGAGGGTGGGTTTCATGCATGGAGGGGGTGGGTATGATGCATGGAGGGGGTGGTATTAATGCATGGAGGGGGTGGGTATGATGCATGGAGGGGGTGGGTATGATGCATGGAGGGGGTGGTATTGATGCATGGAGGTGGTGGTATTGATGCATGGAGTGGGTGGTATTGATGCATGGAGGGGTGGGTTTGATGCATGGAGGGGGTGGGTATGATGCATGGAGGGGGTGGGTATGATGCATGGAGGGGGTGGTATTGATGCATGGAGGGGGTGGTATTGATGCACCGAGGGGGTGGTATTGATGCACGGAGGGGGTTGTATTGATGCACGGAGGGGGTGGTATTGATGCATGGAGGGGGTGGTATTGATGCATGGAGAGGGGGCCAGGACACACAAGGTGTTGGTTTAGGAGTTAACACTTGTCTCACTGTAGCGATATGGCAGGAATGTGGGAAGTAACATTACTTTCCGAATCCATCTCTGGGAACCTGAAGATGCTTTGAATCCTCAGGTTTATTTTAAACCATGTTGTGTTTAACTCATCAAAGACCAAAAGCACCAAACGGGGTCTTTAGCGAGTATTTAGCTCTCTTACTTGGGGGAGCCAGGTCCCATCAGGGTGAGACATGATAGTTTGTGCCGTGTCTGTTATCCAATAATTGGATATAATGTTATTACATATGGATCAGTAAGTTACTAACGCCATGGACTCAAATAACATGAAATAAACACGGGTTTTGGCCCTTGTATGAAGAGTGATCGCAGATATATACGGAAACCTGGAGCTTTACTCACGAAAGAAGGAACTGCAGGGTATTGAGAAGGGAATTTCAAACAGAAAGGCCAAAGTAGCCGAGCTGGAAACATTCTCCCAATCAGCTAAAAAGGAGAATTTTGTCTTCAACTCGGCTACTTTGGTCTTAGGTTTGCAAAACGCTCTTTTCATGAATACAGTGCTGTAGGAGATGTAGGGTGTGACGGACCCTCCGTCACAGGGGGTCTTGGAGAGAAGTAATGGCCGCCTCCTCCCTATAGATTATTGTCCCTGGCATTATAAAGGGCTCTGTTTTGGGGAGGTGGGTACAGTGGGTAGGTTTGCACTTTGTTGCCCCTGGTTGTCCACTGTACCTCTTTACTCATGTCCCCAGACTGGGCCTGTCACGGTAACTGGACTGCAGCTCTAAGAGTGCACCAAATGCCTTTTATTTATTATATTTCATGTCATGTTTAAAGCTGTACACGTTCTGTGTGACTCATCCATTGTTGTCTGTGAATTAGTTTTACTGTTAAGTGATTACGTCCATTGTATGTCTGTACCAATGTAATGACTGGACCTAGTGGGGAACTAGAGTGGCCTCCCCTAGTATTGTATGCTAATCCCCTGATGATGTAATTATGTCTGTATATATGTGCTGCTCCGGTAATAAATTGTCATTCTTACTTCACTCTAACACTGGTATTGTCTAGTGACTTTAGATCAGATCACGCTATAGCTCCTGTAAGGGGTAACTAATCACAGCACTGGTTCCCTCTAGTGGTTTGGTTTATTATCACAATATGCTGCTCTTGGAAGATTTTCTTGCTTGATTCTGACCTGCTTTGTAATCTAATTTCCTTCATTATCATCCAAAGCTAAGTACATTTTAATTATCTTTTTTTTTTTTTTAAATCTTTATTTTTAACAAAAACAAATTTCTCAGCAACGTTCTGGTTTTCCATAAAATTCCATACTATCAGCTTCTGTTGCCTTATTTTTTTCACAAAATGACATTTACATCACACAACAAAAAGGGTATGTAGTACATATCTGTATCCAAGCCCAATACAAAATCATACAGACACAAGTAAGGGGAAGTGCACCATCACGTGCCAACTGACCGGTCTTTATTGTTTTAGGCTCTAGGGGGGTCATTCTAAAACGGCAAGTTTTCTCTCTATTGTTACCCTTTCTTCTTCCCTCCTCTCCCTTGTCTTCTCTTACCCTCTCTCCATTCTTTCTCCCTCCTTTCACCTACTTACATCCTTTGGTTTAAACCGTTGTCTACCAGTTTTTTACACACATATATATATATATATATACACTGCTAAAATAAATAATGGGAACACTAAAATAACACATCCTAGATCTGAATGAATGAAATATTCTTATGAACTCAACTCGGTACCTAATGGCAGTCATGCTACCTCTGGCGAGCACATGGAGGGCTGTGCAGCCCTCCAAAGAAATACCACCCTTTACTATTACTGACCCACTGCCAAACCGGTCATGCTGGAGGATGTTACAGGTAGCAGAACGTTCTCCACGGTGTCTCCAGACTCTGTCACGTCTGTCACATGTGCTCAGTGTGAACCTGCTTTCAGAGCACAGGGCGCCAGGGGCGAATTTGCCAATCTTGGGGTTCTCTGGCAAATGCCAAACGTCCTGCACGGTGTTGGGCTGTAAGCACAATCCCCACCTGTGGATGTCAGGCCCTCATACCACCCTCATGGAGTCTGGTTCTGTTTGAGCAGACACATGCACATTTGTGGCCTGCTGGAGGTCATTTTGCAGGGCTCTGGCAGTGCTCCTCCTGTTCCTCCTTGCACAAAGGCGGAGGTAGCGGTCCTGCTGCTGGCCTCCTCCATGTCTCTTGATGTACTGGCCTGTCTGCTGGTAGGGCCTCCATGCTCTGGACACTACGCTGACAGACACATTGATGTGCCATCCTGGATGAGCTGCACTACCTGAGCCACGTGTGTGGGTTGTAGACTCCGTCTCATGCTACCATTAGAGTGAAAGCACCGCCAGCTTTCAACCAAAACATCAGCCAGAAAGCATAGGAACTGAGACGTGGTCTGTGGTCACCAGCTGCAGAAGCACTCCGTTATTGGGGGTGTCTTGCTAATATAATTTCGCCCTGTTGTCTTTCCCATAACAGCATGTGACAGTGATTGTCACTCAGTGCTGCTTCCTGAGTGGACAGTTTGATTTCACAGACGTGTGATTGACTTGGAGTTACATTGTGTTGCGTAAGTGTTGCCTTTTTTTTTTTGAGAAGTGTATATACGGTATATATATATCAATCCAAAGTATATACAGGGTTTCTACTCACTTAAGGGAAAACAGACGAACCAATGTGACCTTCTATTTTTAAACTTCCCAATGCTTCCCTCGTTAGATGCAATATTTTGTTCCATTTTATATTGGTTTATTATTTGATTATTTATCTGTATCCATGAGGGTCGTTTATTTGGATTCCAGTTACGGGCGAGGATCATCTCGGTGGCCATCAAAATGTGAATTAAAAGATATTTTATCTGAAAAGTCAATGACAGTGGGACTATCAAGTTCAACCCTTCTACCTATCATTACAGCTTTTGGTCCAAAAGAAGCAAAAATCCCTAAGGAAGCTATTTCGAATTTTGCCTCTTAGGGGGAAAAATTCCTTCTTGACTCCAAAGGGCAATCAGATTTCTCCTTGGATCAATAAGCTCAATTATTAATGCTCATTATATTATTAATAGCCCTGTATGTTCTGCTTTTCCATGTTTAAATGCATCTATTGTGGTTGATAGCACTACCTCTCTTGGCAGTGAGTTCCATAATTTTATTGTCCTTACCGTAAAGAATCCCTTCCGTTGCTGTCTATGAAATCTTTGCTCTTCCAGTCTCAGGGGGTGACCTCTTGTTCTTTGTACATTTCTATTAATGAAAAGGTCCCTGGAGAGCTCTTTTTATTGGCCCTGCACATATTTATATAATGTTATCATATCCCATCTGAGACGCCTTTTTTCTAAAGTAAATAAATGCAATTTTTTAAGTCTCTCTTCATAACTAAGATCCTCCAAACCCCTTATTAACCCCTTGGCGACACAGGACGGACTAGGTCCGTCCTTTGTGCCGAGGCGTTAGTGACACAGGACGGACCTAGTCCGTCCTGTGTCAAAACGAGCACTGAAAGCGGAGTTTTTCCGCTTTCAGTGCTCACACGGTATTGTAACGATGCTTCCGTATGGAAGCATCGTACAATACTAAAAAAAATGCCCGTCGGCATTTCGATCGCTCCGGAGAGCGGTCGAAATGCTGGTTTTAAAGGCACAGAGCCTTTAAAACAACGGGCATTAAAAAACGAGCATAGGAAGCGAATTTTTCGCTTCCTATGCTCAGAAAGTGTTTCTGATTGCCTCGCAAGTCGAGGCAATCAGAAACACTAAAAAAAAATGCACGATCTTGGTCACTGAGTGACCAAGATGGCGCTGCCCTTCTAAGGGCAAGAGCACAGGAGGCAGGAAGTACCTGCTTCCTGTGCTCTCTGGCTGTCACACGATTGCCTCTTCACAGAGGCAATCAGTGACTGCCAGGCACACTGACAGGCAGTGGGGATGCTCTGCTGAACATCCCCACTGACTGGTCAGATCAATATTAACCCTATATTGATCTGACCAGTTATGATCTGCCTCCCTCTCCTCAAATTTTTTTTAGTGAGGGAGAGAGACAGATCAAAGTTATAAAAGTAAGTAAAAGTAAAAAAAAAACAATAAATACACAACACACGAATAATAAAACAATAAAATAAATTTATTAAAGAAATTCCCTGCGTTTAACCCCTTCCCTGCCACTGATCTTGCGTAAGCAGTAATCGTGCACATCAGCTTACGCAATGATATTGACGCCAAAGCAATTTTTATCTGTCTGCATATTTTTTTTAATTTTTTTTTTTACACATACACGCTAGAGGATTACATGTAAAGTAAAAATATTTGAGATTTTTTTTTTTAAGCTGTCTGAGCGCATAGCGATCAGTAACAACGAATTAGTGGCAAAGGTGGTTTGGCGATTTCTCAATTTAGCTCACCATTTGCCCTGGTCGGATTAAAATTGGTCTATTGAATATTGAATATATTCACAAATATTGATCTGCCTCCCTCTCCTCACTTACATTTTTGTGACGGAAAGAGACAGATCAGTATTAGTAATATAAAAAAACATTTTATAAAATTGGCAGGTTTTATGAAAGTCTTTCACTGTGTATTAACCCCTTCCCTGCCATTAAGGACACGGACGCAGGTTGACTACATGTCAAAATTCCAAGTTGGAATTTTGAGATGCGCATCTCACAAATGTTGCCTTCTAGCCAAAAAACAAACCAACAAACCTATGCATGGGTGCTATCCCTGTACTTGGGAGATGTTGCTGAACACATATTGGGTTGTTGTTTGGCAGTGACATATAGCAGAATCTGTGAATTCATGCCTGAAGTACAATGCATGTGGGAAAAAAAACTCCCAAAAAAGTACTACCACAAACTTTTACAAAGGCTGGTGGTAGAATTAGTACCTATACAGTATTAAAATACCACCATTTGAAATACCTTAGGATGTCTATTTTCCAAAAATATATGGTTTGATGGGGTACAATTCATTGGACGGCTTCAAAAATGTTCCAAATGGAACATGGGCGCAGGCTGACTACATGTCAAAATTCCAGGTTGGAATTGCGCACCCCCTAAATGTGGCCTTTTAGCCCCCAAACAACCCAACAAACCTATGCATGGGTGGTATCCCTGTACTCAGGAGATGTTGCTGAACACATATTGAGGTGTTATTTGGAAATACCCCTTCACATTTTAAGGTAATCTTTACCTAAATTGCAATCTATGTGAAAAATTTAAAAAAAAGTTTTTTTTGCTGCAAACTTTGGCAAAGATTGGTGGTAAAATGGCTACATGAAATGTGTCAAAATACCCCAAGTTAAATGCCCTGAGTTGTCTTGTTTTCAAAAATATGTACATGTTGGGGGTCATTCATGGATTTAGTACAGAAATCAGTGTTACAATGTCACTATCGCTAATTTTGAAAAAAAGGATTTTAAAATAGCTTTGCACCACTTATAGTTCTGGCCCTGTAACATGAATAAAAAAGCACAAAAACATAAAACATGGGCTATTTCTGAACTCAGGACATATATTAGAAACTATTTAGCAGTGTTTTTTTGTTGTCTCTTGTACATGAGTATACAATTTTTCAAATAAAAGTCATAAACATTTTTTTTTTCCATTTTTTTGCCATATTTTATTATTTTTTTACATCAAATTATATGCTATTATCAAAATAATGGTATAAAAAGAAAGCCCTTTCTTATAACGATAAAAACGATATATAGTTTGTGCGGGTACACTAAATGAGACAGAAATAAATTACAGCAAAACACAAACACCTCAGAAATGTTAAAACAGCCCATGTCACCAAGCGTCGGACAAGCCAAAAAAGTCATGTCACTAAGGGGTTAATTTTCTAGTTCCTTAATATCCTTTTTAAGGACTGGTGCCCAGAACTGTACTGCATATTCAAGGTGAGGTCTTACCATTGATTTGTAAAGAGGCAAGATGATGTCCTCCTCCCGTGAATCTATACCTCGTTTTATACATGCCAATATCTTATTGGCCCTTGCAGCTGCTGACTGGCATTGGGCACTGTTGCCAAGTTTGTTATCTACAATTATTCCTAAGTCCTTTTTATTAGTAGTTTTCCCAGGGAAATTCCATTTAATCCCTTCGCGACAATGGACGTGTCAGGCACGTCCAGCTGGGAACTCCGTTCCCGACAATGGACATGCATGGCGCGTCCTGTGGTGAATTAATGGCGCTGGTCTATTGCCTCGATGTCGAGGCAATAGCCAGCACCAAATTTTCTTTTCTGGGGCACAGAGCAATCGTGGGAGCCATATTGACGGAGCAGCATACCTCTGGAGGTCTGAGCATTGGAAGTGAATATGCTGCTTGACTGCCCCTAGTGGTAGCCAAGCAGCATAGCAATGTAAAATAATAAAAATAAATATTTAATTAGTATAAAACTGGTTAAATAGTTAGATAAGCCTATAGGGTTAAAATTAATTAATTTTTAGCATAAGGGATAGGGTTAAAATTAAATTAAAATATATTAAGGTATAGCATAAGGGTTAGAGTTGGGGTTAAATTTAGTGTTAGGGTTAAATTTTGGGTTCGGGTTTGGGTCAAAAGTTCAATATAGGAAAAAAACAAAAAACAGTATTTTTGCCCCATAACTCGCAAACAAATACAGAAAAATATGGAAACATGCATATTTCTGAACTCGGGACAATATTTAGAAACTATTTAGATGGGGTCTTTTTTAATGATTGTATTTGTGTAAATTATATTTTAGGTCAAAGTTAGAAAAAGTGGGTTTTTTAAAAATTTTCATAATATTTTATGATTTTTTTTGTAGTAATTTATAAGATATGATGACCATAATGGTATCTAATGAAAGCCCTTCTTATGACGATAAAAACAACATATAATTTGTGTGGGTACAGTATGTGAGAAAGAAGAAAATTGCAGCTAAACACAAACACCCCAGAAATGTCAAAACAGCCATTGTCACCAAGGGAAAGTCAAGGTGAAAATGTCTTGTCACTAAGGGGTTAAAGTATATGTTGCTTTGTTATTATTATTTTTTCCATAATGCATAACTTCACATTTGTCTATATTGAACCTCATTTGCCACTTTACTGCCTAGTCCCCCACTCTGTCCAAATCTTCCTGCAAAGAAAAAACCATCAAGATTATTCTTTATGACCTTACCTAATTTGGTTACATCAGCAAACACTGAGACATGGCTCTCAGCACAACGTGGGAGATCATTAATAAACAGATTAAAAAGAAGAGGGCCCAAAACAGACCCCTGAGGTACTCCGCTCAATACCCTGGTCCAGTTTGAGGATTTTCCATTTACAACAACCCTCTGCATTCAATCTTTTAGCCAATTTTCAGTCCACATACACACATTTGCCCCCAAACCTATTTCTCTCAATTTGTAGAGTAACCTTTTGTGTGGAACTGTATCAAATGCTTTAGCAAAATCCAAATAGATCACATCAACTGCCACCTAGATCTATATTATTACTGACCTCTTCATAGAATGTTATTAAGTTTGTTTGACAAGACCGGTCTTTCACAAAACCATGTTGACTTTTACTAATTATATTCTGGTTCAAGATGTATTCCTGAGTGTAGACCTTTAGCAATCCTTCAAATAATTGATTTGATGTCTAACGTCTGTGAATAATGGGTACCATTGTTTCTTATCATATGTCGTACCTGTATCCCTCTCCATGCTTTAGGTTTTGTGTCTGTTTTATTTGTTCTCAGTAGTTTGTATAGTTTAAGGCATTACCTTAATTTATGGGTTTTTAGGTAGTTTTTAAATCTTGAATATGTAAAGTTCCCTTGATGGTAGTCCCAGTTCTATTTGTAGTTGAGCAAAGGATTTTATTTTACCTTTATCTATTTAGTCTGATAGTTCTTCAATGTCATATTCCCAAATTTTGATTAATGGGGATTCTGAAATCTTGTGTGAGATGAGTTTTACTTATTCTAGGCTTCTTCCCGCTCCATATATATGACATATACCGTTTTTGAATAGGTTTATCCATCTTGGCAAAACATATGACTTAATGACGTTTGTTCTAGCTAGCCATGAGATTTCAATAAAGCGCCTGAACGTTTGCCGAGATGAATATTCCCAAATAAGTATAACCCGTTTCAGTCCATTCGAATGGATACATATTACTTAGTCTTCCTTAATTCCTTGTCTACATTTAGGTATAATTTGATACTTTTGAATAACTCTCCACTTCTTGCATACACATTCTTAAGGAATCCATGGGGTTGGTTTATGTTAACCTATATAAACTTCTCATATTATACTCAATATCTCCGCTGCTCTTGGTCACAATCCAGAACCCACGTTGTTATTTGACTGCAGCGATACACTGAGAGAGGAACACATAGACAGTCACAATGTACACACAGCAGTCAGATCTGGAAAAGGAAGAAGTAAATGTTTATTATCGCAGGAATCATAAATCATTGAAATATTTTTTTACTCAATAGAGGTCTTTCATTTTTGGGTTGAAAGTGTTCTAAAGCACAGTGAATGTAATATATTCTAAATCTGAGGGATTACGCACACGGTATTCTGCAAGGAATAGTCACGTTTCTTTGGCGATTGGCTGAGGTGTGATGGATCTCAGTAACGTTGGTTAGGAGGTGTTTATTAAAATGACATAAAACTAGCTAACGGGCGCACTTCCGGTACGTGGTTCTTGATAAGCTGGTCCACAGAAATGCGTGGAAGAGCTACAGAGGCATGGATTGGTTTTGCATCCCTTTCTCCCTCTCTACGACCTTGTTCCTTCAGACTCAGACTATGAAAAGTGCCTCTCTCTGTGCTGCTGCCCTTCCTAAGTATTACGCCATGGGACAGCTGCATGGTATCTAGGAGGATGCCGGCTGAGAGTGCTATGGGTGCCATTGTACTCTCGGAAATATTGATGCTGGGGCAAGGCTGGAATGGCCGCCCACCAAGGCTCTCAGATGATGAACAGACGTGCTGGAAAGACCTTGTCTGAGACAGGTCATCTTTCTGTCTGGGTCTCCTGCCATGTTTCAGATGCTTGCTGGTCGGTTGCCCATTGAAGATTTTCTTCCCTTTGCTGTCAACTTCTTCTGTGGAATGAAGAATTTCGACCTGTGGACGCACGTGGTGCTCCGATAGCTTGGAAGGGTCAAGCTTTGGCACAGAGAGGATATTCCCAGACTCGTCATACACGACATCTTTCTTCTGTGCTGGCCGTCCCCGCTGGATCTTTATCAAGTTGTACAGGGCAGTGGGCATGAGGTTGATGTTTGTATCTGCCTGGTCAGCTTTCTTCGTATTAATTAACTGCTTTAGGAACATTTCCTTCTCCGTCTCGGCCAGAGATTTAGTGATGTTCTTCAAGCCAGCTGAGCGTAGTGGCCCAAGGTGAGGGCGGTATGGCCTCTTTGTCTTCTGGGGCTGTGGAGGAGGTGGGATTGGCTGCATAAGCACCTGAGGTGTTGTAGAGGTTTCTGTGGAAGTAGGGTCTGTTTCTTCTCTGACATCTTGGTCTAGAGACAGTGGTGTGCTGGAGCCTGGATTAGCTGGGCTGCTAAGTTCAGCTTCTTCTTCTTCTGGGATCTCATTAAGAGGAGTATCTGGCACCACCTGCGTAAGACATGAGTGAATGGGAATACGTAATGCAACAGTCGCAGCCTATGCTTAACCAGTGTTGCTATGAACATCAAATAACACCAATATTTGGCCTCGTAGGGCACTGTGAACACTGGAAGGAGCAATAGCAGGCACCATATTGGATGGTAGCATGCCCCTTCATAATGGCGCTTCTCTGTAACCTGCAAAGACTCTGAATACAATCAGAGCTCACATTGGAGGTATAATTGCCCTATGCAGGGGTATATATCAGTCTTATCTATAAATAATACACTCATCAGATGAGCTTTAAAATCCATGGTTTCCCCTTTTATTAACAGAAAAATAATGTTATGTTATGGGTCTGTTATAATAATGTTATTCTATGGGTCTGTTATAATAATGTTATGCTATGGGTCTGTTTTAATAATGTTATGCAATGGGTCTGTTTTAATAATGTTATGCAATGGGTCTGTTTTAATAATGTTATGCTATGGGTCTGTTTTAATAATGTTATGCTATGGGTCTGTTTTAATAATGTTATGCTATGGGTATGTTATAATAATGTTATGCTATGAGTCTGTTATAATAATGTTATTCTTTGGGTCTGTTATAATGATGTTATGATATGGGTCTGTTATAATGATGTTATGCTATGGGTCTGTTATAATGATGTAATGCTATGGGTCTGTTATAATAATGTTATGCTATGGGTCTGTTATAATAATGTTATGCTATGGGTCTGTTATAATAATGTTATGCTGTGGGTCTGTTATAATAATGTTATGCTGTGGGTCTGTTATAATAATGTTATGCTATGGGTCTGTTATAATAATGTTATGCTATGGGTCTGATATAATAATGTTATGCTATGGGTCTGTTATAATAATGTTACTCTATGGGTCTGTTATAATAATGTTATGCTATGGGTCTGTTATAATAATGCTATTCTATGGGTCTGTTATAATAATGCTATTCTATGGGTCTGTTATAATAATGTTATTCTGTGGGTCTGTTATAATAATGTTATGCTATGGGTCTGTTATAATAATGCTATTCTATGGGTCTGTTATAATAATGCTATTCTATGGGTCTGTTATAATAATGTTACTCTATGGGTCTGATATAATAATGTTATGCTATGGGTCTGTTATAATAATGTTTTGCTATGGGTCTGTTATAATAATGCTATTCTATGGGTCTGTTATAATAATGCTATTCTATGGGTCTGTTATAATAATGCTATTCTATGGGTCTGTTATAATAATGCTATTCTATGGGTCTGTTATAATAATGCTATTCTATGGGTCTGTTATAATAATGCTATTCTATAGGTCTGTTATAATAATGTTATGCTATGGGTCTGTTATAATAATGCTATTCTATGGGTCTGTTATAATAATGTTATGCTATGGGTCTGTTATAATAATGTTATGCTATGGGTCTGTTATAATAATGCTATTCTATGGGTCTGTTATAATAATGTTATGCTATGGGTCTGATATAATAATGTTATGCTATGGGTCTATTTTAATAATGTTATGCTATGGGTCTGTTATAATAATGTTATGCTATGGGTCTGTTATAATAATGTTATGCTATGGGTCTGTCTATGGTGCCTGGCCCCCATCAATATAATGGGAGCTGGGCACCGTTTTGCAAATTCCCAACCCTGTTTATTATGATTAATAACATTTAATTGCAGCGTGGTTATTTTCTTTTATTTATGGAGACAGTGGAAGCCCACCGGCCCCAGGAAAGGACTTTTTCAAAAACAGTTTTTTAAATTCTTTTTTAACATTTGCATTTGACTTATAAACATGCCTAAAATGCAGGGTCATCCAGATTTTACTCGGGGGTGATCGGGGGCATATTGGGGAGGAGAAATCCTATGGCTTTCATGCCAGACAGACAATTAGATGTGTATACAGATCTAAAAATGTAATAATCCTCTACTCCAGCCTGGCCCAAAACCCACCTTGATAGTCACTAAAGGCCTCTCAAAAGATCCACGTTGGGGATATAATGTAGACCCTCGCTGAAGGACTGGAGGTGAAAGGTCGCGGGCTTTGTTTATTGGAGAAGGAGGATAGAATAGGAAGCCTCAGTGCAGACAGAGACCTCCATATTCACGAGCCACACACAATGTCCGTAACTATATCCCCTCTCAGAGCAGCTCTGCTTCAGCTAATTAAAGTTGGGTTTATTTGTGGTATGTGCCAACAGGAATTTATCTTCTACTTCTATTAATGAACTTTATCTCCAGTTCTTTTTGCCGGTGATAAACGCGAGCGTGAGGGCGCCACACTGTGGGTGGTTTGGAAGCAGCACCTTGTGTAGCGGTTTGTACCTGTGCAGGGATGGAGGGAGAGGTTGGATGGGTCACTGGGACACATCCCTGAGCCCAGGAATCATTCAGACAGGGCTGGGGCTGCTCTTCTTCCTGCCAAGTCAGGTCCAGCTGTTCTTGTCCCTCATCCCTGGGAACGAACGTCCATTCCACCATTTGTATCAAGGCGTCTCGGGCCTGGCTGACGGTGTAGGGCACGACCTACGGAGGAGAAAACGGCCAAACAGATTAGAAGAGTTCAATTAAAGGAAATCAGAGCTTTTTTTTAACCCTTACTACCTCAGATCGAAGGAGCGCAGAGAAAGAGCCTTGTTTTTCCATGTGATCAGAACTAGCAGTGATCGACGCGGCTGGATAAGCCGGCATGTACTATAACACTGGGACCACGTTTCACTTGTGCTTCTATAAAGCTCTTTAAAGTGCCCACCATGCATCCTCCAAATGTTAATGCATATTAAAGTATTTGTAACAGTTTGTATTGGTTAAACAAAGAAAACCTTACAGCTAGAGTGAACTTAAAATGTGCAAGGTTTGGTACCTCATTAGGATACACAAACTCTGCCTTGGCTGTGAGCAGAAACCAATAGAAATCATTTTATTCATTTCAATAAGATTTCCTGTTTCATTAGTGATGTCATTAGACTAAGTGTTGATTTCTTAGGAATCCGAGTGTGTACTGAAAGGTTGGTTCCCAGGCCTGTGCATAGTGTCTAATATACATCCAAATGAGACTATGGTACATAATATCAGTATATTGTGACAGGGAGCAGTTATACTCTATGAACTGCCAACTCTGCTCTCCACCAGCTCTTTGAACTGCCAACTCTGCTCTCCACCAGCTCTGTGAATTGCCAACTCTGCTCTCCACCAGCTCTATCAACTCCCAACTCTGCTCTCCACCAGCTCTATGAACTGCCAACTCTGCTCTCCACTAGCTCTGTGAACTGCCAACTCTGCTCTCCACCAGCTCTGTGAACTGCCAACTCTGCTCTCCACCAGCTCTGTGAACTGCCAACTCTGCTCTCCACCAGCTCTGTGAACTGCCAACTCTGCTCTCCACCAGCTCTTTGAACTGCCAACTCTGCTCTCCACCAGCTCTGTGAATTGCCGACTCTGCTCTCCACCAGCTCTTTGAACTGCCAACTCTGCTCTCCACCAGCTCTTTGAACTGCCAACTCTGCTCTCCACCAGCTCTTTGAACTGCCAACTCTGCTCTCCACCAGCTCTTTGAACTGCCAACTCTGCTCTCCACCAGCTCTGTGAATTGCCGACTCTGCTCTCCACCAGCTCTGTGAATTGCCGACTCTGCTCTCCACCAGCCCTATGAACTGTCGACTCTGCTCTCCACCAGCTCTGTGAACTGCCAACTCTGCTCTCCACCAGCTCTGTGAACTGCCAACTCTGCCCTCCACCAGCTCTGTGAACTGCTAACTCTGCCCTCCACCAGCTCTGTGAACTGCCAACTCTGCTCTCCACCAGCTCTGTGAACTGCTAACTCTGCCCTCCACCAGCTCTGTGAACTGCCAACTCTGCTCTCCACCAGCTCTTTGAACTGCCGACTCTGCTCTCCACCAGCTCTGTGAACTGCCAACTCTGCCCTCCACCAGCTCTGTGAACTGCTAACTCTGCTCTCCACTAGCTCTGTGCTGCCACCTGCAGGTCAGACCAGACCACTGGAGGTGAATGTTCTTACCTGTCGGGCTAAATAGACCTTGTAACAGTTGTCCATGACCCGGGCCAGCAAGGAATCCATAAAGTCATCCATACTGTCCTCTCCATCTTCCATCCCCACGAGAGACAGCCAGTCCTCCTCCGTGAGACGACCAGGAACAAATTCCACAGTCACGTGGGAGTCCGGCGCCACCGTCACCACTCGAGACTTTTCCACCCGAGATTTGGACGTTGCTGTTCGAGACGTGGCCTGCAGATCCCAACGCAGCCCACTTAAACGGGCTTTCTGACACTGCCCTCATCATCTGTCCCATAGCTCCCTTCTGTGTGTGTGTCACCCAGCAATGGGAGGGACAGACTCTGTGTGACCCTGCAGTGGGAGGGGCAGACTGTGTCACCCAGCAATGGGAGGGACAGACTCTGTGTGACCCTGCAGTGGGAGGGGCAGACTGTGTCACCCTGCAGTGGGAGGGGCAGACTGTGTGGATTCCATCCTGTGCTGTGTGTGTGTTACCCTGCAGTGGGAGGGACAGACTGTGTCACCCAGCAATAGGAGGGACAGACTCTATGTCACCCTGCAGTGGGAGGGGCAGACTCCCTGTCATATACCTTTATTCTGTCTGTGTCACCCAGCAATGGGAGGGACAGACTCTGTGTCACCCTGCAGTGGGAGGGGCAGACTGTGTAGGTGTCACCCAGC